>CM059189.1:4003281-4067756 GCA_030323885.1 Branchipolynoe longqiensis
AATTCCCGTGGCCCGCTGCTGGTGGATCCCTCCATTTCGTGGTAATGGGTCGGAAGGTCAAGGCCACCTGGCCTCGAATCGAAGCTAGCGGCCACATCATTTCCGCTTTGATCGTCTTTTTTTTAATGTGGGTATTTTTTTCTGGATTTTGTTTTTAATCTGGAAAAGCAAATGTCCCGCTGCTGCAGTTTGAGATGAGTGGCTTGATTCAAGTGTGATGATTTCTGCTGCCATTCCGAGTTCCACACCTAGCTGAGGGGGATAGATCCAACCTGACCCGACGGACACGCTTCGCCATATCCGAAGACCCCGCTCCGTTAGCCCCGAGTGGCGGAGCCGCCAGGCCATTGACATGGTCCAGTGATTGTACAAGAGTGGAAGTGATTTGATTCTCATTCAAATCAATGTGTATGAAAATTGGATTTAGCAGGCATGTTGGATTTGACCCGAAAGTATTGTTCCCCTAAACCAATGCCCCAAAGACTGATTCGATATATGCATCAACAAGGGAGTGTGCAGGTACAAGAAAAGAGTTTATTTACAAAACCGGTGGGGGGACACATCAAAACCTGGCTTCGGAACTAATAGGCCTGTCACACTACGACGTAACGAGCTAACGTGAGCCGACGTAGGTGAATTTTGGTATGCCGGGTTAGTCATGATTACGTTAGGCGTACGTCGAGTTACGTCGAGATACGTCATGTTACATCGAGCTATGCCAGCATGCGTCAAGGTTTTGGACATGTTCAAAACTTTCGACGTAGCTCGACGTAAGACATTGTGTGGCCTATAGGTTAACATACGCTATGTATATGTTAGACAGACATTGAGTACACTAGACAAAAGTTACACATATGTTATACATATGTTGAACTACGTCAAGCATAATTAAAGCCGGCAGAAACGTTCAGTATGCATATTGACAACGTAGTGAAAACTTACGCATAATGTACGTCTAATGTATGTCTAACATATGTTTGCCGTTTCTCCACCATTAATGCGTTCTTCTGGTGATCGAATAACATATATAATGTTCACCAGCATTCTGCAACTGTTCTGTGAGCATTTTTTTAATATTCTCATGCGTTACCACTATGTTGGATCGACGTTTCACGGACGACCACTGACGTCCAACTTGGCCGTGAAACGCCGACAACTTTGACATATCGCGACGTAAATAAGTGTTTTCTATGTTCCCCACTCGCTGGCCAGTTATGTCATAGTGTGACAGGGCCATAACACAAGTACATTCTTAATAACAACAAGAAGGGTCGGTGGGCGGAAGAAACTGGAGGTGTGGTCGCTGTGTGAGCTCACTGGGAAGTGCCAACAGACAGCGGCGGGGCCCCTTATACGGATGGGAGGGACGCTGGGTGTGAAAGTGCTGACGTTTGTGAGTGGTTCACTTGCACCAGTAGGGAGGCATTCCCTTTGAATCAAATGCAATGTGAGCATTGGAACCAACGTTGATCATGACATAGATTTCATACCTTCTGGGATTGAATAGCGTAATCAGGGTACTACTAATCTAAATTAGGGTTGTATTTGACTGTTGAATAAATGCATAGATTAGTACGGTTTAACGGAATGTGGTAAAAAAGTACAAATACCTAACTTTTATAGGATGACCTGAGCTTGTTCCCGCTTTATATTTGCTTGTTTGTTGGGGTTTTAGCCAAATGCCACATCTAGGGTCATATCAGAACAGGTACCAGCTTGGGACACTTATATTAGCCTCTTATGGCAACTTTATAGTGCAGACCAGGCCACTGGCACCATGCCCCCATGCCCCACTCAGTCGCATTATCCTAACACTTACCTCGCCAATCCTGTGTTCTCTCTGGTGGAGTGGTTAGAGTCTGTGACTTTTTTCTAGGTCGGACTCCTAGTCTGAAGGTTGGTGGTTCGATTCCCCATTCCCCCACCTCTGCCAATTTGGATTTCCACCGCTGTGTATAACTTACATCGTCATCAAAGGCCAGTTGCTCTCATACCATGTCTATGTGGTCTGGCAGCTTAACAATCCCTTGGGTCGGTAAAAGTGTAGGCTCGGGCTTTCTATCGACAAACTGTCTAATGGTGATAGGCAGTATAAATCTTCATGAACAAAAAAAATCCTTGCCCTATCCTAGTAATGCCGATCGCCACCCGATCACTCACTAGAGGGGCTCATGCTCTGACAGCCCATCGTCCACTATCTAAATAGCCTGGTCATTGTGGCCGCTAAAGTTCAATTGCCTACTTGTTTCCTACTTGACAGCACCATTCTCAGAGAACTATCGTGATCTTCACACCCGCCCACTCCCAGGTGAAATGCCAGATGCACCGGTAGGCGTGAGTTGGGTGATTGCATTAGGTAGCCCAGTTGGTCTAAAGGTCAGGACGTTTACAGTAGCAAAATAGGTGGGAAAATAGGTTTAACTTTAGGCGCTACGCTAACCAACATGTTCCTGTTTGTTGCAATGTATTCCATGCCACGGGTGCCATGACCAGGATGCTGTACATTTTGAGGGTGCTGAACCATCCCTGTGGCTGTAATTGGATTGACACTGGTGCCGTGACCAGGATGCTGGACATGCTGAGTGTGTTGAACCATCCCTGTGTCTGTAATGGAAATGGCACTGGTGCCTTGACCAGGATGCTGGACATGCTGAGTGTGTTGAACCATCCCTGTGTCTGTAATGAAACTGGCACTGGTGCCTTTACCAGGATGATGTACAGTCTGAGTGTGTTGAACCATCCCTGTGGCTGTAATGGGAAGGCCACTGGTGCCGTGACTAGGATGCTGTGCAGTCTGAGTGTGTTGAACCATCCATGTGGCTGTAATGGGAAGGCCACTGGTGCCGTTACCAGGATGCTGTACAGTCTGAGTGTGTTGAACCATCCCTGTGGCTGTAATGGGAATGCCACTGGTGCCGTTACCAGGATGCTGTACAGTCTGAGTGTGTTGAACCATCCCTGTGGCTGTAATGGGAATGCCACTGGCGCCGTTACCAGGATGGCCTACAGTCTGAGTGTGTTGAACCATCCCTGTGGCTGTAATGGGAAGGCGACTGGTGCCTTTACCAGGATGCTGTACAGTCTGAGTTTGTTGAACCATCCCTGTGGCTGTAATGGGAATGCCACTGGTGCAGTGACCAAGATGCTGGCCGGTGCTAAGGAATGCAATGGCAGCTTAACAGCTTGGTATTTGTAATCGCAAGTATGAACATGGTATAATAGAAGAGTCAGAGCAGGTAATAGCGTAGTCAGAGCAGACTATTCGCTTATCAAATAGACAACATTCTATTCAGCACAGACACCATTGTATTCAGATTAGATACCATTACATTCATAGCAGACAACATTCTATTTAGATCAGACACCATTATAATACAGAGCAGCCGACATTATATTCAGAGCAGACACCATTTACATTCAGAGCAGACACCATTTTATTCAGATCAGAGATCATTATATTCAGAGCAGATGACATTATATTCAGGTCAGACCATGTTACATTCAGAGCAGACACCATTACATTCAGAGCAGACATTACATTCAGCGCAGACGATATTGCATTCAGATCAGACACCATTACATTCAGAGCAGACACCATTACATTCAGAGCAGACATTACATTCAGAGCAGATGATATTGTATTCAGATTAGACACCATTACATTCAGAGCAGACGCCATTACATTCAGAGCAGACACCATTATATTCAGAGCAGACGATTTTATATACAGCGCAGACACAATTAGAGTGAGAGCAGACGACATCTTTAAAGTACATACAATTCTGTTCAGAGCAGACAATGTTATATTCAGAGCAGACACCATTAAATTCAGAGCAGACGACATTCTATTCACAGCAGACACCATTACATTCAGAGCAGACAACATTATATTCACAGCAGACACCATTACATTCAGAGCAGACAACATTCTATTCAGAACAGAAAACACTGTATTCAGAGCAGACACCATTACATTCAGAGCAGACGACATTCTATTCACAGCAGACACCATTACATTCAGAGCAGACAACATTCTATTCATAACAGACAACACTGTATTCAGAGCAGACACCATTACATTCAGAGCAGACAACATTCTATTCACAGCAGACACCATTACATTCAGAGCAGACAACATTCTATTCAGAACAGACAACACTGTATTCAGAGCAGACACCATTACATTCAGAGCAGACAACATTCTATTCACAGCAGACACCATTACATTCAGAGCAGACAACATTCTATTCAGAACAGACAACACTGTATTCAGAGCAGACACCATTACATTCAGAGCAGACAACATTCTATTCAGAACAGGCAACACTGTATTCAGAGCAGACACCATTACATTCAGAGCAGACAACATTCTATTCACAGCAGACATCATTACATTCAGAGCAGACAACATTCTATTCAGAACAGACAACACTGTATTCAGAGCAGACACCATTACATTCAGAGTGGACAACATTCCATTCACAGCAGACACCATTACATTCAGAGCAGACAACATTCTATTCAGAACAGACAACACTGTATTCAGAGCAGACACCATTACATTCAGAGCAGACAACATTATATTCAGAGCAGACACCATTACATTCAGAGCAGACCACATTATATTCAGAGCAGACCACATTATATTCAGAGCACACATTAGGCGTGGGGATGGATGTGACGGTGGAGGTTGGGGTGGGGTCGAGGTGGGGGTGGTGGGGTTTGAGGGGAAGACGGGACGAGATAGATTGGATGGTGGGATTTTCCAGGGATTTTCTGGCACTTTTTGCTGTTGCTTTTCTGGCTGAGTATTTTTTTAAAGGAGGGCGGGTGGGTGGTCGATGTTCAGCTCGGAGACCGGCAGTGATTGCGGCACACAGCTATTTAGGGGATTGTATGTGGGGCTGTCTGGGCGTGACGTCCACGGCCACCAGAGGGCGGGTAGGATGACCGGGCAGAGGGGTAAGAGAAGGACGGAGGTGGCGGAGGATGGGGTGTGTAGGACTGTCTAAATAAAGTAAGACCAGGACTTGCCTCATAAAGAAAATAAATTGACAAAGACTATACAACTAGAGTAAGGCAAGGTCATGCCTCATGAAGAAAATACATCGGAAAATACTTGCAACTTCAAGGAACCAGCCCCCATGGGCTAAGGACACGTCCATTAATGCCCGTTTGTTGGAGTTTTAAATCCTAGTACCATATAAGGTGATATCAGGACTGGTGTTGCAGTTTCGGCGGCACACCAGTTTGCCAAGGACACATCCATTCAAATGCATTGTCAATGGCCGTAAGCAAATCTTCATACACAAAAAGTCAAATATCTCTCAAATTACACCACCTAGAAACAAATTGATTGGTACACATATAGAAAACATCTTTACCATGAAGATTATATTAAATTTATAAGGTTAGGGTTCTTGATTTCTATTAATTTTGAATAAAACTAATGTTTTGCAATGCGCGTAACGTCAAACTCAAGGCATTGTCAATGGCCGTGAGCAATCTTCATACAGAAAATACAGAAAAAGTGAAATATCTCTAAAACGACACCACCTAGAAACAAATCGCTTGGTACACATATAGAAAACATCTTTAACAAAAACATTATATTAAATTTATAAGGTTAGTGACGATGCTGTTCGATTTTGACGCATGCGCAGAAGCGATGTGTCCCTGGCAAACTGGTGTGCTGCGGAAACTGCAACACCTGGACCAACTTGTGGCAGCCTACATTCATGGTGCATTTATAGTGTGTCTCCTCTGAGATACCAAGCCACAAGCACCATGACTTGATATTCCGGATATGGACTAGAGTAGACAGTTCTCTACTTTTACACATCCAAATCTTTATTAATGTTGTTTGTTTTGTTTGTTGCTGTTTTACATCCTAGCAACATCTAGGACCATAGCAGGACGGGTACCGATTTGTGACAGTGCCTACTCATAGTGACTTTATAGTGCTGCCCCACTGGGAGACCAGGCTATCAGCACCATGACCTGATATCGCGCACAGTCACATTATCCTGACCCTGAGCCAACTAGTCCCTGCCCTATCCTAATAATGTCGAGCGCCTGGCTAGGAAGCGACAATTATAAATTTTTAAGTTATTGGTTTGACTCGACCAGGGTTCGAACCCACGATCCCATGGGTTCGGATACCCCAATCTCCCAAAACAGGAGATTGACGCTTGACTCATTTGGCCATACCGTCAGGTCTTTGTGTGGCATGTATTCTATATATAGGTAGGTCCCAGCATGCACCGCGTAGTTCTCCATAGCTACACTCCATTTCTGATACGATTAGTCTTGCTACAAGATGTCACTTCCTAAATCCAACCAACCCTCACTGATGGCTATGTACCTTCAATGGATTTAGGTGCCTTATCGATGGGTGATAATCAAATACCAAAAGTAGTATTTTTTCTTGTTGGGGTGTTGCATCCTAGCAACATCTAAGTTCATATCAGGATGAGTATTAACTTGTTTCAGCACACAATCATGATTGCTTTATAATGCTGTGCCAGTGGGAAACCAGGCCACTGGTACAATGACCTGATATTCCACTCGGTCATATTATCCTGATGCTAGGCAAACCAGTCTTTGTCCTGAATTATTATTGCCAAGCGCCAGGCTATAAAGTGACCAGACTTAGTCTCAGTTTTGTAAGTTTTAAATGAAATGTGGTTCCAACCAGTAACTTTCCACATGGACAGCCAACCAGGGCCTTCACAAATTCAGACATTGCATCCAGTTAATAAGTGGGATCAAATCTAAATGAGGGTTTTGGTTTCGACAATGGTGGGAAATTGTCCAAATGGGTTTCGCGGAGTGTTCAAAGGGAAAGCGGAAAACAGAGGCCCATTTAAAACATTTAAAGAATGCCAATGGGTGTGAGTTCGAATCCTGCTCTTAGCAGAATTTTCCAATTTGTATCACCCCCATTACATTTAAGCTGTGACCAGGATCCTGTACAAGCTATGTGTTGTGTGGTTGATGAACTTACCCTGTGGATGTATATGTACTAGTGTTACCAGAAGGCATTCTCACTGTCAGGCTTAGTCTGTTCTCACTTATCTAATTATATTAGGTTCTCAATGTGTACTATCCATAAAGGTGTGTGAGGATAGGAGGGTGAGCTGGGATAAGACATGGAGTGGCAGAGGGTGTGAGGATAGGAGGGTGAGCTGGGATAAGACATGGAGTGGCAGAGGGGGTGAGGATAGGAAGGTGAGCTGGGATAAGACCTGGAGTGGCAGATGGGGTGAGGATAGGAGGGTGAGCTGGGATAAGACATGGAGTGGCAGAGGGTGTGCGGATAGGAGGGTGAGCTGGGATAAGACATGGAGTGGGAGAGGGGGTGAGGATAGGAGGGTGAGCTGGGATAAGACCTGGAGTGGGAGAGGGGGTGAGGATAGGAGGGTGAGCTGGGATAAGACATGGAGTGGGAGAGGGGGTGAGGATAGGAGGGTGAGCTGGGATAAGACATGGGTAGTGGGAGGTGATGATAGGAGGGTGGAGCTGGGATAAGTCATGAGTGGCAGAGGTGTGAGGATAGGAGGGTCAGCTGGGATAAGACATGGAGTGGGAGAGGGGGTGAGGATGGAGGGTGAGTGGGATAGTGGGAGGGGGTGAGGATAGGAGGGTGAGCTGGGATAAGACATGGAGTGGGAGAGGGGGTGAGGATAGGAGGGTGAGCTGGGATAAGACGGGGTGGTGGAGGTGGGGATAGGGGTGGGAAGAGGATGGGGGTGAGCTGGTGAATAAGATGGGATAGGATAGGAGGGTGATTGGGATAAGACCTGGAGTGGGAGAGGGGGTGAGGATAGGAGGGTGAAGCTGGGATAAGACATAGAGTGGGATGAGTGGGAGAGGTGAGGTTGAGGATAGGAGGTGAGCTGGGATAAGACATGGAGTGGGAGAGGGGGTGAGGATAGGGGGTGAGCTGGGATAAGAGGGGGTGGGTTGGGTGGCCTGGGGAGTGGGAGAGGGGGTGAGATAGGAGGTTGAGCTGGGATAAGGCATGGAGTAGGTATAGGGGTGAGGATTTAGGGTGGAGCTGGGATAAGACATGGGGAGTGGACAGAGGTGTGAGGATAGGAGGGTCCGGAGGGATTAGAGGAGTTGGAGGAGGGGGTGAGGATAGGAGGGTGACTGGATAAGACATGGAAGTGGAGAGGGTGAGGATAGGAGGGTGAGGAGGGACAGGAAACAGAGTGAGAGAGGGGCTGAGGGAAGGAGGGTGATGAGGGGTAGGGATGGATTTGGAGGAGGGGGGACGAAGGAGGAATGGGAGGAAGGGCCAGGAGACAAGGAGTGGGAGGGGGGTGAGGATAGGAGGGTGAGAGGACAGGAAAAGGAGTGGGAGAGGGAGGAGGAGAAGGAGGGATAGGACCAGGAGTGGGAGGAGGGGGTGATGGAAGGAGGGTGACGAGGGATATGACAAGGACTGGGAGAGGGAAGGGGGATAAGGAGGGATAGGACAAGGAGTGGGAGGGGATGAGGGAAGGAGGGGTGACGAGGGATAGGGCAAGGATGGGAGGAGGGGGTGAGGGAAGGAAGGGGGAGGGATAGGACAAGGACTGGGAGGAGGGACATCGTGTCATGGAGGATAGGGTCAAGAGTGGGAGGAGGGAGTGAGGGAAGGAGTGAGGACAGGGACAGGAAAGGGAATGGGAGGAGGGATGGGAGGGAAGGAGGGTGAGGAGGGACAGGAAAAAGGAGTGGGGGGAGGGGGTGAGGGAAGGGGTGAGGAGGGACAGGACAAGGAGTGGGAGGAGGGGTAGGGAAGGGTGAGGGGTGGAACAGGACAAAGGAGTGGGAGGAGGGGGTAGGAAGGAGGTGAGGAGGGACAGACAAGGAGTGGGAGGAGGGGGTGAGGAAGGAGGGTGGACGAGGTGATAAGGATGGACTGGGGAGGGACGGCGGATAAGGAGGACAGAAAAGGAGTGGGATGAGAGGGGTGAGGGAATGAGGGTGAGGGAAGGACAGGAAGGGAATGGGAGGAGGGGCTGAATGAGGAGGAAGGAGGGACAGAACAGGAATGAGGAGGGGTGACAGGAAAACAGGAAAAGGAGTGGAGGAGGGGGTGAGGGAAGAGGGTGAGGGTGAGGACACAGGAAAGGAATGTGAGCAGGGGTGGGGAGGGAGGGTGAGGATGGACAGGGGCCAGGAAGGGGAGGCGGGGGTGAGGGAAGAGGGTGAGAGTCCACAGGAAAGAGTGGAGGAGGGGGCGGGAGGGAAGGAGGGGGAGGAGGGACAGGAAAAGGAGTGGGAGGAGGGGGTGAGGGAAGGAGGGTGAGGAGGGACAGGAAAGGGAATGGGAGGAGGGGGCTGAGGGAAGGAGGGTGAGGAGGGACAGGAAAAGGACTGGGAGGAGGGGGAGGAGGGAAGGATGGTGAGGAGGGACAGGAAAGGGAATGGGAGGAGGGGGCTGAGGGAAGGAGCGTGAGGAGGGACAGGAAAAGGAGTGGGAGTGGCTGTTGGGTGGTTGGAAGATAATGCTAACTAGCGAGGGACCAGACAGGGAGGGGTCTGGTTGTCACATTCCAAGATCTTCAACAGACCCAGGGAATATTCACCAGAGCCCTCTAGTGCGTACAAGACATTTCGCCGACAGAGTGGCGTCATCTATGGGCGTATATGTATGCATGTGAATTAGGAAGGTGTCGGTTGTGTTGTTCTGGAGTTGGCCAGGGGACAAGTCTAATGTGAGAACGCCGCAGAGCCGGGGACCAGTCGATGAATAATGCATCTAGGCGAGTACCTACCGTCGCCATAGTTACTTCCCCCACCGTGTATTATCTCGGGATATACCACGATATTGTCTAATTCATGTCACGTATCCCTGCAAGAGATAAAGCTCCTGTTCATGTGGATTTGTCTTACATTAAAGCTGCATAGTCTGATGCAAGTATCACTTTTTCAAAAACCAAAACCTGCATCTAGATTTGAATCTACATTATCTAACTCAGACACTGATGCACTTATTAAGCATTTGTTGCCACGTATTAGAAGGGTATGGTGAGTAAATTTAATCGAATTTTATATATGAATGCATATAAGGGTTTAGATTGTTGCCATGCTTGCCAAAATTAATTGCGCACAGTTGAACTTCAAATATCTCTCGAGTTAACCATTTAAAAATAAAAGTTGCTTGAAACTAAAGTAAGATGGATCATAACCATCAACCTAATATATTTTCTCAGAAAATGACAGAAACTCAAAACCATCGGACTCTGTAAATTTCATATGAGCCTGTCTCAAAAGGTGAAAACTCTTCTTTTTTTTGTCCATTGTAATGATTGACACAAAACAGCACAGAAACAGCTACACTGAAAACACAAGGACAGTTGCTTCAAATCAATATGTATTCTACTGGGATTATCAAACACAATGTAAAAAACAAATCAGTTTAACCTGAGCAAATGCATGAGCAGATAGTGTGTTGATCGTTACAATGGACAAAGAGTTGTCCCATATTGCTTAGCACCTTTTGAGTCTCATATATGCACAATATAGTCGTATATGCACAAGCTAACTGGCCGATTCTGAAAAGCCGCTGGCCGGCATCCAGTACAAGAGGTTGTGTGTTTAAAAAATGCATAATTGTTGCTAAATAGCCTGGCACTTGGCATTAAGAGAATTGCGCAAACAGGATTGCTCATCATCAGGATACTTTGAATTAGGTGAATATCCTACCATGTTGCCAGTGGCATGGTCTTCCAAGTGGGGCAGCACTATAAAGCAACTATGAGTTTGTAACGTTACAATTCAGTGGCCTATCGTTATATGAGCTTAGAGTTGTTGCCAGGACGTAACACGTCATGAAACAAACATTTTGCACAAGGTACATGCATTTTTTTGTAAAATAGTTTATTCATCAGAATACACGTTTTGTCTGTGCCGAGGCACTGGTCTTCTATCTGTCTACATTGCATTGTAAGTAGGTAGATCAGTGTGTAAAATGGCTAAAGCTCGAATATGTGGTTGTGTAGGCAGGCTATAGTGAAATCAATATAGGCAAACAGAAAGGAAGAGTATAAAGTGTGAAGAAGGAGAGAGAGAGTCCAGCCCTCTGGTTGATTGCTTATATAGTTACATGGGTTCATTGTAGAGTATCACCCCACCCCTTTCCCCCAATGGGAAACAAGCATTCTTGACCCTACACATAGGAATCCAGCATTCCTGGTCCCCATGGCTACCAGCGGTCTGCCCACCACCACCAAGATGTATGGCCCCATGGCCCCACCACATTGACCCTGAGTGTGGTGATCCTACCCAGCAGAGTGGGAGGGGGTAGGCCCTGAGTGCCCTTACACACAACCCTGCCAGCACAACTATGTCTATTTACATCCCACTCAGGCACCACCATCACTTACATATATATATACATACATGCGCTTGGTCATGTACACTGATCAGTAATATAACATTTGCATTCCCCCGAATATTTTACAAGCGGGTACTTAGATAGTGCATATTAGTAGATTTTGAAGGGGGTTAGTGGGTTAGCCATAATAAGTTCCGCATTATGGGCTAAGATGGTGGGACACTGTATGACCGGTGCTGCTATTACAGTATGATGCGCAGCGAAGGAGGAAGACGGAGGCATGAGTGGAGAAAACACACTTTATTATATAAAGTGGGGGGGGGGGGAATGTACAATGTGGGGGAGTAGCTGTACAGTGATAATGAGAAAATAAAGTGAAGGATAATGTCAGGATAAGGCTCAGTGGCGAGAGAGGGCAGCGAGGCTGGGTTATAAGGGAGAGAGAGAGGGGGGGGGGAGGTACACAACGCAACGGTCACGGGCTGGGGGGGTGGAGGGGGGGAGAGGGGTGGAGGTGCTCCTCCTCCACTGCGAATCAAGCGAAATGCAAGCATTACGACCAACTGAGGTAAGTAATTGCGTGCCGCGGGGGGGGGGAGCAAAGCAGGGCACAGGATCCACGCTATGATGATTGTTCATTGCTTGAAACTATGGTCATGTGATTGTAATCCCTTATTTGAATGCTTATGTTCTATATTAATATATAACATATATATAATATTAATATATATAATATTATATAATAATATATATAATATTATATACTAACATTGCAGGTATTGCTATACCTGCAATACCTACAATACCTGCATAAAGGTATGCAGGTATTGTAGGTATAGCAATACATGAGGGAGTTTGATGCCCCTGCCTAGCAGAGTTGTAAACCCCTGCCTTGTGGTACAGGTTCTTGACAGAACCGAAGGCTAAGGGAGCAAACCCTAAACAGAAAACCATGTCACTGTGGCAGCACTAAGGATGGTTGCTGGATGGAACTCCCAACATCTCCAGACTGGCCACTGCAGGGACAAATAGTTTTGCGCCTGTCTTGACATGTTCTTGCCGGTGTGAAACCTCTATTTGCTCCCCGAGAGAGTGCCGCTGATAACTTGCAAAAGCCAGCAGCACTTCAACACTTTTGCAGGCAGCTTTCATGAAATGTCCTATTCTCAACTGTCTTCTGGTTACACAAAGAGAGGGCGCCCTCATCTTCGGTTCAAGGATACCATCAAGAGAAACCTGAAACTGAGAGACATTAAGACCGACTCATGGACTCAACTCTCACAGCAGAGAGCTAAATGGAGAGCAGCAGTCAAGTAATGAAAGCAGTCTTTGTTGCATCGCGCCCGACACCATGATGATGATGATGATGTTCTGTATTAGCCCCCATCCTGATATGACCTTAGATGTTGCTAGGACGTAAAACAACAAACAAAACCAACAAACATCTATATAAGCAAAGTATTGAATAGCCTGGAACACCAATTTGCAGCTCATTTGAATCACCCCTACGCCAGGGGTTAGGTCATGACCTCATTATGTAGGTCACCATTGAATCCAGACAGTGTACACGTTCTTAAGGAGGATAAGCCCAGACAATGAGTACTGAGCACCAAAGTACCTAATTTACATATGCAGGATTAAATATAGTTAAGTGTTTTTGGTTGTGATTATAATAGTATTGTCTTTCCATCGGATTATGGAACTTTACAAATGGAGACTGCGAACCAGGTAGGTTCTGATATTTTCATGCCACCCCACTTTGATTGACTTTATCCCAAATCACTAAAGCTAATCATCACTCAAGCTACTGGACTCACACCATTTTCAGATAAAGCACATTTATTGTTTAGTCTAAATACCCCATGCGCTCCTTTACCTGCTGTGAACAAACCAAGTTTTCCACCTTACAAATTATTTGCCCAGCAAATTCAGAAAATATGTATCAGTCTGGTAGTATTTCTATAAACATAGACACTAATAAAGACTGTACTAGACTACTAAATGACTGAAATGTACAATCCTCCAAGCATAGTTTATCCCATCATTACTAACAACCCACTTACTCAAACTACTTCATGTAGTCAAACACACCTGAGGTATTAACCTATTAGGCATAACTCTACAAGCTAACCACACTCTATCTAACAGAATAAACAAACCATTCTACTAGCACCGCATCTCAAAATCCCATCTCCAACAACATGATAATTATGCAATTCACAACACAGTACGCATACAAACCTATGAAGGGAAGCTATGGACCTAACCACTCCATAATGTAAAGGTCTAATCAATACACATGTGTATCTAAGTACATATGAATACAACATATAACTACTATTTTTATATGTGAATTGTCAAACTATACCATATGTAAGTCTTGGAATGATTAATATTGTTATTTCAGCTCACTTGAGCTAGCTGCTGATTACAATATCAGACTACATATACATATATTGTAAATAACTGTATTGTCACATGGCTGGAAGACCAGTGCCACAGCACTGACAAAATACTTTATTCAAAGAATAAACTATGTTTACAACAACAACAAACAAACAACTAAAAATACTACCACGCTATGCAATCACTTTACAACCCCTCTACGGTAAAAGCTCATGACTAAACCGTAATGGGTACACCAAGGCTAACGCGTGTTATGTATGAGAAACCACTAGGTTCACAATTTCTATTAGTTGTTTATTATGCTGGACTTCTTTCTTTACATTCAACAAAGTGTACATAACTGGACTTAAAATGGCTGGAAGCCCATAGTTCGGCATTGAAAACAATTATTTGTTCAGAGGAATAAATATATATAGCCCCAGCACCCAAAATAAGTACTTTCATCCTAATAGACGTTGTAATAGACTGCATCTTACCCGGCTTGTGGGAAAAAAGACGAAACGCTGAGAGACCTTCGAACCCCAGGACGCTCCCTGGTTTATTCCACCAAGGTCAGAATAGGAATGAGACATGTCACCGCCCAGCCGGGTAGCGCGTAACCTTTGTTTGGAGGGGTGGCTACTAGGAATTTGTCGAAGAGTTCACTCTAGGGGCTGTTCCGGCTAGCGCACTGCCACCTGTTGCTACTACTGAGCAATCAGGGGTCAGCGTAGTCACCTCCACTATGTGGTAGGGGGCATAGTATGGACTAATAGTAATACAGTTTGACCAACAAAGTAATACAAGGTAATAAAATCACTGCCTGTCCTCCATTCCACAGACGCCTACAAGAAGCCGCCATCTCCGTAAAATATTATGGCTGCCCTGACTTAGCCTGAAAAGTGTTGTCGCCAAGTTGCTCATACTAAATATGCCAACAGGAACTTTGTTACAAAGGTCGCTACACAAGTACCCCGATAGACAAAAGACTTGACAGTACACGAGATTGAATATAATAACATGAAAATAAAAATTAAATAAACCGTAATTAAATGACCAGTAAATAGATATAATATTATGTAGTTGCTTGCAAATGCCTACAATATATAAATATATCACATCCGATTGTGTAATATTTCTAGGACAATTAGAGGACTTTTTGCAGGACATCAGGTAGCTTTTAGTATGGGGCGTCATATATGCTGAAATATCTTGATTCCGAATTTCTAGCACTATTGACATGCAGAAATCGATCTCAAGCAACTGGTTTTATTTTTCCATCAGGATACAAACGACTCGAAATCAATTCGTTCAAAACTGTAGAACACTGGGTGATTCAGGGAGGACACTTGAACAGCTGCTCTCCTGTCTTCCTTGCTGTTCTCAATTCCCCTCACCCCCCTATCCCCCCGGCTTCTACCCCTCTTCCACTGGATGTGGTGGTCGAAATCCATAAGCATTCAGACTTCACGTGTAGAAGGCCGGGTGTTTTAAACCCATCCAGGTCAATCCATCATCATCACCATGCTGTCGCTCGCTATGCGACAAAGCCTGCTTTCATTACTTGACTGCCGCTCTCCATTTAGCTCTCTGCTGTGAGAGTGGCGTCCATGATTCAGTCTTAATGTCTCTCAGCTTTAGGTTTCTCTTGATGGTATCCTTGAACCGGAAACGAGGGCGCCCTCTCTTTCTGTAACCAGAAGACAGTTGAGAATAGAGAATCTGCTTTGGTAGCCTGTCTGATGACATCCTCATGAGGTGTCCAGTCCACCGGAGATTCTTTTTGCTCAGAAGATCTTCCATAGAGGGCAGCCCCGTCCGTTCGAGTATTTCCTTATTTGTCACTTTGTCCTTCCAGGTTAGCCTCATGATTGAACTCAGATGTCGCATCATGAAGGCATGCAGCTTACAATCATGCAGGTCAATCCAATCACTTACAAAATATACACATGTCACTACCTAGCCCGGCACTTTGCATTACTAAGCATGTCCAGGACTTGTTCGCTCAGTATCATGATAATCTGATTGATTGGGAAACTGGGTCATGGTGCCGATAGCCTGATCTCCCAGTTTGGCAGCACTATGAAGTTGCCATTAGTGCGCACTGTCACAAGTCGGTACCCGTTGTGATATTACCTTCGATGTTGCCATGATGTAAAACTCCAACAAACAACACACAACACACCTCTTCCAACCCTTCAAGCCCCTTCCCACGTGCTTCAATTCTCAGTAGTCTTCCGAGCCTGCCTCTCTCCTCCCCACCCACCCACCCAATTCTTGTCAGCGCCCACAGAGCAACGCCCTGCTACTCTACCTTAATCTATTCACCATCTCGATGTATGCCGTCCTGATATGGCCTCAGATGTTGCCAAGACCTAAAACCCCAACAACCAACCTCTTCATTTACAAACCCTTCTAGAAGTTCCCGATCCTTAGGCCCTTTTCTACATACTACTACCCTCATTTAACGTTTTCACTTTACCTGCGTTTACGGTATCTTTCAATGTACTACTCAGGGCTCGATTTTATTGTTATTCCTCGGTACCTTCTCCTGGGGCCGTATGCACGAATCGGGGTTAGGCTTAGCCGGAGTTAAGATACTAGCCGCGGATAGCTACCTCAGGGTAGAGGGGGGTTTGAGAAATGTGTGAATCGGTATGCACCAATGCTTTAGCCGCTGCGGATAGCTAACCGTGAGTTTATTTATAGATTTGGGAATTCCCTCTGCGTTTCTACCCATATATTAGGCTCAAATCTATTGAATGCGATCATATTTAACAGAATTACATACGCAATAAGTGAAATTTTATCAATTTAACCCTAAATTTGAAGCATTATTAAGGCTACTGCCGCATTGGCGGCGATATTAATGGTTATATTTTCGAATCGGCGAACGTACAGTAAACAAACCGCCGCCGCCGCCGCCAGTATGGAAAGCGACGTCGATGCGGCACCGGCGGCGATTTGTTTACTTTACGTTCGTCGATTCAAAAATATAACTATTAATATCGCCGCCAATGCGGCGATAGCCTTAATAACGCTTCGCATTTAGGGTTAAATTGATAAAATTTCACTTATTGCGTATGTAATTCTGATAAATATGATCGCATTCAATAGATTGAGAGCAACACACACACACTAACCACCCCGGCTAGATGTAAAACCTGATTTGAAAATGGTTTAGCTTAGCCGAGGCTACGGTCGGCGGTTAGTGCTGGCACCGATTGGTGCATACCGATTTCTCACGTTTAGCCGTGGTGAGCTAGCCAAACCGCGGTTAAGGCCCTAACCCCGATTCGTGCATACGGCCCCTGACCTCGCTTAATGAGTTAGCCCTAATACCATATGTTGGCCGTCCTGATATGACCTTAGATGTTTCTAGGACGTAAAACAACAATAAACAAACCAATCTTATGGTGGCGGTAGCAACTACACTGGTCCCAGGTAGGCGTGGATATGGTGCCGGCATCAGGGAGCCTAGGTGGTATACGCTTACTAAGCTAGTCCCGGAATGGCAAGAAGTATGGGTTCGAATCCTGCTCTAGGTGAAATATTTCCGATTCATATCACATTAATGACACTGGTGCCGTGACCAGGAGTCTGCATAAGCTACGGAGGTGGTGGTGATTGTAATTGGGGTTGGTGGTGGTAGAAGTGGTGGGTGGTGGCGGGTGGTGGGGTGATTGTAATGGCGGTTGGTGGCAGTAGAGGTGATGGGTGGTGGTGGGTGGTGGGGATTGTAATGGCGGTTGGTGGTGGTGGAGGTGTTGGGGGTGATTGCAATGGGGGTTGTTGTTGTTGGAAGTGGTGGTGGTGGAGGTGGTGAGGATTGTCATGGGGGTTGTAGAGGTGGTGGTGGTGATGGTGATTGTAATGGGGGTTGTTGGTGGTGGTGGAGGTGGTCGTGGTGGTCGACGTGTTGGGATGGTGGGAGGTAGTGGAGGTGGTGCTACTGGAGGTGTGGGTGGTGGTAGGGTGGTTGTAGTGTGGAGGTGGTAGTCGTGATTGGAATGGGGGTTGTTGGTGGTGGTGGAGGTGGTGGCGGTGGTCGACATATTGGGGTGGTGGTAGTGTGGAGGTGGTAGTGGATGGTGGTATTAATACATTGGTGGTAGTGCAGTTGGGGGGGGGGGGGGGTACTAGTGGTAGTGTGGTGGTGATGGTGGTGTGCTAGTGTGGGGGTGGTGGTAGTGTGGTGGGGGTATACTGGTGGTAGGGTGGTGATGGTAGTGTGGTGGTGCGGGGGCTGGTGTTTTGGGGGTGGGGGGACACTGTTTGCAATGTGGTGGTGATGGTGGTGTGCTGGTGTGGAGGGTGGTAGTGTGGTGGTGGGGGGTACCTATGGTAGTGTGGTGGTGATGGTGGTGTGCTGGTGTGGGGTTGGTGGTAGTGTGGTGGTGACGGTGGTGTGCTAGTGTGGGGGTGGGGTTAGTGTGGTGGTGATGGTGGTGTGCTGGTGTGCGGGTGGTGGTAGTGCGGGGATGATGGTAGTGTGTTGGTGTGGGGATGGTGGTAGTGCGGGTGTATGGGTGGTGGTAGTGTGCTGGTGTGAGGGTGGTGGTGGTACTGTTGTGGTGACCGTGGTGTGGTGGTGTGAGGGTGCTGTTGTGGTTGTGGGGGGATACTGTTGGCAGTGTGCTGGTGAATGTGGTGTGCTGGTGTGGGGTTGGTGGTAGTGTGGTGGTGGCGGTGGTGTGCTAGTGTGGGGGTGGGGGTAGTATGGTGGTGACCGTGGTGTGAGGGTGCTGTTGTGGTTGTGGGGGGATACTGTTGGCAGTGTGCTGGTGAATGTGGTGTGCTGGTGTGGGGTTGGTGGTAGTGTGGTGGTGGCGGTGGTGTGCTAGTGTGGGGGTGGGGGTGTATCGTGGTTGGTGTGAGGGTGCTGTTGTGGTTGTGGGGGGATACTGTTGGCAGTGTGCTGGTGAATGTGGTGTGCTGGTGTGGGGTTGGTGGTAGTGCGGTGGTGGTGGGGGGAATACTGTTGGTAGTGGGGTGGTGATGGCGATGTGCTAGTGTGGGTGGTGACAGTGTGGTGGTGGTGTGCTGGTGTTGGGGTGGTGTTGTGGTTGTGGGTGGATAATGTTGGTAATGTGGTGATGATCGTGGTGTGCTGGTGTGGGGGTTGGTGGTAGTGTGGTGGTGGTGAGGGATACTGCTGGTAGTGTGGTGGTGATCGTGCTGTGCTAGTGTGGGTGGTGACAGTGTGATCGTGGTGTGCTGGTGTGGGGGTTGGTGGTAGTGTGGTGGTGGTGAGTGATACTGCTGGTAGTGTGGTGGTGATCGTGGTGTGCTGGTGTGGGGGTTGGTGGTAGTGTGGTGGTGGTGTGCTGGTGTGGGGGTAGGGATTGTGGTGAGGGATACTGTTGGTAATGTGGGGGTGATAGTGGTGTGCAGGTGTGGGGTGGTGGTAGTGTGGTGGTGGAGGGATAGTGTCGGTAGTGTGGTGGTGAGGTTCGCCTGGTGGTGGAGGGGTGGTGGTGGTGGGTTGGTGGGGTGATGGTGATGATGGTGGAAGTGGTGGTCGGTTGTGCGGCGGGTGATGGTGGGTTGGTCGGGTGACGGTGATGGTGATGCGGGTGTGGGGGTGGTGGTGGGGTGGTGGTGGGGTGATGGTGATGGTGATGGTCGTGTGGGGGCGGGGTGGTTGGTGTGGGGTGATGGTAATGGTGATGATGTATTGGGGTGGTGGTGGTGGGGGTGATGGTGATGCTGGTGTTGGGGTGGTGGTGGTGGGTTGATGGTGATGGTGATGCTGGTGTTGGGTATGGTGGTGGGTGGGTGATGGTGGTGGTGGTGGTGTGGGTGGTGGTGGTGGGGTTGGTCGGGTGATGGTGATGGTGATGCTGGTGTTGGGGTGGTGGTGGTGGGGCGATGATGGTGGTGATGGTGGTGTGGGGGTGGTGGTGGTAGGTTGGTCGGGTGATGGTGATGGTGATGCTGGTGTTGGGGTGGTGGTGGGGTGATGATGGTGGTGATGGTGGTGTGGGGGTGGTGGTGGTAGGTTGGTCGGGTGATGGTGTTGGTGGTGTGGGGGTGGTGGTGGTGGTGGAAGTGGTGGTTGGTGGGGGCGGTGGTGGTGGGGTGATGGTAGTGGGGTGATGGTGATGGTGGTGTGGGGGTGGTGCTGAGGGGTTGGTGGGGTGATGGTGGTGGTGGTGGAAGTGGTGGTTGGTGGTGCTGGGAAAGTAGACCGTGGAGACTGTTGGGATAACCTTTCCTCCCGCATCAAATCAACGAGGCCTCATAAATACCATACTTATCCTGGTCTGCCTGGCCGTTATTTCCCAGCTCATAAACCGGGACATTTTGAACAGACGGAAGCTCCAACATCTGCGTCAAATCGTCCACACCCCAGGCACCGCTTCACCTGGAAGCCGCAGCCTTCTAACCAACACCTCAACAACCGGCACATTCAGTCAAAGTCATCTATTAAGGTTATTACCTCCTCGCAACATTTACAACCAAATCACGATCAGTGCCGAATTGTGAGAAATCAAACTCACGGCGACTTCAGAGTGCTGCCCGTTGGGTCCTAGTGCTGCCCATTAGGCCATATTGTTGCCCATTGGGTTATAGTGTTGCCTATTGGGTTGAGTCAAAGTACTGCCCATTGTGCCCTAGTACTGCCAATTGGGTCCTAGTGCTGCCCATTAGGTCATAGTGATGCCAATTGGGTTATAGTCCTGTTCATTGGGTCATATTGGTGCCCATTGGGTCATAGTCCTTGCCATTGGGTCATAGTGCTGACCATTAGGTCATAGTGATGCCCATTGGGTTATCATGTTTCCCATTGGGTTATAGTGCTGCCCATTTGGTCATAGTGCTTCCCTTTGTGTCATAGTCCTTCCCATTGGGTCATAGTGCTGACCATTAGGTCATAGTGATGCCCATTGGGTTATCATGCTGCCCTTTGGATTATAGTTTGCATTTGGTCATAGTGGTTCCCATTGGGTGATAGTGCTTCCCATTGGGTCATAGTGATGTCATTGGGTTATCATGCTGCCCTTTCGGCTATTGTGCTGCGCATTGGGTCAAAATGCTGCCCATTGGGTCATAGTGCTTCCCATTGGGTCATAGTGATGCCCATTGGGTTATCATGCTGCCCATTGGGTCATAGTGCTTCCCATTGGGTCACAGTGATGCCCATTGGGTTATCATGCTGCCCATTGGTTTATAGTGATGCCCATTGGGTCATAGTGATGCCCATTGGGTTATCATGCTGCCCATTGGATTATAGTGATGCCCATTGGGTCATAGTGATGCCCATTGGGTTATCATGCTGCCCATTGGTTTATAGTGATGCCCATTGGGTCATAGTGATGCCCATTGGGTTATTGTTTTCCCATTGGGTCATAGCGCTGCTAATTATGTCATAGTGATGCCCAGTGGGTTATCGTGCTGCATATTGAGGCATAGTGCTGCCAATTGTGTCCTAGCACTGCCCACTGGGTCATAATGCTGCCCATTAGGCCATAGTGCTGCCAATATAGTGCTACCCATTGGGTCATAGTGCTGCCCATTAGGGCATAGTGCCCCCCATTGCAATTTTAAGGTGACCAAGATCTGTGTCAAATAATGATGAAATTCAATACATGTAAAATAACTCAAATGACAGGAAGCAGTACAGTTCAGTTGTACTCTTACAATACATTCCTGCTTTACATTGGTAAAGCGGTCTTGCATTCTATTTACATTAAAAAGTTGTTGGTGCAATGCTATGGAATTTACTCATTTGAGTATGCAGGTATTGCAATACCTCAGGGAGTTTGACGCCCCTGCCCTGCAGAGTTGTAAACCACTGCCTTGTGGTACAGGTTTTTGACAGAACCAAAGGCTAAGGGAGCAAACCCTAAACAGAAAACCATGTCACTGTGGCACATTAAGGGCGGTTGATGTATGGAACTCCCAACATCTCCCGACCAGCCACTGCAGGGACAAATAGTTTTGCGCCTGTCTGGGCATGTTCATGCCGGTGTGAAACCTCTATTTGCTCCCCGAGAGAGTGCCGCTGGTAACTTGCAAAAGCCAGCAGCACTTCAACACTTTTGCAGGCAGCTTTCAAGAAATGTGAGAGCTAAATGGAGAGTGGCAGACAAGTAATGAAAGCAGTCTTTGTCGCATCGCGACCGACAGCATGATGATGATGATGAGTAGACTACTTCCTCCCAATACATTGGCGACATGACCTGATATCCCACTCTGCCACCTTATCCTGACTCCGCGACAACCAGTTCTGGACCTAGACCGAGAGTCAGGCAAGATAGTGACAAGGAGCAATTTGTGTAAAGTCTTTGGATCTGCCTAGTGTGAATTTTATGGCCCTGTCACACTACCATGTTTCTCTCCAACGCTCGTCAACTTGTGTCACTTTTTGCCGAGACGTCAGGAAGCATTATGCACGCATCGGTACACGTCGGTACACCTCGATGGACGTCGACGGTCGGTGAGAAACGGCGGCGCACGTAGTTGGTCGCTCAATGTTTTAAGCATGTCAAAAAACCGCGACGACCCACAACGCGCATCAATGCGCGGGTTCGTCTCGACGCATAGAAGATATTTTGTGCACTGACGGCGCGCCGGCGAGAAGCGTTGTAGTGTTACAGGGCCATTGCATCAGCTCTTGTGTGGAAATTGAGCGCCCTTAATGGGTAGGCCATCCTGTTCAGTTGAATAAGGGCAAGAGGAGGAAGAAGAAAAAGAAGGAGAAGATAATGAAAGAGGGACCAATGTATTAAGAGGAGGGTAGGAGAAAGAAAAGCGAAATATGAGGAGGAACAAAGGACAGGAAGAAATATGGAGAGAGAAAATGGAGATGAAAAAAGAAGAATAAAAAGAAATTGAGGCAAAAATGGGACAATTTAAAATAACAAGATGAGAGGGGGGGAAGGGGAAATTAAATATCTTGAAGTAACACAAGAAAAAGGAGAATAAAATACGAGAATGAAACAAAATGAGCAAAATAAATACATGAAAAATAATAACGAAATAGAAGAGGAGGTTGCTAAAGATGGGGTAGGATAACACAAAATTACAAGGAAAGACAGAACGAAAATCGAAATTATGAACATGAAGTGACAACAAAAAATATTTAAAAAAGAATACGGGAAAAAGAATGAAGCAAAAATAGAGTAACATCCAAAGCACAAGAAAATGTGAAAATAAGAATGAAAATCGAGAAGGACAAGCACAAAGAGAGCAAGAACAAGTATAAGAGAAAAAGAACGAGAGGAAGCGTAGGAAAGAAAGGCGAAAAGGACGAAGAACAAGGGTGATGAGAAGAATAAAAGGAAGCAGAAGAAGCAGGAACATGAGAAGAGGTAGAAGAAGAAGAAGAAAAGGCAAAATAAGACACAGAAGGACAAACCCTGGAGGGATGGTGTTACATGCTACCACTCCCGACCATGGGCGGTGGTTGGTACCACCCCCACAGCCACCCTCCCCCAACACCAAACCCCACCCCACCCTCAACCCCACCCCACCACACTCCCAGTCCCACCCCACCCCACATCCACCCCCACCCCACCTCCACCCACACCCCAACCCCACAACCAAACACCCTCACCTCATCCCCCACATCAATCCCACCACACCTCGACGCTCACCCCGAACTAAACCCCCAAACAGATCCCCCACCCGAACCCCCACCTCCACCTCCACCCCAACCCCAACCCCATCACACCTCCACCCGCACTCCCATCCCCACCTTCAACCCCATCACACCTGTACCGCCACTCCCATCCTCATCCGAACCCCCAACCACATCACACCTCCACCCCCGCTCCCATTCCCATCCCCACCTCCAACCCCATCCCACCACACCCCCACCCCTCCCCAAGGTCCACCTCCCTGACCCCGTCCCCACCTCCCTGACCCCGGTCCCCACCTCCCGCTTGTCGAGTTGTTAGTCATACATGTGCAATGCTCAATTAGTACGGTCCCTTTCTGGTCTCCTATTGGAGCCACACTAAAAAGGCTGTCCTATTATGCCCAGGACGTAAAACTCCAACAACCACCCACTATATAGTCGCCATAAGTTTGTACTGTCACAACAGGGGGTGGAGGTGGATGTGGGGTGTGGGGTGGGGGCGGGGGCGGGGGCGGGATGGCTGTGGGAGTAGGGGGTGGTACCAACCACCTCCAGGGTCAGGCGTGCTAGCATATACCACCATCCCTCCAGCGTTTGTCCTTCAGTGTTGGTGCCTATCTGGATGAATTTCCATATAGCTAGAACCTAAAGAACCAAAGTGACAATGAATAACAAAGGACTTACCTTTCTTTAATCTCCGATCACTGAAGCTGCATTTTCAGCCAATGACGGCCGGGTATTCCATTCGGTTGGAAAGATCCAAAATGAGGCGGATGCAGCTGCGTTTCAGCCGAGCGTCATCTGGAATTATCAGTTAAGACATAAATGAATGAATTAATAATAGAATGTAAGGATAATGTAGTCGGCTGTGCCAGCCTTAGGTGAACTGCCACATACCCAGCTAGGCGTGGGGGGTGGGGGGTGTGGGGTGGGGGGTGGGGGGGGCAACTACTGTTGATGTCAGGGGATTGCATCATGGAGCATACGTCGTGTAATTGTTAGGAGAGGTGGTGTTGGGGTGGTATCGGGATGGTACTACGGTTATGTTCTAATGGTGTCGGATGGTGTTGGGGTGGTGTTGTGCTTCTGTTGTGCTGGTTTGGGGTGGCATTGTGCTGGTGCTGTGCTGGTGTTGTGATGGTGTTGTGATGGTGTTGTGCTGGTGTTGCACTGGTGTTGCACTGGTGTTGCACATGTCTTGCGCTGGTGGTGTGCTGGTGTTGCGCTGGTGTTGAGCGGGTGTTGCGGTGGTCTTGCGCTGGTGTTGGGATGGTGTTGGATTGGTGGTGTGCTTCAGTTGGGCTAGTGTTGTTTTGGGGTCAGGGTAGTGTTGCAGTGGTGTTGCACTAATGTTGGGTTGGTGTTGTGCTGAGGGTGGTGTTGGGCTGGTGTTGTGCTGGTGTGCTCGGTTGGGCTGGTGTTGTGTTCGTGCTGCGGTGGTGTTAAAGTGGTTTTGTGCTGGTGTTGGAGTGGTGTTATTCTGGTGTTGTGCTGGTGCTGGGGTGATGTTGCGATGGTGTTGCGCTGGTGTTGCGCTGGTGTTGGACTGGTGTTGGGTTGATGTTGGGCTGATGTTGGACTGGTGTTGTGCTTGTGTTGTGCTTGTTGTTGTGCTGATGTTGTGCTGTTGCTATGGTGGTGCATTGGTGTTGTGCTGGTATTACACTGGTGTTGTGCTGGTGTTGTGCTGGTGTTGCGATGGTGTTGTGCTGGTGTTGCGCTGGTGTTGCGCTGGTGTTGAGCGGGTTGTAAAGTCATCATCTAGCAGCTCTAGTTGTGTAGGCAGGCTAATAGGACATCAATACAGGCAAGTATAAGAAAGGCAGAGTATAGAGTGAAAGTAAAGTAAGTGAGAGCTTGCACCCTCAGGTTTATTATTATATAGCGGTTTCTGGACCTGACATGGCATATCACCTGACCATGCCCTCCAATGAACAGTAAGCATTGCTAGGTCCACCAATCAACAGTAAGCATTCTTGGGTCACTATGGCAAATGTGATCTACCCAGCACCACCATGCCTTGTGGCTGCTTTGGCCTCACCTGCCCTGTTGTGTCTGTATGTGTGGTGATCCGTGACTAACAGGTGGGGGGGGGAAGGGAGGTGTGAGTCGAGCTCTTGAGCTCCTTCTACACTAACAATAGTGCCCCTCTCACACTATCTATAGAATACACAATGACTATTTAATACAAGTAAAGGATCACCAGCACTACATAATTACCTTCATGCACCTGGCCCTATACATCATTTACCTTTATAGACCATTTGTAATCCCTTATAGACCAGTTCACATTCCGCACCAAAGTGTTTTATCGGAATATTTTACAGGGTGTTGCGCTGGTGTTGCGCTGGTGTTGCGCTGGTGTTGCGCTGGTGTTGGGATGGTGTTGGACTGGTGGTGTGCTTCAGTTGGGGTGGTGTTGTGTTGGGGTCAGGGTGGTGTTGCAGTGGTGTTGCACTAGTGTTGGGTTGGTGTTGTGTTGGGGGTGATGTTGGGCTGGTGTTGTGCTGGTGTTGGATTAGTGGTGTGCTTCAGTTGGGGTGGTGTTGGGTTGGGGTCAGGGTGGTGTTGCATTGGTGTTGCACTAGTGTTGGGTTGGTGTTGTGTCGGGGGTGGTGTTGGGCTGGTGTTGTGCTGGTGTTGGATTAGTGGTGTGCTTCAGTTGGGCTGGTGTTGTGTTGGGGTCAGGGTGGTGTTGCAGTAGTGTTGCACTAGTGTTGGGTTGGTGTTGTGCTGGGGGTGGTGCTGGGCTGGTGTTGTACTGGTGTTGGAGTAGTGGTGTGCTTCAGTCGGGCTGGTCTTGTGTTGGGGTCAGGGTGGTGTTGCAGTGGTGTTGCACTAGTGTTGGGTTGGTGTTGTGATGGGGGTGGTGTTGGGCTGGTGTTGTGCTGGTGTCAGGGTGCTTGGTTGGGTTGGTGTCGCACTCGTGCTGGGGTGGTGTTAAAGTGGTGTTTTGCTGGTGTTGGAGTGATGTTATACTGGTGTTGTGCTGGTGTTGGGGTGATGTTGTGATGGTCTTGCGCTGGTTTTGCACTAGTGTTGGACTGGTGTTGGGCTGATGTTGGGCTGATGTTGGACTGGTGTTGCGCTTGTGTTGTGCTGTTCTGCTGGTGTTCTGCTGTTGCGATGGTGTTGCACCGGTGTTGTGGTGTTGCACTGGGGTTGTGCTGGGGTTGCACTGGTGTTACGCTGGGGTTGCGCTGGTGTTGCGATGGTGTTGCACTGGCGTTGCGCTGGTGTTGAGCTGGTGGTGTGCTGGTGTTGTGATGTTGTGCTGGTATTGCACTGGTGTTGTGCTGGTGTTGTGCTGGTGTCACACTGGTGGTGTGATGGTGTTGTGATGTTATTCTGGTGTTGTGCTTGTGTTGCGATGGTGTTGTGCTGATGTTGTGCTGGTGTTGTGATGTTGTGCTGGTGTTGCACTGGTGTCGCGCTGGTGTTTCGCTGGTGTCACGATGGTGTTGCGTTGGTGTGGTACTGGTGTTGCGCTGGTGTTGGGCTGGTGGTGGGTGGTGTTGCACTGATGCTACGCTGGTGTCGCGCTGGTGTCGCGCCGGTGTTGCGCTAGTGTTGCGCTGGTGTCAACCCCGCCTTTCCCCCTGTATATCACTGAACCAATATCGTCCCTGCCTGCACAGCAGTTATTTTTTATGATTTTTTTATTGAACAATCACAGCACGTCGGGCCCCCTCCAGAGGCGCCTACATCACGTGACGCCACCCGACCGGAAGTGAGCAGAGCACTTCCGGTTGGCGCACAGAATTAACGCGGCCCCGTTCCTCCGCGTGGGGCAGTGCTACAAATAGTTTGCCGATTCATGTCGGCTGAAATAGAACAAAGTGTTGCTAGATACTCTACTCGATGTATATGTTATATAGGGCAAGCTGACCTAGTTGGAGCTTTACAGTAAGTTGCTGTTGCGAGGCTCACTTCTCCAGAGGGTTAAGCAGAATTGTTGTTTGCAACAATGATCCTTCTAATAGATAATAGCCCCAACAGATGGGTTTAAGTGGAGGGGTTGACCTCTCCTAATTTCATGACGTGCAATCTGATTGGTTCTCATCGGTTCAGAGAACAAAGCATGCTTTCAGCCACGATCCAACAATTCTGCTGAATTCAAATTTCAACGTGGAGCTGTCAGAACAAGAATCAAATAACTTCGGTCTACCGGTAACAAGGCACACCGCGTTTGAGCCATCGTAGCTGTCTAATCACGAAGAACACAGGCAAAATTAATATATGTGGTGCATATTGAATGATTTAATACGTCTGAGTTTATAATGCAGTGACATATAGAAGACCTTCGTTAACTTTGCGCTTAATCATTTATGAATGGTTGCGATTCGCAGACTTTCCCAGTGATATAAAGAGAAGATATTGGTAACATTCACATTGATAATTTACTAAGTATTGAGATGCAACAATTTTCCCAGCAATATAAACAGAGTACGCTGGTAACCTTCACACTTTATAGTTTACATTTGTGCTTGATAATTTACGAATGGTTGTGACATGCAGACTTTCCCACTGATATAAATGGAAGATGTCGGTAGCCTTTGCGCTAGATATTTTATAACTGCTTGAAATGCACACTTTCCCACTGATATAAATAGAAGATGTTGGTGACATCAATGCTTGATAATTCATGAATAGTTGAGACAGGCCGAATTTCCAAACGATATAAACACAAGATAATATGAATAAGCAATGCTTAGGACAGACCCCCGCTAAATGCTCGGAGAATTACTTATTTATTTATCAAAACGAGTATATTATTAACAAATCGCTGTCGTCCACCCTGCTTTCTGCATAGCGAAGTTCGATGAGCTATTTCCGTTTCCGTTTGCTGGATTTTGGTTTATACACGATTCAACACTAGTATACAAATGGCGGCCCCCATAGGGCTGTTTCCGTTTCCGGTTGCTGGATTTTGGTGAATCCATTTTCCACCTTAAGAGTGTGGTTATTGTTTTTGTATATACACGTGTTAATCCTCAGCCTCCCCCCTGGGTGGGTCGGTATAAATAACCTTGATAACTTAATATAAGTTGAGATACATCGACTTTCCCAGTGATATAAACAGAAGATGGTGCTAACATTTATGCTTGATAATTTACGAATGGTTGAGATGCACTGACTTTTCCACCGATATCAACAGAAGGTATTTGTAACATTCGCGTCTGATAATTTATGAATAGTTGAGAGCCCGACTACCCGAGGCTGGGACCGGCTAGTTGCTTGCGCTGCCTCCACCACCAGCATCATCCTCCGGCTTCATTATGAATGACGCGTTCGTCTCATCATGACGCGCCGCGCGCATGCGCCAACGTCACGTGACGCGGCGTCTCACTTCACCGCCCAAGCGCGACGCGGCGCGTTCCCGCTAGGGGTCCTGCAGTAAGCGGGGTGGCTGCGCCTAGCGGCGGGTTGCCGAACTGATAGTCGGCGCATTGAGCTGGGTTATTATTATTGATTTATGTGTTGGGGTTTAACGTCCTGGCCACATATATGTGCATAGCAGGACGGGTAGACGCCTGGGAGAATATAGTATTTAGGGAGTGTCCTGTTTTAAAAGTCATCCACCCCTTTCGCTCTGCGTTATTCCACATCAAGAAAATAACAATTTTAAAAAGCAGCAAAAATGCTGTCATCAGCGATAATTAAAAAGGATTCTAATAGTGGCACAACACCACGAAATGAGTCACGTTGCCCCAAATAGGAAAACTGAGTTAAGGACATATTCAGGAAGAGCTTAGCGTAAGCTTTAAAATGATACCCAATACACGATTTCCACAACGCATGCGCAGAGCATAATCCAGACTGGACTTCTGGGTCACAGAGTCTATGACGAGGCAATTGAAGCTCTGTTTACACTGGCTTCATATTGAGCAACTGAAACAGTCTTTTCGGCACAAATGTGGATTCATAGAGAAAACATACTTATCATTTTTTAATCATTTTTGATAATTATAGCTGTATCCTATTGATTGATTGATTAATTGATTGATTGATTGATTGAAAAGCTTGATCATCAGTGTAACACAACACAGTGACACATTGTTGACGCACAAAACGAGTGTCCTTGCCTATCACCAGGTGTCGTACAAGTCGCGGAAATCGTGTATTTATTCTTCTAGGGTGAAAATTGACCATTTAATTGTTGTATTATTATAGTTTAATTTTCACGGAACAACCAGATATTGAAGGGTGTTAGCAGATTGAGTTGTTATGCTGACATCTGGGATAATAATACCTGTGGGTTGTCCTGTCTCAAAAACCACTCCATCTCTTCCTTCCTTTCTTTCACATCACGTCGCCGTGAATATGGCCTATGCAGACGACACGGCGTAAAGCAACCACCAATCAATCAATCAATCTTTCAATTCAAAAAGAAAATACCAATTTTAAAAGAAGCAAAAATAGGGCCATCAATGACAATTAAGAAGTTATATATTTTTGAAAAAAGAAGAGAGACAAAATAAAGGAAGAAAGAAATGTTTAAAGAAAATTCTAGTTTCAGGCAATTTCATGTGATGCATATTGACCAAATGCATAATATTGTTATTGAATTGGAATTGTATGCAGTTACTATTACAACTAAAAGTTCATTTGTATTATGTATGATACTTCCAAGCCTGGGTTTTAGCATTGCCAGGATAGGGCAAGGAGCAGTGAGATGAGGAAGACCAATTGTCTATACTTCAAATGTCCCCTTCTTATTTAACTAAAGATATGGAGACACTGAAAAACACTCATGCAACTTGAAATAAGGAGCGAAATTGTAATGGCTTCAACGCAGACAACACTGGAAGACAGCAGACGACATGTCTAGCCTGCAGACATATTTTCATTAAAGCAGACCATTTTCGCCGATATCAGACGAGATTTACAAATAGCAGACGACACATTTCAACATGAGACCATATTTGCCGACCGCAGATGAATTTTTCAGAAAAACAGACGAGATGTTCTGCCAATGGACGAGTTTTACCAACAGCAGACATTTGCTCACAGGCCACGACATTCTCTTACATTTTAGAGCAGAAATCCTTTCTCCAGCAGCAGTCAGACGATATTTCCTTAAAGTTTCTTTGATAGCAGACAACATTTCGCTTTAAGAAAAACGACATTTCCTTGCAGCAGACAATACTTGCAGACAGCAGACGACATTTGGCGACAGCAGATGACATTTGCAGACAGCAGTCGACATTTGTAGACGGCAGACATCATTTGTCGACAGCAGACAACATTTGCAGACAGCAGACGACACTTGCAGGACAGCACACACTATTTGCAGACATCAAACAACATTTGTAAACAGGAAACAACATTTGCAGACATCAGACATTTGCAGACAGCAGACGACATTTACAGACCGCAGACGACATTTGTAGACAGCAGACGACATTTGCAGATGGCAGACGACATTTGTAGACAGCAGCCGACAATTGCAGATGGCAGAAGATATATATATATGTAGAGAGCAGATGACATTTGCAGACAACAGACGACATTTGCAGAAGGCAGACATTTGGAGACAACAGCTGACAATTGCGGACATCAGACATTTGCAGACAGCAGGGGACATTTGCAGACAACAGACAACATTTGCAGAAAGCAGACGACATTTGCAGACGGCAGTGCGGGGATTACCGTGTTTCTTCCAGTCAGTCTTCAGCGATCTGGGGCTCCAGTCTCCTTTAAGCTCACCAAGGGGGCGACGTTAGCGGGGTGTAGAAGGGTTTGGGGAGGGGTGGGAGGGGAGGCGGAGGCGGTGGGAGGGGGAGGGGGCACAGTCAGGGGCGGGAGGTTTATGGAGGAGATTACGCGGGTTGATGCTTGATGTATCCTTCCGGTTTATCCCGGCGTCCCGTGTTACTACAGCCTTCCAACGGGCTAGAGTATATATATATATACATATATATATATACATATATATATATGCTTGTTCTCTTAAAGAGCTACTGACATGACCATCACAACTTTAATTTTTCACTCTTATTATAATCAATTGTCACTAGTGTAGTAGGGGTGATGAAAGTGGGAAACATTGCGCCTATAGCAGGATTCGAACCATCACTTCTTGCCATTCTGGGACTAGGATGCTGATTACTATTGGATGCATTCGCCCTGTGCATGCCTACTTGTCTATGGTGCTCATCGCCTGAGGGTCAGTGCAGACTACTACTACACTCATCCCTCAGGAATTGTAAGGCTTTTACATGGTTTACATCCAACAGTCATTTAATGCTGCAGTGTAACATCATTCAAAAGGCAGCTTGACAAGGTGTTAACAACAATAATAGATGAACCAGAGATTCCAGGATCGACCCAGCTAAGGCCAGCAGATTCAAACTCAATACCACACATGACAAAAGTGAATGAAGCATCCTCACCACATGTGGTTGGCCCTAATGGTTGAGTCTCCGACTTGGCCTGAGCATACAACTCAAACACTATTATCTAATCTAATCTAATGCTTACAATTACATTCATACAGGTGTAGTGGTCTGCACTGACCTCTCAGGCAAGGAACCGCATAGAAAGGTGGGTGTGGGTAGTGTGGTGATATCAGGGAGCCTAGGTGGTATAATGGTTAGCACACTGGCCTGGCGTTCCAAGAGATGTGGGTTCGAGTCCTGCTGTAGGCGCAATATTTCCCATTTTCATCACCCCGCGACACTGGTTGCCATGATCATTGTCCTGTACAAGCTATGTGTTGCATAATTGTTGAATGTACCCTGTGTATGTATATGTCAGTGCATTGCCTGCACGTATGTAATTGTAAGCATTAAAATAATTACACTTCCAGGGGGATGAGTGTAGTAGTCTGCACTGACCTCTCAGGCGAGGAGCTGCATAGACAGGTGAGTGTCAGTAGTGTGGTGATATTAGGGAGCCTAGGTGGTGTAATGGTTAGCACTCTGGCCTGGAGTGCAAAGAGATGGGGGTTCAAGTCCTGCTCTAGGTGCAATATTTCCCATTTTCATCACCCCAATGACACTGGTTGCCATGATCATGATCCTGTACAAGCTATGTGTTGTATAGTTGTTGAACCTACCATGTGTATGTGTAAGTGCACTGCCTTTAATTATGTAATTGTAAGCACTCAAAGACTTACAATTCCAGGGGGATGAGTGTAGTGGTCTGCACTGACCTTTCAGGGAACTAACCACATAGACAGGTGAGTGTCAGTAGTGTGGTGATATTCGGGAGCCTAGGTGGTGCATGCAGGTAATGTAGTACCTATCTGCTAAAATACCTCAGGGAGTTTGACGCCCCGGCCTTGCAAAGTTATAAACCACTGCCTTGTGGTATAGGTTCTTGATAGAACCAAAGGCTAAGGGAGCAAACCCTAACAGAAAACCATGCTTCCATGGCAGCGTTAAGGGTGGTTATGAAGGGAAATCCCAACATCTCCCGGCCAGCTACTGCAGGGACAAATAGTTTGCGCCTGTCTTGACATGTTTTTGCCGGTGTGAAACCTCTATTTGCTCCCTGAGAGAGTGCTGCTAGTAACTTGCAAAAGCACTTCAACACTTTGCAAGCAGCTTTTATGAAATGCCCAACCACACGTAATAGCGGCGGTTAAAAAATAGAAGCAGTCTTTGTCGCATTGCGACTGACAGCATGATGATGATGAGGTGGTGTAATGGTTACCACACTGGCCTGGAGTGCATAGAGATGTCTGTTCGAGTACTGCTCTAGGCGCAATATTTCCCATTGTCATCACCCCCACCACACCGGCATACATACACGGGGTGGGTTCAATATCGATACAGCATGTAGCTTGTACAGGATTGTGGTCATGGAAACCAATGTTGGGGAGTTGATGAAAATGGGAAATAGCTCATATATTAAAAAAAAACTAAAATGTATTTTATTCAGCGAATCATGTCTCTTGTCAGCACCAGAGCACTGGTCTTCCCGTCGTAAAGTACAATTCCTTGATACATAAATGAAACTATCAGTTGTAATAGTAACTAGTAGGATTCAAACCCACAGTTCGTGCCATTCCAGCCTGGTATGCTAACCATTACACCAGCTATAATCCCTGATGCAATCACCGTACCCATGCCCACCTGTCTATGTGGCTTCTATTCTGAGCTATCAGTACAGACCACGACCTAGTTTTAAATTGCATACCTTGAAACAACATTTATATGAGTTATTTAACAGGGCAGTCTTCTCTGAGGCTTTCTGTGGTCATTTCTTTCTTTGTTCTTGTTTTAAATATGTTTATTCTGCTCAATATCTCTTTTGTCACTAACCAAAGCACTGGTCTTCCAGCCATTTTTCAATTACGGGTTATTTACGCAAAAGGTATATAGAGTAAGGTATACAATAACTGTTGAATAAACAATTTCCAGCATGTAGGACGATGGAATTCTATAATGCAGAAGTTCCATAGCAATATAGTAACAGTGGTGTTATGCAACTAGATCAATATTAGTCAAAAGGATGTGAGTATTTATATGGTATTTAGAATGTAAGCAGAAGATATCTCCTGTAATCATTTGGTAAAGTTGTAGTAAGTTTTAATATAGGGTCTGCTTAGTTGGAGTGTCAATCATTACTATTGGGTAATATTGGGCCTAGAGTAGGACTCGAACCCACATCTCTTTGCATTCCGGGCCAGTGTGCTAACCATTACACAACCTAGGCTCCATGATGTCACCACACTACCCATGCCTACCTCTCTATCCGGCTCCTTGCCTGAGAGGTCAGTGCAGACTACTACACTCATCCCCTTGGAATTGTAAGTCTTTTAATGCATACAATTACATACATACAGGCAGTGCACTTACACATACACAGGGTAGGTTCAACAACTGTACAGCACATACCTTGTACAGGATCATGGCCCCAGCAACCAGTATCATGAGGGTGATGAACATGGGAAATATTGGGCCTAGACCAGGACTCGAACGCACATCTCTTTGCACTCGAGGCCAGTGTGCTAACCATTACACAACCTAGGCTCCATGATGTCACTGCACTACCCACGACTACCTCTCTATGCAGCTCCTTGCCTGAGAGGTCAGTGCAGACCACTACACTAGCTATTACTGTCATTCTGCCCTAATGACCTTGTTCAGCTGTTAGCGTGATGTAGACCAGGAAATACTTACAGACTTGGAAAGTGGTACACACCCTACTGTCAGAAAGCTAAATGTGAAGCCTTTGAGTAAAACTTGTTGTTGAAGATTTATACTGCCTATCATGGATAAGCCTGAATAGGCTTGTTTTCACCATTAGACAGTTTGTCGATAGAAAGCCCAGCCTACACTTTTACCGACCCAAGGGATTTTTTTCCTCCCACACCACATAGACGTGGTATGAGAGCAACTGGCCTTTGATGATGCTGTGAGTTATACACAGCGGTGGAAATCCAAATTGGCAGAGGTGGGGGCACAGGGAATCGAACCACTGACCTTCAGATTAGGAGTCTGACCTAGAAAAAAGTCAGACACTCTAACCACTCAGACACAGAGAACACCACACAGCTTATGTAAGTCCATACTTCCCTTCCTTGTTTGACATCACAGAACTACTGATAGTAGTCGTGGGAAACTTAGTTTAATGGTGCTAGATATGCCAGTGGCCTTCCTGTGTGTTCGAAATAACCCATTCTAAATGGGATATGGTAATTCTGTTGTGACTGAATATTTTGTTAAACTATGTCGAATATTCATCGCAAGATCAAGTAACCCTTTCTTTAATTCTAAAAGTGCATAGTCCGATGAAAGCATAAACTTTTCGAACAAAATCTTGACCTAGATGTTATCCTATGTGTCCAACTTAAATAGTGGTACACTCATTAAGCATTTATTGCAGTTTGGTGCACCTGCGCTACGCTGCTACAGTCAAAATCAGTAAACAAAGTTTTCGTCATGAATTCAGATGCACACATCAACAAATATGTTATTTGCTTTCACTTCAGATATCTCAAAAGTTAACCTTTTCAAAATGAAACTGTCTTCAAAACTAAAAGTAATGTAGCACACAACGATCAACCTGATAATGATATGCTTATATTAAATAAATATTGATGGCATTCAAAACCATAGGATTATTCAACTTTAAAAGGTCAATATGTGTTCTTTTTACATTTACTCTTTAATCAGGGACACTTTCAATTATAGACAATCGCGTTCTTAATTAATTATCCATGTGCCATCAAGGTAGAAAGAGTTAAGACTAATAAACAGTTTTAGTTTTGTTGTGATACCTGATGTATATATATATATATATATACAGTAAAACCTCTCTAAATCGACCGACCATGGGTCCGACCTTAAATGGTCCATTTAGGGAGGTGGTCGATTCAGGGACTTTCTTTATCCTTACCATCGTATTGTTTGGGACCCAAGGAAAAAGATCGATATAGCGGAGTGGTCGATTTGTGGAGGTGGTCTAGGTTAGAGAGGTTTTACTGTATATATATATGTATATATATATATATGTCTTGGGGGTGATGAAAATGGGAAATACTGCGCCTAGAGCGGGACTCGAACCCACATCTCTTTGCATTCCGGGCCAGTGTGCTAACCATTACACCACCTAGGCTCCCTGATATCAACACACTCCCCACGCCTACCTGTCTATGTGGTTACTTGCCTGAGAGGTCAGTGCAGACCACTACACTCGTCCCCCTGGAATTGTAAGTCTTGTAATGCTTACAATTACATACATACAGGCAATGCACTAACACATACATACACAGGGTAGGTTCAACAACCATACAGCGCAAAGCTTGTACAGGATCCTGATCACGGCAACCAGTGTCGTGGGGGTGATGAAAATGGGAAATACTGCGCCTAGAGCGGGACTCGAACCCACATCTCTTTGCATTCCGGGCCAGTGTGCTAACCATTACACCACCTAGGCTCCCTGATATCAATACACTCCCCACGCCTACCTGTCTATGTGGTTACTTGCCTGAGAGGTCAGTGCAGACCACTACATATACATACATGCGCTTGGTCATGTATACCTGTTTAGTAATACAACATTTGCATTCCCCCATATGCCGTGAATCGGAATATTTTACACATTGTTGAAAGGGGACCACTTTCAAAGAATGTGCTCAGGGGGAGCGGTCGCTCCTCTGCTCCCCCCCCCCTCTCGCTATGCCACTGCACCCGAACCTGACTGAACTAGATTATGCCATATATTATTCAGACCACTACATATATATCCATTTATTCATGCTTCATCGTTTAACGAGGCTTACATAGTTCAGTATTGGTTCTTTCTATCTTCTACATTGAATATAAGGGGCCATCTCAAGGAAGGACTAGATTTGTTAAGGATTGCTAACACGGACATAAATTGTATGAATGTAATATAATATTTATATAAAATATAATGCCTATTTAATATATAATGTATAAATTCGATATCTTACTGTTGTTATTATTTATTCTCAATAGTATACTACAGTGGACCAAAATGCATTATGCTTTTTCTACCTTTTTCAGATGGTTTTGCTTAATGTTAAATCTCTGTCTTGAAACATTCTATGTTCGTACATATTCCAGAATACTTATCCCAATTGCTGTATTTATTTTCGGTGGAATTTACCCCTCAAATTAGTTATATATACATTTATTTATTCATCCCATTATTTATATATTCCATGATTATTTTCTTTACTAATCTGTCCAGTTCTCTCATATTCTTGCATTGCTCTTAGAACATAATTCTCTCAGTTTATATAATTCCCTTATTATCGCTACGGTTTGTGAAAATAGTCCAGCCTTAATATACCGCTATGAATGTGCCGGTGGTAAATTCAACTCTTTAAAAGATTGCGCAGAATATGGTATGTATTGTTAGTACAACTGTTGAACCCATATGTGTTAATAAGATATCACTGTGTTAATAATTATGTTATTAGGGTGTTACCATGATATTAGCGTTTTATTACGTGAATACTCTGCTGCTATGATATTACCATATATCTAAGATATTGCCAGGTTACTAAGATATTGAAACATTACTAAGATAATCACCCCATTCATATGATAATACTACATTACTAATATAGCCATTTTAAAAAGGTGCTGCCATATTGCTAAACTGGTATCCGGTGTTGATGATATTACGATGTTACCATGACATTGCAGTGCTACTAAGTTATTGCCATTTTACAAAGATGCTGCTATGTTGCTAAGATAGTATCCAGTGTCAATGATATTATGATGTTAACATGATGATATTGTGGTGTTACTAAGCTATTGCCTTTTTCCAAAAACGTTGCCATATTGCTAAGATATTACCAGGTGTCGATGGTAGTCTGATGTTACCCTTACATTGCAGTGTTACTAAGATATGACCATTTTACGAAGATGTTGCCATATTGCTGAGATATTATCCCATTTCTATGATATCATGATGTTACCATGATATTACAGTGTTACTAAGGTATTGCCATTTTACAAAGATATCACCACGCAACTACTATATTGATGTGTTACTAACTAATGCCCTGTTACTAAGATATTGAAGCCATTTACATAGCCATCCTGATGGTCCTACGATATGAATCACCATAATATAACCGACCTGCTATAATATTGCCATATTACTAAGATATTTATGTGTTACTAAAATACATTTGACAAGAATGATTAACAAATTCAGGGGCGTAGCTAGACCTTTAACGATGTGTACTCCTAATTTCGGCAGGGCATTTAGGGGACCGCTTAAGCTTAAGCTGGCGGATTTTACACATTTTAGACTTTGAGTTTTCGACACTATGGACCCTCTCTCCCTCTCTCTTTATTATTTTGTAATTTGTGTTGTTGTTGACAAAACGATGTGGACGTTTTGGCGTACGCGTGTATGCCTAGCTATGCCCCTGAAATACTAGCAGCACCATGATATTGTATCAAAGCATGAAGCAGCCGTGAGCTGGTATTAGTCAAAGCAGTCTATAAAAGGACATCTCTCCGCAATCATCAGACATTGATCTGAATATACAATCAATCAATCAATCAAAGTACATCTACATAACACCGATGTTTCTAAGACATATCTCCCTTAGTAACAGTGGCTTGGAATTAGCTGAGAAGATACTCAGTTATTGCTAGGAGGCAAAACTCCAACCACACAATGAGTGAATCCATTTGCCCTGGTGGGGGGAAAATGGCTGGGCGAATTGTTAGCAAACCTTTGCCACGGTTCCGGCCTCGTTCTGAATAATACGAGGACGAGGCTAAGACGCGCGGGGCCTACGTGAGGATGCAGGAGAGGGAGGGACAATCCGCTCCCTCCCACCCCACTCCCAAAGTCCTATCTCCACCCACCCGGCCTCCACCAGCGTTACAACCTCCTGCATTGTCGAACAGCCAATCGTGGGAAAGGGTTCGGCGTCATTTTATTTTCACTTCCATTGCCCTGTATTCTGTTATCGTTACCCGTTGTTGCTACTTACATGCATTGATGTCTGAATCAGTCACGCATTATTATTTATGGCAAATAATGTGCGGAATTCTTGTTGGTAAACAATTTATTCATCACAACATTTTCTTTTTTTCAACGCCGAGAAACTGGTCTTCTAGCAATGCACATTACACTGTAGCTAGGTAGTAGTTCTGCGGGCGCCTGGTTAGGGCACATTAGTGTATTAAGATGGAGGTTTTCAATGTCAAGTTCATTTCCAAGGGCACTGCCAAGGTCATTTCTAAGGTCAGTGCGAAGGTCATTGTAATATCATTTGCAAGGTCATTGCCAAAATTATTCGCAAGGTCATTCATTACCTAGCAAGTTCATGACCAAGCAAGGGCATTGCCAAGCAAGATCATTGTCAATGTCATTGTTAAGGTCATTGCTAAGGTCATTTCCAAGGGGATTGCAAAGGGCATTGCCAAGGGAATTGCCCTCCCAAAGGGACACAGCATGGAGGAGACATCGCCTAAAAAGGAGCAGCCCAACTCAGAAGTCATCACCCCCCCCCCGCTACCACCATTTCCTTCATCTTCACACGCTGCTCCACTCATGGCAACTTTTCTAGTTATGCCGCACTGGGAGATCAGGCCACTGACAACATGACCTGACATCCCACCCAATCACATTATCCTCATACTGAACACACCAATGACAAATTAAAACTAAGAAAAGCTTGTTTGCCACTATACAGACAAAGAAACTTATTTATTTTGGCCACATCATTCGTCAGAGTTCAATATACCGTACATTGTTGGAAGGGAAGGTGAATGGCAGCAGAGGGAGAGGGAGACCAAGAACATCATGGTTTACAAATATTTCACAGTGGACAGGCTTGAATTATTCACAGTCTATCAGAACAGCACACCATCGGGACAACTGGAGAACCATTGCATCCAACCCTCGACTAGAGAATGGAACTATTGATTGATTGATTGATTGAACACACCAGTCCTCGTCCTGTTCTATTAATGCCAGGCTAAGTAGCGATGAGTATCAATTTAGTAAGTTGTTGGTTTGAGTTGGTCAGAGTTCAAGTTCCTGATTTGTGTGGGAAACCAGCCAGCTAGCGCTCTTACAATGTCAGCCATCTTGTCCTTCAACTATGAAAGACAGTTACTTCTTGAGCGCTACACGGTTATATGCGATTTATGTACTCATATTATCATAGCGCAATAAATCAACCTGTATAAGATGACAATCATATCATGCTCTGCCATCTTGGTTCTGTCTGAAGAAGAACAGGTTGGTCCTATGAAACTAAAGTCGGAGTAATCTGGTTGGGTGTTCTCTCCATCAGTGTGCTTCTATAAATGCTTACTAGTTAAACCCTGACTAATAGAGAAAATTAATGTATGAAATACTCACATTGATCTGACTAATATTGATCTAGTTATACGACACTACTGATACCATATTGCTATGGAACTTTTGGTTTACAGAATTTCATTGTGTTACATGCTGCAAATTGTGTATTCAACAGTTATTGTATACCTTATTCTATATAATGTAAATTACCCTGAATTGAAAAATGGCTGGAAGACCAGTGCTTCGGCACTGACAAAAGACATATTCAGCAGAATAAACATATTCACCACACAAAAAACAACAACAAAAAATGATTTGCGCCTGTCCTAATCCTATGCAGTCTGCTGTCAGGTTCTTCATTAAATGTTGTCTTCTTTTGCAGAAATAGCGCTGAACTAATTGTTAGTCTGGGATCCACAACCAGAAAATGTGCAAAATAAGGGTTTTGATGTGACACCCCTGCTATAAAATTGTTGACACTTGGATTATGTCTATAGGGGTCTTGGACATATGAAAAGTGAATTTGGACACTTTGAATGTATTGCGCAAATTCGGTAGACACCGTTTTTTTTATGATAGGCTGTGATGACACCAGCCGCCTAATTCTGGGGTAGGGGAAACTAAATCTAGCATATCATCACAACTCAAGACTCTACTGCAACAAATTACCACTCATTCTTTTGGTATGGATGTAGCCTAAAACAATAAGCAGAGTAGATTCTGATTGGATGAACATCAAGGTCACTAGCGGTCAAAAGGTTGTGAAGGTTGTGGTATGCCAGAAATCCTGGACTTTCATCAAAGAAGTGCCTATTAATATACCGTATCATAAGTTTTTTCACTAAAATACTGTTTCAATCAACTCCTTAGATCCCTGTGATGTTCTTAGGAAAGGGGTGTCAAGGCTCATATAGAATAAATGGCGTCCTGTAGACATATTTCTAAGTTATGTTTTGGAAAAATATCTAAAAACATTAGTTGTTGACGGATCCATTTAAGTCAAATAAAATGTGCGTAATAATCCATTTATTTCAGCCATTAACTAATACAGCATACTAGGACAGGTCTAAAGGGGGTTTGTAAATTCTCCTAAAAAGAAATAATTTTCAAGAATGATATATAGCCAGTGCCACAGTTTTTAAATTGGTAAGTACTAGTAATAACATTTTAGTTCTAGTTCTAGCTACCAATAAGTGCCTGAATACAACCCACAGCATTGAATAGGCCATGACACCCATCAACACATGGAAAAATATACCATGCAGAATGCACATGTATACATGTGCGTTCAGTGCCTCTTATGTCTAGGGCAACTCAAGAACGCACATAGATGCGAAAATCGAGCAGCGAAATCTAATAGCCAGTGATGAATCAGGCAGATTCATCACTGGCACATGGCTGCTTGACAGGATGTTGGTGTTTCTTGAGTTGCCCTAGACCTTATGTAAAGTAATAACAAATGTAACAGTGACTTATCTGATTATGAGTCCAAATAATGAATGTTTAGTCTATACCCTCCTGTTCATTTGATTACGTCCAACCCCCCCCACAGTAATTTAGTTTGTGCATCTTCTCTGACCGTGAAAGAATTGTGTGACCAGATAGTTGACCTGCAAAATGAATTAGATGAATACCAGCTATATTGTGAGGGGGATGATGTTGATTTTAATCTCCTCAAAAACATTTTGAGTCCATCATATCCTTTGACAAAGTACTTGCGAACAGATGTAAAAACGATTGCAAAACGAATGCATGCTGCTGAAGATAGAGAAATGGAGATATCTCATGAAACAGCCTCTTGCCAGGTTCCAGTAGATTTGTACAATCTAATAGCATGGCTAATTACTAACAATGATGATAGCCTCGGCGATGGTGGAAAAGTTCATCTTCCGGAAAATGACAAAGAGAATGTGTTGAACCTAGCCCAGGACATTATTGGATATGTTGGTACACAGGTTATACCTAAACACGTAGGAGTTGCTCTGCATATTGTCAAAGAAATGCATAGTAAAAATATTGTGACGATGTTAAACCGATTTGGTAATAGCATTAGCTATGCCAGTGCCCAACGTTACCTGATAACCATAGCTAATGAGGTTACTGAACGGGAAGAAAGAGAAGGTATTTCTATTCCATCCAATGTTGTTCATGGTCAATTTGCGCAGTATGCTTTTGATAACCTGAACTTTCATTCAGAAACCGAGGATGGTGGTAGTCTTGATGCAACTACAAATATTATCTATCAGTATACAAATGATAAGGAGAACAATGTTGGGACTGGAAAAGTTCCTCTTCAGAAAACAAGACAAGTAACAATTAAGAAACCTGTTAAATTTGAACCAGTTGTAAGTAATCTATCACTGAAGGACCGAAAAGAGGCTAGATCAAAACATGAAGGTTGATGAAAACATTGTCTGGTTTCTACTTTGGATGTTCCCAACCCAGATGATGATATGTGAAGATGAAAGTGTTTGTTGTACACCAAATTGGAATGCATTCTTTGAATTTTATTCCAGGAAACAGACACAGAAAACAAAAATTGGCTATGGTCCAATGTATCCTCAAACTCCTACAAATCCAGATGTTGTCAAAACCTCTCTTGACTACTTTGTTACACTGAATCTGAAATTGGGCCTGTCAAAGACTGTGGTGACATGTGACCAGGCAATATATGATATCATAAAAGGCTTGGTGAAAAAGGAGCCTGCCAGATATAAAGATGTTATAGTACGATTGGGCGGATTCCATATTGCACAGAACTTTTTGGGGACCATTGGTTTCTTCATGAAAGAAAGCGGCATTGAAGACGTACTAGTTGCAAGTGACATATGTGGTAGAGGAACAGCTAATAAAGTGATGGCAGGGAAGGACTATTATAAAATGGTTTGTTACCATTCCTTGCTCAGTGAGGCATTCTTTATGCTCAAGTGGGAAGCCTTTGAGAAATGGTTGTTGCAAGAAGATGAACTTGACTTACTCTCATCTTTGTCATCTGTGTTGGAATGTCTCAGGGCAGCCTTTCAAATGAAGGTCAAAGACAGTGTTACAAAACTTGTTGGTGACATCACGACAAGTCTAAGATTAGTTCAATCTCACTGGAAGAACTTTGAGAATACATTGGGTATAACAGCTCGGTTATGGGGAATGTATATTGAAATGATGCTCATTTTGAAACGTTATATCCATGCTGAAAGAGTTGGCATTTGGAAACAACATCTGCTTGAGGCACAAAACATGCTACCGTACACGGTCTGTTCTGGACATAGCAAGTACATGTCCTGTGTGCCAATTTATCTAAGTGAAATGAATGACCTCCCTAACACTGCGCCTGAAATACACAAGGAATTTGAAGCGGGTAATTTTGCAGTCCACAAGATGGATGGAGACTTCAATGGAGTATGGACAGACCTTGCATTGGAACAAACTTACAACAAGGAAGGGAAGACAAGCCTATTCAAGGGCATTACCCAGGCAGAATTAACAAGAGAGAAATACATAAAACCCATGCCATTCCTAACAGCGATCTCTGAGCATGTGAAGCAGATGGTACATATGGAGTCTTCTCAATCAGATCATCATGAGAAAATGAATCAAGATGATATGGTAAAGGTACTGAACATCAGAGACACTGTGGCAGAGAAAATGAGAAATCCGTTTGCTGCTTCCCTCGCAGATGATAAGTTAGTTAACATTGCAACGGGAGAAATGCTTGTTTCAACACTACTCATGGATGCCAACAAACTTGGATTAGAGGCAATGACCAAATTATCAACCCTAGGATAATGACTTTTGCCACACAACAGAAGCAAGGAAAAAAAAAGCAGGACTCTGTAAAACAATTAATTTCTGAGGAAAGCTCAGTTACTAGGGCCCTTTGCTTTACACATGAGTTGAGTGACGAGGCAAGAATTGAAGCCTTCAGTTACGAATGGAGTGACTATCCACCATGGTTTTTTGAGCCAGACAAGACTGGGGGATTTACCATGCACAAAGGAACTAAATCTGACTTTATAGGAACTCTTCAAAACAAGGTTAAGGATTCATGGGAACCAATGAAAGTGTTGCCTCCCTCCGAATCGGAACGGTGTATGTTATTGATGCCATGGCATTCGTGCAACATTTTCAGACCTTTGGGGCAAGTGATTTTGGCGAACTTCAGGAGAGGTACAAAAACAAGATTCTAAGTATGAAACCCAAACATTGTTCAGAAGTTCATTTTGTTGGCGATAGATATGACTTTGGTTCAATGAGCCTAAAGAGTGATGAGCACCATAGACGGGAAATGGGAGCAAACTCACCGGAGTATATTCCTGCTCATAACATGAAAATACCTGTGTGGAAAACATTCCTTTCGAACCCTAAAAACAAGGCAAAACTGCTCTCATACCTGTCATCTTCTTGGTCGCAGTCTGTATCCCTGCCAGATGGGTTTACCCTTATAATAGGAGTTAACACAGAGGGAATATGTGTGACCAACAGCGGCACCAATGTGATGGAGGCGCTGTGCTGCACAAGGAAGCCAACATGAGAATCATTGCACATCTTGCTAGCTGCCAAGACAGGCGCATATTTGTTATCCATTATCCTCGGCTTCCACACATGGTAAACCTATGGGTGGAAAAGAATGAACTCTTCCTGCCCATTCATGACTTGGTTGTGGAATTGGCAAAAGTGGTGGGAAAAAATGAAATGGAACTAACACCCACATTACTCACTTTGTATGTCATGTCTGGCTGTGACTCAGTGAGTTATCCATACAGAAGAGGGAAAAAAGGGCAGCAATTGTAGCAATGCAGCGTGTCGGTTCAATGCCAGCATTGATAAATTTCGCTCACGACACTGTGTGCCTAGATGATACATTGTACAAAGAAGCATGTGATTTCTTATGTGATTTGTACGGAAGGGCAGGATATTCATCTTTAGATAGGTTACGAGCCCATTTATTTGCATCAAGCAAACAGGACCTCCACTCTCTACCTCCCACTGAAGATGCATTTCATTTCCATATTCTCAGGAGTCTTTGCAACATTAGCCTCTACAAACAGGCCCATCTAAGCAATCCAACTCTTCTCCCACCTAAACAGTACGGCAGATATATGGACAAAGGAAGATTAGTTCCTGTCATGAAGAGCAAGCCAAACAAACCTACAGTGGCAAAACTGATGTACTGCAAGTGCAAGAAGGGCTGTTTAAGGAACTTTTCATGTGCAAAGGCCGGATCAGCATGCATTATTGCATGTACCTGCAATGGGGACCCAAACAAATGTGGGCGACTGACTGAAGACAACGCAAGTGATGAGGACTAGGTAACCAAGAACAAAGTATATTTTCTACTAGGTGTAGTTGTAATCGGAACATTATATGTTATTGTTAGAATGATGAACTTGGGATGACAACATACTGCTTATTAAGTTTTCTTTTCTTATCTCCAGATAGTTCAGACGTTTTCTACTGGTAGTTTCTCAAATAATAACAAAAAACTATTGGATAATGAGAGTTATATCAATAAAATGTATGAAGGAAAATTCACTGAATTTGGCTTTTTTCTGAAATATCGCTTAGTAAAAGGTGTACAGGGGGCCATTAGTTCTTTGCCAATCCTCACATCCCTTTTCTAAAATCATCAGGGGGATCTAAGGAGTTGATTGAAACAGTATTTTAGTGAAAAAACTTATGATACGGTATATTAATAGGCACTTCTTTGATGGAAGTCACAGATTTTGGGCATGCTACAACCTTTGTGACCTTTGACCTCTAGTGACCTTGAGGTTCATCCAATCAGAATCTACTCTGCTTATTGTCTTAGCCTACATCCATACCAAAAGAATGAGTGGTAATTCGTTGCAGTAGACTCTTGCGTTATGATGATATACTAGATTTAGTGACTCTCTAGGTAGTTATGACAGAATTGGGGGGGGGGGGGGGGGGGGGGGGGGGGGGGGGGGGGGAGGGGGGGGAGCAGGGGGGGAAGGGTGGGGGGGGGGGGGGGAGGGGGGGAAGGGGGGGAGGGGTGGGGGGGGGGGGGGATAGAAATAAAAGTGGGGGGGGGGGGGGGGGGGGGGTGGGGGGGTTAATTTGGTGTATTGCTTGCGGGGGGGGGGGGGGGGGGGGGGGAATGGGGGGAGAATAGAAGGGGGGTGTTGTATGAAGTTGAATTGGGGGGGGGTGAACCGTGGTCCGATTCGAACCAATGGATCTTAAAATGTATACTTCGCTCCTAGCCAGCTGTTCGGCATTATTAGGATAGGGACTGGTTGGCTCAGAGTCAGGATAATGTGACTGAGCGGGATATCATGTCATGCTGCTGGTGGCTTGATCTCCCAGTGGGGCAGCACAAAACGGTTGTCATTAGTGTGCACTATCATTTTTTTTTTTTACTAAATGTATTTTATTCAGCGAATAATGTCTTTTGTCAGCGCCAGAGCACTGGTCTTCCGGCCGTTCATTACAATTTGTTGGTACATAAATGACAATATCAGTGGCAATAATAACCACATGAAAAACCTGTTCGATAATAGAAGCATAATATAAATTGACTATTTGTCGTAATAGTAACTGCATGCAATTCCAGTTCAACATATGTATTATGCACTTGGTGAGCATGCATCAATAAATGTACAAGATGACTCTAGAATTGTGTTTAGACACTTCTTTCTTCCTTTGTTTTCTCTCTTCTCTTTTCAAAAAGATATAACATATCTACAATACACATATATATATACTATATTGCAAATATGCAAATCAGTGGATCCAATCACCAATACCAAATGCGGAAACCTGGCCATTTAAAAAAAATTAATTTTGTTATCCCATCACAAGTGTTCCGTTCTGTGTGGCCTAATGATGGGATCGCGGTCTGAGATTGCAGTGGGGACTTACATCAGACAGGTTTTATGTCAATTTAAAGGAAAATTTTAGGTAATAGGTTTTGAAAGAAGGTGTAGTAGGGGTGGGGTAAGGGCGGGAAGGGGATCAGCGTGCAGGGCTGTGTAGTGCATTTGAGAACATTTATATATATATGTATGTACAAGGGTCAGGGCAAGGAAGGCCTTTAGAATACCTATAACCGTGTCAGGGTCTGACAGGCCGGTTGTATTTTCATAAAGTTTTTAAATTCAAGGAGACTTGTGGACTGTCTTGTCCTCACTGGAAGTTTATTCCACAATGTGCCACCTCTGTAAATCGGTGCTTTAGTCAGTTTGTTTGTTAGTGGCATGGGTGTTTTTAGAAGTGTAGCACCGCTCTGTCTTGTTACTCTGTTTGTATGGTCAACATATTGTTCATCATTGGATCTTTTATACATGAGACTGAGGAGATGTGTGTCCCTCCTTTGGCTAAGGTAGCTGACTTGTGCTTTAACATGCATTTCCTTTGCAGACAGCGTTTTCCCTCTAAGTGCCCTGTTTTGAATCCTCTGTAATTTGTTTTCTTGTTGTTTTGTCAGCAGTCCATATATTAAATCATTGTAGTCAATTATTGGAAGAATAGTGGCTTTATATAGTAACAGGGCTGTATTCTCGCTCATGTAGTACCTAATTTTTCTGAAATTTGTCATTTTTATGGCTATCATTTGAGTAAGTCTTGAGAGTTGTCGATTACCAGAATCGAGTGTGGTCCCTAAATATTTGTATGATTCTACCTCATTCAATACTGCATCACCCAAATGTAAATTGATAGGTTGTGCTCTGGATTTTTTTACTTTGGTTGCAAAAATTATGTATTCAGATTTCTTTGCATTAATTGTCAGTTTACTTTCCTTACACCAGCTGTTAACCTTAGCTAGTACATCCTCAACTACCTCTGCTGCAGATGCAATGTTTGGGCTATGGACTGTGAGGGCCGCATCATCAGCAAACAGTGTGAACATGGCCTCATTTGTTACCAAGGGCAAGTCATTAATGAATATGAGGAAGAGTAGTGGCCCAAGCGTGGAACCCTGCGGTACTCCAGTTGTAATTGATCTCTCCATTGACCTAGTGCCATTTATTTTTGTAACTTGTTGTCTATTTGATAGATAGTTGGCTATAAATGTACAAGATTTAGGACCAAGTCCTGCCCTTTCAATTTTCCACAGTAAAATGTCATGGTCTATTGTGTCAAAAGCTTTCTTGAAATCAAAAAAAACAGTTATTGTCAGATCTCCTCTATCCATATTAGTCAGCAGTTCATCTAATAAAGTGGCTAGGGCTATTGTGGTTGATTTATCTTTTCTGAAGCCATTTTGCTGTTTGGCAAGGTAGTTGGTGTCTTCCAAGAAGGTTTTTATTTGATCATGGATTATTTGTTCGATGACTTTGCCAGGGAGGGGCAGTATTGATATTGGTCGCAGTTCATTGCATGGTTTAGGATTACTTATCTTTGGTATTGGTGTGACAGTAGCTATTTTCCATTTATCTGGGAATATACATGTTTCAATGACAAGGTTGTAGAGATGTGTAAATTCATTTATTAGGATGCTAATGGCAGTCTTAATGAAGGCTGAATTTATATTCATCATACCAGATGATTTATATGATGAAAGTTCCTCAATCTTGGTGAGTACTTCTTTTCTTGTTGTTTTCTCAAGATTGTATTCCTGTTGATTTGCGACTGGGTGATAATTTTGTGGATACTTGGTTTTTTGTTTGAATTTCTTGGCGAGGTTTGCCCCAATGTCTACAAAATAGTTGTTTATTACTTCAGCTAACTGACCATCAGGTACTCGCTCACCTGTGCTGTCGTCTACTATGCTGTTTATCTGTGGTTTGGCTTCTGGTTGAATTTGACTTAGTTCATACCAGAATTTCTTAGGATTCTGGTTGTGCTTTATGGCGTGATCAATGTAGTACATAGATTTCGCTTTCCTCACCTCTGTTCTGGCTTTACTTGCTAAGCATTTTGCTATAAACTGGTCTCCTGGGTCTTTGGTTAGGTCAGCCTTTTGCTTAAAATAATCTCTGTCCTTTTGTAGTTCTATCAGTTCATTGGTGATGTAAACAGCCGTGTTCTCTCTTATTTTTAGTTCAGTCATCGGACAAAGTGTATCTGCTGCCTGGTTGATCACATCTTCTAAAATATCCCAACATTTGTTGGGATCCTGTTCTTCAAATATTGTAGTGGGGTTATAACTCTGCAAGATTGTCCTAAGTGCATCAGTTGAACAGTTTCTATATGTCCTTCCGCAGTATGCGGTGGTTTTTAGGTTGTTTCTGGGTTTCTTTTTGATAATATAGACTGGCTTATGGTCACTGACATTGTAGTTAAGGACTCCTGCTTGAGTGCAATACTTGATGTTAGTAAAGGCTAAATCAATTGTGGTTGCAGTAGTTCTAGTTGACCTAGTTAGTTTATCTATCAGCTGTTGGAGCTCATGTTCTGAAGCAAATTGATTTATGATTATGGCTGGTAGCTTTCTCTTAGCACTACAGTCTGCATTGAAGTCGCCTATCAGTAGGGTCTCATACTTGTCTATGTCATCTATTTCACTCATCATAATGCTCAATTCCTCAAAGGCCTGTTTAACACTTCCATCTGGTGGTCTGTACACATTTCCAATTAGGATCTTCTTTGAATGAGGCCTTGTTACAAGCACCCATTGCAGTTCCAGCACAGCATTTGAAATATTTGTATCTGCATATCTATTAGAATCTACTTGTAGAGAATTTCGGCAGTAAATTCCTAGTCCACCTCCAGCTTTGGCTTGCCCATTTAGATGTTTTGCTTTTCGATCATACCTAAGGAATGTGTAGTTTGTTATTGAAGTTAGTTTTTTTTCTATAAGGCTATTGAGCCATGTTTCTGATACTGTGAAAATATCAAATCCCGATCCTGGCAGATCAATTCTTAATTGATCTATTTTATGTGTGAGACTACGTACATTTAGGTGTGCTATTTTGAAACCTGGCAGACCCTTCAGTTCGTTCAGAGGAAGCCTGCCCAGCCACTTGTCCCATGCTCATATCCTCTGCACACTGTCCCCCGGTACCCAGGTCCCCCCTGCATTGTCCCAGTCATTCTATTAACCTTTAAAAGTTATATGAACAAAATAATAAAACAATCTGATATATATATATATATATCTCCTTTAACACACAAAAAGAACACAAATAAAATCTTCAAAAATGTTTCTGTGAAGATAAATAGCTTATTTAAGCTGAGATGTGCCTAGATGACTTTGGCACCAGTAGTTGCCCTCTGGTACCCGTCCTGATATGACCTTAGATGTTGTTAGGACGTAGAACAACAACAAAAAACAAACAGATATCATCAACGAGTCGTTCCTTGGAACATTAGTAACAGCAGACGACATTTTACCGATCTCAATACGGCGTCTCTGTCCAGTAATCAGAGGTAATGTCCTGATGCCACATCTGACGAGTTGAGGCCAGCTAATGCACCGATACGCTAAGCCGCTTCGGGACGCTGCCCGACCGTCTCTCACTTCCGGTTTGCTATAATTAGCTCCCCGCACTCCCCGCAATCACCAGCAATCAGATACCATAGAAGGGTCACGTGACACAGGTGGAAGCTACTGCGTATATGGCGGATCGACAGGGCGCTTCGGTGGGTATCATTCCAGGGTCCAGACACGCGGTTAGGGCGCCCGCGTCATGTAGTGCGTGGGGTCGATCCCCGGCCGAGTCAAACCGGGGACTTTTTTCGGGTAAACAGTTTATTCATCAGAATAATTCAGATATTTCTGTGTTACTAAAATGTATGTTCGTTCATGTTGTTAGCTAGCCTGGCGCTCGGGTTTTGACCAGAGAGGACGAGGACTGGTTGGTTCGGTACCAGGGATAAGGTGACTGAGTGGGATATTCGGCTATGGTGTAAGCGGGCTGGTCTCTGAGTTGGGGGGGCAGCACTAGAAAGCTTGGTTGAGTTTGCACTGATATGACAGTAATATATTACTAGGACATAAAACCCCAACAAATCAAATCAAGCAACTAATTTATTTATTCACTAAATCTGTCACATCCCCATACATGTTTACACTTCAAATATCTGCCAAGTTAGCCATTTAAAATCATAGTTACTTTAACCTGAAGTAAGGTATGTTCTAACTATTAATTTAATATATTTATCTCCGAAAAATGCCAGAACCTTTAATTATAGAGCCTATATATATATTCGATATGCAACGAGAAAGTACCCTATGTTTAATTACACTCTCAAGGTCAACATGTTTCATAATACGATTGCTTTGAGTTGCTGCTGCAGTTGTTTTAGATAAATACATGACGTTGACCAGTATAATCTACTTTACTTTGCTAATACTACTTACTTTTTGTATTGGAGGTTTATGCTATTGTGAATGGGAAATATTGTGCCTAGAGCGGGACTCGAACCCACATCTCTTTGCATTCCGGGCCAGTGTGCTAACCATTACACCACCTAGGCTCCCTGATATCAACACATCACCCCATGACACTGGTTGCCATGACCATGATTCTGTACAAGCTACGTGCTGTATGGTTGTTGAACCTACCCTGGGTGTGTATGTCTAAGTACATTGCCTGTATGTATGTAATTGTAAGCATTAAATGACCATTTAAAAGACTTACAATTCCAGGGGGACGAGTGTAGTAGGCTGCACTGACCTCTCAGGCAAGTAACCACATAGACAGGTAGGCATGGGTAGTGTGTTGATATCAGGGAGCCTAGGTGGTGTGACTGTTAGCACACTGGACTGGAATGCAAAGAGATGTGGGTTCGAGTCCAGCTCTAGACACTATCATTTGACATGGATCTCACCATTTCGGAATTTCATGTAGATTTCAAGGGAGGCATGTAAATGCGATTGACAAGACTGACAATATGGATACCACTATATGTTCACCGTGAATATGGCCTTTGTTGAAAACTTGTTATTAAATCATCATCAATCAATCAATAAGTATTACTTCAATTTGCATTAACTCTTATTTGAAAATGTGAATTTTAGAGACATGACATGATACCATTCAAAATAGAATGTTGACATCATCAGTTTCCTCAAGTACAGCTTCTATTATTATTAGCATTCCTTCTATACATCAAGACATGTTTAGTAAGTGCACATACAGTAGCACCTCTCTAACCGATCACCTCCACAGATAGACCACTCCCCTATATCGATCGCTTTATTTGGGTACCAAAAATACCATTATAATGATATTCTAACTCCCTAATCCGACCACCTCCCTAAATGGGCCATTTAAAATCGGTCCCGGGGTCGGTCTATTTCGAGAAGTTTTACTGTATATCTACGTTGGATCTTTATAATCAGATCAAGGGACATATTTTGGTTTTTACAAGTTGATGCTTTCATCAAAATATGCAGGTTTAAGCAGATTCAAAAGTGAATTTCCTCATTTTACTTCCTTGTCCACGTCTCCGCGAATTAGGTATATAAGTGCACACTTGCCTATCTCATGTAGATTACATTGATTGATTGATGTCTTGCTTGATCGATTGTTTGATTGTGTGAGTGATTGATTGAGTTCTTGCTTGATTAGTCGATTAGTTGATTAGTGGATTGGTTGATGTGGTGATGTGTTGGTTGATTTATGGGTTGATTTTATTTCCAGTGATTAATTGATTGTGTGAGTGATCGATTGATTGACTAATCGATGAGTTGATTAGTCGATTTTGTTGATTTGTTGATGTGTTGTTTGATTGTTAGATTATTTGATTGTTTGATTGTTTGATTGTTTGTTAGATTGTTTGATTGTTAGATTGTTAGATTGTTAGATTATTAGATCGTTAGAGTGTTAGATTGTTAGATTGTTTGATTGCTTGATTGCTTGGTTGCTTGATTGCTTGATTGCACGATTACTTGATCGATTTCAAAAGAAACGTTTTAGGGATCATTATTTAGTTTATTCTGCTCATAATGGCTAAGTGAATGCACTTGTTTCTGCCAATGTGGAGCAGTAATCTGCACGATTTGATTTCCTTTCTCAATAATTTCTGTTAGCTTGTTTGTGATGTAAAATGAGGGAGTTCCCATTTGCGAGGGAGGGGGGTTTGTCTATATTGTGTACACAGTCAACATTTGTAATACATTGTAGCCATGTGATTAGTGTTTTGTTGTGTAACTATGTTTGTTTTTGTCACACCCTTGAAGGGTAGGTTTGTGTATAATTTTATGGATTTCAAGTACTCCATTTTCTTTGTTGTTTTCAGCTCATTTTGCTTTATAGAAATGCCTCCGTTATTTCAACTACGTGTCTTGCCTGGCACTTACGTGATCAGTAGTTATTTAGCACGGTGTTTTCTATTGGCGTGTGATCTTTATTTACTGTATATCCCTGATCTATTGCTTAGTACATATTTCTTTAAGTCCGATGGTTTTGAGTTTCTGACATTTTCTGAGATAAATACATTAGGTTGATCGTTATAATGTGGCTTACTGTAGCTTGGAGTAACTTTTATTTTAAGAGGTTAACTTTTGGGATATTTGAAGGGCAACCATGCACAAATAATGTTGGCTTCTGCAGTAACAGGTTCTATTCAAGTGTCTCAGTTATCCATTCTATGTGGCGAAACATGTTTAAGAAGTGCACCAGTATCTAAGTTAGATATGTAGAAACAAATTTAGATAACTGTTTTTGTTTCGAAAATTTGATGTTTTCATCGGACTATGCAGCTTTATCTATATCTCACTTCCAGACTTTCTTTATTTTCTTGTTGTATTCTTTTAGTGCTTTGGTGTTTCTTACATCACTGCTTTGGCTATCACAAGCTTTATAAATGCTAATAGCTGATCGGTTGATTTGTTTGTGGTTTTTTCATTCAGTATCGGCAGCAAAAGCCATATCTATATTCAACCATCGCTTTTACACAGAATGTTAAAAGCGTACAAACCAAGTATGTGTCAAATAGCGCTTATGAAGAAGGTAAAGGCCCAGTCACATACACATTAGTGCACGTTGTTGAACTTAGTGGATGCTAACATAGTTGAACATAGTTGAACGTAATTGAACGTATTTTAACGTATTTGAACGTAATTGAACATAGTTGAACGTACCAGAGAAGTACGGATCACGGTACATTCAACAACGTTCAACTACCTTCAGCTACATTCAACTACGTTAGCCTCCACTACGTTCAACTACATCCACTAGCGTGTATGTGACCGGGCCTTAAAAGTGTACTAACCATGACCAAAAGAAATGAGGCGAAGGGAAACAAAATTCAAAGCAGATACCAGGCAGCTCTAGCAGCACTATGCTGGTCCTGCAGCCCTCAAACCCAGCGTCCCCCAATTATTGATTATGGAGACATCCTTTGGAGCCAGACGCAGAGTCCCGCCAGTAAAGTACAATTACGACACCGTAAGGCTCCTAAGTCTGTTTACCCGAGATCAACCTGAGGCTAGGATGTCCAGCAAGCAGCGGGGAATACCTGATGGGGTGGTGGGTGGGTTGGTTGGTTGTTGGAGTTTGCTGTACTGGCAACATCTAAGTTACTGTCGTTGGGGTGATGAAAATTGGAAATATTGCGCCTAGTGCGAGACTCGAACCCACAACTCTTTGGATTCCAGGCCAGTGTGCTAACCATTACACCACCTAGGCTCCCTGATATAAATAAAAGTATTGCCATGTATGTTTAGGCCTGTTGGAATATAGGCAAATAATGAATTATTTATTTAAAATCTAAGTTGTTGAATATGAGGCTTCATGTTGTGCATATTCCGTTCATTTAGTTATAGTGAAATATGTATGAAAAGGACTTAAGCAATTCATTAAGGGAGAGTTAATCTCTTCAAAATGAGGCTTTATATTAAACAAAATTCCTGCTCATTTAAACGGGCACAGAATACGAGGAGGCTGGTTGGGAAAACATGGCTTTTATTCGGTCGCGGCCCCCGGCCTCTAATGGATGTGTACATTCTAGATAGACGACGGGCCGTGGCCGACATAAGGTCATGCAGGTGATAACACAAGTCAACATATAAGATAAGAGATGATGCACAATTACAAATAAACAGTCAATAGGTGAAGGTGGATAGAATAATCATTGTAACGTGCGATTGTCAGTTTTTAAGTGTGTTTTTTGGTAATTGCGCGGTTCTTAATTGGGCGATTGTCAATTGAGTCGTTAATGGACTTCCTTGTCAAAATGTGTTTTTTAATTTAGTTTGTTTATTTGTTTTTTAGTTGGCTGTGCAATTCCTGCTATTTGTTAGCTCTATTGGAATATAGGGAAACTTAATTTATTAAAATAAAATCGGTTACAATATTCTATTTTGTATAATTAAATATATATGAAATACTTATACGTTATTTAAGCAGAGTTATTCTTTGTTAATGGGAGGCTTCACATTAAAATAAATCCATATTCATGGTTTAGTTCTAGTGGAATATAGCCAAGTAAAAATAATTGATATCAAATCGGTTACAATATTCCGGTGTAAAGGCTAGGACTGGAATATGTGGTTGTTTAGGCAGGCTATAGTGAAATCAATACAGACGAAGAGAAAGGAAGAGCATCAAGTGTAAAGTCAAGCCCGCTGGTTTATTATTTATATGGTTACATGGGTTCATTGTAGAGTATCATCCCACCCCCACAATGGGAAACAAGCATTCTTGGCCCTACCAATAGGGATCCTGCATTCCTGGTGTCCATGGCTACCAGTGGTCTGCCCACCAGCACCAAGATGTGTGGCGCCCCCTGGCCACCACCAACCTTGACCCTGAGTGTGGTGATCACTATCCCAGCAGAGGGGGTAGGCCCTGAGTGCCCCTTACACCCAACCCTGCCAGCACCACTATGTCTATTTACATCCCACTCAGGCACCACCAGCACCTACATATATATACATACATGTACTTGGTCACATACACCTGTTTAGTAATAGAACATCTGCATTCCCCTTGATGCCGTTATACCCCTGTCACACTACGACGTAACGAGCCAACGTGAGCCTAACATGATGATTTTTCGTCATTACGTTGCCGTACGTTGGGTCACGTTATGATGACGTCATAATGATGTTAGAGTGACGTCGAGCTACGTCATGTTACGTCATGTTACATTGGCGCGCATCGAGGTTTTGAACCTGTTCAAAACTTTCGACGTATCTCAACGTGAAGCCGTTACGTTGGGATGACGTGACAATGACGTTAGGTTGACGTTCCGCGATCGCTATAGCAACGTAAATGACGTTAGAGTCACGTTATGTCACGTCAGACCGACGGCCCGGGTGGGAGCAACGTGTGGGCAGCGTTTTGCACGTTACGGTCACGTTACGGTCACATTACGGTCACGTTACGGTCACGTTACGGTCACGCTACGGTCATGTTACGGTCACGGTTACGGTCACGTTATGGTCACGTTACGGTCACGTTACGGTCACGTTACGGTCATGTTACGGTGGCGTTACGGTCACGTTACGTCCACGTCGCACCCGTTACGGCGACGTTACGCTCACGTTACACTAACGCCCGGTCACGTCGCCAATTACCCCTCCCCCCTAACGTTGTCACGTTACAGCTAAGGTCACGACGTACACCCACGTTACTTTCACGTTACGCTCACGTCCACAATTTGCATATTACGCCCATAAAGTCGACGTAATATAATTATTTTCACGTTCTGCCTACGCTGACGTAGTCACGTCGTAGTGTGACAGGGCCATAAATCGGAATATTTTACACCGGGTTTGTAATAACAATTAAAATATATAGAAGAAGTTAGTTAACTTAAAGCAGAATTAATATATTCAATATAATTGGTCCATGTTAAAATATATCCATATTTATTATAGCTGTACTGGAATATAGGCAAACTAAGAATAATTAATATAAAATCAGTCACAATACTAGCATTGTATTTGATTAAATAGGAATGCTGTGTCTCCCCCATGCCCATGTGCCTTGGATCGCAATGTACTTTGGGTGGACGGTGAGTTCATCTTACACCCACCTGATTGGCCAGCATGACCAGATGGATGGCCAAATGAGCTGAGCGTCTGTCTCCTGTTTCGGAGATTGGGGTATGCAAACTGACGGGTTTGTGGGTTTGAACCCTGGTCGAGTCAAACCAATTAATTAAAATGTATCTCTTGTCGTTTCCAAGGCCAGGCATTCAGCATTATTAGGATAGGGCAAGGACTGGTTGGCTCAGTGTCCAGATAATGTGACTGAGTGGGATATCGGATCATGGTGCTGGTGGTCTGGTCTCCCAGTGGGGCAGATCTATAAAGTCACGATGAGTGTGCAATGTCACAAGTCGGTTCCCGTTCTGGCATGACTTTAGATGTTGCCAGGACATACAACTCCAACAAACAAACAACCTTGTTGCCCCTACAACATGGGTCACTAGCAACATGGGTCATTTCGGGGATGCAAAAATAGTTATAATGCCGCCATATGACAGTAACAATGTGTAAAATATTCTGATATTCGGCATAGGGGGAATAAAAATGTTCTATTACCGATCAGTGTACATGACCAGGCGCATGTATGTATATATATGTATGGGTTGGTGGTGCCTGAGTGGGATGTAAATAGACATAGTGGTGCTGGCAGGCCTGGGTGTGATTGCACTCAGGGCCTACCACCTCTGCTGGGATAGGGATCACCACACTCAAAAGGTCAAGGTTGGTGGTGGCCATGGGGCCATACAGCTTGGTGGTGGTGGGCAGACCACTGGTATCCATGGGGACCAGGAATGCTGGATCCCTATTGGTAGGGCTGAGAATGCTTGATTCCCATTGGGGGAAAGGGGTGGGGTGATACTCTACAATGACGCCATGTAACCATATAAATAATAAACCAGAGGGCTTGACCCTCTCTCCTTCTTTACACTTTATACTCTTCCCTTTCTCTTTGTCTGTATTGATTTCACCATAGCCTGCCTACACAGCCACATATTCGAGCTTTAGACTTTACAAACTGGTGACCACGACGAGTGGGTGGTTTTTACAAATGGACACTGCAGTCTGGCGCCACCTAGTGGAAAGCTTGGTACTTCCGGCTCCGAGCTGCTCTATTTGCGCGCTCCCAGCCTGGAACCTGGACCTGTGTGGTGTGGGACTGAGGCCGGACTCACCCCCTGTCCCACCCACCCGACAACGGATGACTGCAAACATAAGGGTTTACTGCCTCAAGCCCCTCCTTGATAAAACAAATATTACAGGCCAAGTGGGAAGTGAAGGTGAATCTATAAAGTTCTAAGTAATATAAATAAGCAATGCTTACGACCGACCCCCGCTAAACACTCTGAAAATTATTTATTAATTTATATATCAGCACAAGTATATTATTAACCAATCGCTGTCATTAAACGATTCAACGTGAATATACAAATGGCGGCCCCCATACGTATGTTTCCGTTTCTGGTTGCTGGACTTTGGTGAAGTCATTTTCCACCTCTATGTGTAGGCTACGGGCAATTTATATATATATACACATGTTAGTCATTAGCCTCCCCCTTGGGGGGGGGAGGGTCGGTATAAGTAATACATTAAAAAACACACATACATTATAAAGAACCTACTGTGTTCTGCTTCCTGAATTACGAATCATTTATTTAAAATCATTCCCAACTTGTTCACTATGTGGAATCATATTGTCAAACAATCTCACTCTTTTTAGATTTACTTGATGATAGGCAACATCCAATTATGCAAAATCGCATGTGACCTGATAAATTAATATGCGGTTTCATGTTCTATGATATTCCCCTTTAATGTTGATATAGTCAAAAAGAAGCACTTTTTTAAACGTATTTTGCAGAAGAAAATCCACTCACAATAACACATAACCTTATCAATATTGATGCTAGTGACTATTTATTCATTACTCGAAATACACATTGTTTGAATCGCTAATAAAATAATTATATGGATGAAAACCAGTATATTGGAGCTGATAACAAAATTAATACAAATTAATAAGATTGTTACCATTTATTTAAATCGAGTTTCATAGAGAATATTCTGTAGGATATTGTCCCTAGAAAACTTAAACTTAAATAGTTCAATGAAACCCTGAAATGGAAGAACGCCACCTATGCACAGACCATCTGCCGTTTCACTGATGCCCCATTACCCCAGCGAGGGCCGCCACGCCCACGCCACCTGGTGGTTCGTCACGTGACTTCAAACCAACGGAGCAATGCTTAAATGCCAACGTCCTAGACCCAAACCAGCATTGGCAAGATAAAGCTCTTCATCTCATTTTACCACCCACTCACCCGATACTCTACGTGGCCACGCTCTGTACGGTTGATCCGACGAGGTGGCCGAATAGGTAGAGTGCAGGCTTCCCCAGCGGAAGGTCGGGGGTTCGATTCCCAGTCGAGTCAAACCAATGAAGACTTACACAATTGATACCAGTCACTACCTAGCCTGGTGCTCGGAATTAATAGGAGAGGGCAAGGACTGGTTAGCTCAGTGTCAGGATAATATGAGTGAGTGGGACATCAGGTCATGGTGCTGGCGGCCTGGTCTCTCAGTGCAGCAGCACTATGAAGTCGCCATGAGTGCACAGTGTCACAAGTCGGTACCCATGCTGATATGACCTTAGATGTTGTCAGGACGTGAAATTCCAACAACCAACCAACCAACTCTATAGGGTTGAGTGCCAATGAACGTTAGCTCATGACGAACACTAGTTTAACTTCAGATACCGACTGAGGTCGAGGTTCGAACCCTCAGTAAATAAAAGCCACAAACTATTTTACTTATCCTTCCGCATTGTGAATTATGCAGCTTCATGAACTAAATCCATTGTTTAGGATATTTAAAACAAATTTAACTTCCCATTCAATATGGAATAATAACAATATTTTCATTGATTGAAGCCTAGGTCACACCTACCAGGATCAGGGGCCGGACGAGCCTCGGACCATGATCCGGCGTGGTCCGTTGCGATCCGGCGTGACCCGTGGCTCATCCGTGGCAGGTCCTTGGTGATCCGTGGTGATCCTTGGTGATCCTTGGCTGGTCCGGCCTCATCCGGGGTTGGCCATGGATGTTTTAGAACGTTTAAAACATCCGGGGCGATCCGGGGAATATTGCAATCTGTGCTCGATCCGGCATCATCCGGCAACATATGGGTGTCATCCGGGGGTGGTCCGGGTAGTCCAGGTGTGCTCCAGGGGCAGTCAGTGTACCGCCCGGGCAGTACAGATGTTTTTTTTAACCAGATGAGCCATTTTTTAGCCACAGTTTAACCCGGACCAGCCCTGGACTATCCCGGACCAGCCCTGACATAGCCATGGACCACTGCAGGACTGCCCGGATAAGACCCGGACAAGCCAGATGAGCACGGATTAGACACGGATGGCCACGGATAGCCAAGTTTACAACAGATCAGCCCAGGATGAGCCCCGTTTTGTATATATATATAGCAGGAGCAAGTCCAGGACTGACCCGGGACTACTCCGTGGATACAACGGGTCCGGCTCAGTCCTGGGCGATCTGGCCTCTGGTCCGTGGGTAGACCGTGGCTCATCCGGGTAGGTGTGACAGCAAGCCCCAAAACGAACAAAATAGTGATTTTATCTGGGGCTGTCTGGGACAGTCCGGGGGTGGTCCGGCTAAACATCCGGGACTCATCCGGGTACGTGTGACTTGGGCTTAAGCTGTTGACAGATGGTGGTGGCATTATTTACCGTTACTGCAATCCAACGCGCAGTCCCTCCTCCCAGTCATGTAAAATGCAATTACCGCTGACTGTTTTAGGCTGACGATAAGAACTCAGTTTAAAACAAAGCTTCGGAAGTGAGCTTAGGGAAAAGAATGATGCAATCAGAATTAAAAACCGACACCTGCACACAAGGCTCCCCAGAGCCACTCACTGTACCACTCTCAGCCTCAGCGTGTTAACTGCTCAGCAACAGCTCTACGGGGTCTAGTAGGTCGGTTGGTTGTTGGAGTTTGATGTCCTGGCAACATGTAAGGTCATATCAGGATGGGTACCGATTTGTGACAGTGTGTACTCATGGTGACTTTATAGTGCTGCGCCACTTGAAAATCAGGCCACCGCCACCATGACCCAATATCCCACTCACATTATCCTGGCACTGAAGCTAACCAGTCCTTGCTATATTCTATCGATGGCGAGCGTCAGGCTAGGAGGCAACAAGTATCAATTTTATAAGTCATTGGTTTGACTCGACCAGGAACCAAACTCCCGATCTCCCGCACGCCAGGCCCGCGCTTTACCAACTCGGTCACCGCGCCCAGTGGGTCTACTAGGAGGATGCAACATGTAGCTATGCATGAAACCACAATGAGGTTAAGCAATTATTGCGCTGTGTGAGGCTTGATGCCCGAGTGGATCTGGTGATGGGTATTGACCGAGCTGTAGTTCCTCAGGTTTAGCCAAAGCCATCTTGAAAAGCACAGTGAAAAGGAGGGAAACAGGGCAGACAAATGACATATTGGTAAGCTATGAAGTGTGGCAGGTCATAAGTTCGAATCCTGCTCTATGGTAAACTAATGATGTATATTTCCTTACCGACCCACCCAGGAGGGGGGGTTAATGACTAACATGTGTATATATATATACATAAACAATACCTACAGAGACGGCAAATAAATTCACCAGAATCAAGGAACCGGAAACAGCTGTTTCTGCGGAATTGACAATAGACTGGTCCCAGTGCCTTCTTCCATGTTTTAATAAAGTACCAGACACGTATAATTACCGCTGAAACTGGTTCTGGGCTTATGCATGGGAGAAGGCACTGGGACCAGTTTATATCAATTCCTCCGAAAATACACCTACAAGTAATCACTAATGTGGGGGTCAGTGTTATGTGTCACTATCTGGCCTGGCTCAAGGCATTACTAATAGAATAGGGCAAGGGCCAGTGGACTGAGGAAGACCAGTCATCTGCAGTTGAAATTCTGCCCATGGCTAGAGTTACAGAGGCCGATGGTTAGGAGTTTCAGCCATTTTGCTGACAAATATATACATTGAATTGATCATGTTTTATCGCTTAGGCAGAGAGCGTGTATATAAACAGATGAGAGGGACAACTCCCACACTAGACCGTGTAACAGCTGCCGACTGTGGCGCTCCACGTGGTGGTTGTTGAACAGTATATGACACAGCTGTCAAACTGAAGGCATTGTCAATGGCCTTGAGCAATCTTCGGACAGAAAAAGTGAAATATCTCTAAAACTACACCACATAGAAACAAACTGTTTGGAACACATATAGAAAACATATTTAACAATGAGACTATATTAAATTTACATGGCTAGGGTTCTGTATTTCTATTAATTTTGAATAACATACACGTTTTGCACTTCACATATTGCAAACTCAAAGCCATCGCAATGGCGGTGAGCAATCTCTTCATACAGAAAAACGTTAAATATCTCTAAAACTTACACCACCTAGAAAACAAACCGCTTGGAAACACATATAGAAAAACATGTTTACCAGAAAGGTATTATATGTAGATTTTACAAGGGTAGGTTCTGTATTTCTATTAAGTTTTGAAATTAAAATCAAACTGTTTTGCATGCGCATACACGAGCAAACTCAAAGCTAGGTTCAACACTAACCACCAGGAACGCCACTGTAGCCTGTGTTACCAATTTTCGCGGGAGTTGTCCCTCTCATCTGTTTATATACACGCTCTCTGGCTTAGGGTAGGTATTTATTTGTGGATCTTCTTAGTAAATTGGTGATTAAGCGGGGAAAATTACTATCGCAGAAATTGGTCTTCCTCATTCCACGCTCCTTGCCCTATCCTAGTGATTCAAAGCATCAGGCTAGGTAGCGATATTAAAGTATCAATTTTTAAATCATTGCTTTCACTTGTCCACGGTTTGAACCTGAGCATTAACATTCCATGACCTATTCAACCGGGAGGCGGATGCTCAACCCATTCGGCCATCCCGTTGTTGTAATCTACGTTATTTAAGTTTGAAGTAAATTTTATAATAACTTGCTAACATTGGACAAATTTGAAGTAAAAGTATCGAAAGTAATTTGGCATGCACGCCGAGATAGTGGACAGCATGGGCTTCTGCAGTAATGTGGTCTGTTAGATTGAAGTAGGACTTCCTTCTACACATCACATTTAAGATGTTCTTGTAATTTTCAATATACACTTACACCCCCATCACACCAAACTAGTTCTGAAAACGTCCGACCACGTTCTAAAACGGGCTGTGGTCAGGGTAGAACGTGGCTGCAAGAAAATGTTGGGCATGCTCAAAGTTCTGGAGCACCATTCTGTTCTAGCCCGTCCATTCCATTTGTAAAAAGACTGTAAAAAGTTGCAACTATGTCCATTCCACTCGCACACAGTTTGAGTCCGTTCAGCAACATTTTCAAGAACGTAGTGACAACTAGTTTGGTGTGATGGGGGTATTAGGAATGTGATGATCAAAACTGACAAAATAAATACCACTAACTTTTCACAGTAAACATGTCTCTTGCTGGTTGACACGGCATTAAACTATCAGCAATCAATCGATCAACCTAAGCAGTGATGACTGTTTAATAAGTCCACCGGCATCTAATGTGGATATGTAGGATTAAATCTAGATAAGTGGTTTCGTTTCTAAAACTTGATACTTTCATTACACTATGTAGCTTTATTTAATAGGTTTGTTGGGGATTTACATCCTGACAACATTTAACGTCATGTAAAATTTCCCGATATTTGAGACATTGGTTAAGGTGTCAACTATTCTATAATAAATTGCAAATGGTCTATATAATGGTAAATGGTATGTAAAACCAAAGGCATATAAGGTATATGTGGTGTTGGTGATCCATTACTGATTTAAGATAGAAATTGTGTATTTTAATAGATGGTGTGAGAGGGGCGCTTCTTGAAATGTACAGAGTCTTTGGAACTCTGCACACATACCCCCTCCCCCCTCAAGTGGTATTTACGGATCACTGCACACCCAGACATAACAGGGCACTATAGATGTAACAGCCATGGCTTGGATACAAGCCTATTGAATGTTCATTGGTTGATATAAGAATGCATGTTGCTGATTGGAGGGATTGAGCAGGTGTGTACAGCCATCTTGGATTCTAAAACCTATATAGATAATAAAATAAGCAAGCTCCTTCTGGTTCCTTCTGCACACTCTATATCTTGCCTTCCTTCTCTATACTTGCCTGTAGTGATTTCCTATTTAGCCTGCCGACACAACCACAGGTGCCAGTCGTCGACTTTACAGTCATATCAGGATGGGCATGGTGCATTTATAGTGATGCCCCCCTGGGAGACCCAATTCCTCACTCAGTCAAGTTATCTTGCTACTGTGCTAACCAACCCTTGCCTTATCCCAGTAATGCCAAGTGCCTTGCTATGTAGTGACTAGTATAAATGTTGAAATTCATTGGTTTAGCGTCAACCAGATTTTGGACTCTCGGGTATGATGCCAGTACCTGGTTATTTGACCCTTTAGATTATTAGCATTGAATACAGTTCTACTTAGTCGTCCATAGCGCATTG
>CM059189.1:4068256-4252058 GCA_030323885.1 Branchipolynoe longqiensis
ACGTTTCATCAGAATATCCAGGTTTAACAAGATTCAAAAGTGAATTTCCTCATTTTACTTTGTTGTTTACGTCTCTGTGAATTAGGTATATAAGTGCACACTTGCCTATCTCATGTAGATTACATTGATTGATTGATTGATTGATGTCTTGCTTGATCGATTGTTTGATTGTGTGAGTGATTGATTGAGTTCTTGCTTGATTAGTCGATTAGTTGATTAGTGGATTGGTTGATGTGGTGATGTGTTGGTTGATTTATGGGTTGATTTTATTTCCAGTGATTAATTGATTGTGTGAGTGATCGATTGATTGACTAATCGATGAGTTGATTAGTCGATTTTGTTGATTTGTTGATGTGTTGTTTGATTGTTAGATTATTTGATTGTTTGATTGTTTGATAGATTGTTTGATTGTTAGATTGTTAGATTGTTAGATTATTAGATCGTTAGAGTGTTAGATTGTTAGATTGTTTGATTGCTTGATTGCTTGGTTGCTTGATTGCTTGATTGCACGATTACTTGATCGATTTCAAAAGAAACGTTTTAGGGATCATTATTTAGTTTATTCCGCTCATAATGGCTAAGTGAATGCACTTGTTTCTGCCAATGTGGAGCAGTAATCTGCACGATTTGATTTCCTTTCTCAATAATTTCTGTTAGCTTGTTTGTGGTGTAAAATGAGGGAGTTCCCATTTGCGGGGGAGGGGGGTTTGTCTATATTGTGTACACAGTCAACATTTGTAATACATTGTAGCCATGTGATTAGTGTTTTGTTGTGTAACTATGTTTGTTTTTGTCACACCCTTGAAGGGTAGGTTTGTGTATAATTTTATGGATTTCAAGTACTCCATTTTCTTTGTTGTTTTCAGCTCATTTTGCTTTATAGAAATGCCTCCGTTATTTCAACTACGTGTCTTGCCTGGCACTTACGTGATCAGTAGTTATTTAGCACGGTGTTTTCTATTGGCGTGTGATCTTTATTTACTGTATATCCCTGATCTATTGCTTAGTACATATTTCTTTAAGTCCGATGGTTTTGAGTTTCTGACATTTTCTGAGATAAATACATTAGGTTGATCGTTATAATGTGGCTTACTGTAGCTTGGAGTAACTTTTATTTTAAGAGGTTAACTTTTGGGATATTTGAAGGGCAACCATGCAAAAATAATGTTGGCTTCTGCAGTAACAGGTTCTATTCAAGTGTCTCAGTAATCCATTCTATGTGGCGAAACATGTTTAAGAAGTGCACCAGTATCTAAGTTAGATATGTAGAAACAAATTTAGATAACTGTTTTTGTTTCGAAAATTTGATGTTTTCATCGGACTATGCAGCTTTATTTATATCTCACTTCAAGACTTTCTTTATTTTCTTGTTGTATTCTTTTAGTGCTTTGGTGTTTCTTAGATCACTGCTTTGGCTATCACAAACTTTATAAATGCTCATAGCTGATCGCTGATTTGTTTGTGGTTTTTTCATGCAGTGTCGGCAGCAAAAGCCATATCTATATTCAACAATCGCTTTTACACAGAATGTTAAAAGCGTACAAACCAAGTATGTGTCAAATAGCGCTTATGAAGAAGGTAAAGGCCCGGTCACATACACGTTAGTGCACGTTGTTGAACGTAGTGGAGGCTAATGTAGTTGAACATAGTTGAACGTAATTGAACGTAATTGAACATAATTGAACGTAATTGAACGTAATTGAACATAGTTGAACGTACCAGAGAAGTACGAATCACGGTACATTCAACGACATTCAACTACGTTCAGCTACATTCAACTACGTTCGCCTCCACTACGTTCAACTATGTCCACTAACGTGGATGTGACCGGGCCTTAAAAGTGTACTAACCATGACCAAAAGAAATGAGGCGAAGTAAAACAAAATTCCAAGCAGATACCAGGCAGCTCTAGCAGCGCTATGCTGGTCCTGCAGCCCTCAAACCCAGCGTCCCCCAATTATTGATTATGGAGACATCCTTTGGAGCCAGACGCAGAGTCCCGCCAGTAAAGTACAATTACGACACCGTAAGGCTCCTAAGTCTGTTTACCCGAGTTCAACCTGAGGCTAGGATGTCCAGCAAGCAGCGGGGAATACCTGATGGGGTGGTGGGTGGGTTGGTTGGTTGTTGGAGTTTGCTGTACTGGCAACATTTACTTGATGATAGGCAACATCCAATTATGCAAAATTACATGTGACCTGATAAATTAATATGCGGTTTCATGTTCTATGATATTCCGCTTTAATGTTGATATAATCAAAAAGAAGTACTTTTTTAAACGTATTTTGCAGAAAAAAATCCAATCACAATAACACATAACCTTATAAATATTGATGCTAGTGACTATTTATTCATTACTCGAAATACACATTGTTTGAATCGCTAATGAAATAATTATATGGATGAAAACCAGTATATTGGAGCTGATAACAAAATTAATACAAATTAATAAGATTGTTACCATTTATTTAAATCGAGTTTCATAGAGAATATTCTGTAGGATATTGTCCCTAGAAAACTTAAACTTAAATAGTTCAATGAAACCCTGAAATGGAAGAACGCCACCTATGCACAGACCATCTGCCGTTTCACTGATGCCCCATTACCCCAGCGAGGGCCGCCACGCCCACGCCACCTGGTGGTTCGTCACGTGACTTCAAACCAACGGAGCAATGCTTAAATGCCAACGTCCTAGACCCAAACCAGCATTGGCAAGATAAAGCTCTTCATCTCATTTTACCACACACTCACCCGATACTCTACGTGGCCACGCTCTGTACGGTTGATCCGACGCGGTGGCCGAATCGGTAGAGTGCAGGCTTCCCCATCGGAAGGTCGGGGGTTCGATTCCCAGTCGAGTCAAACGAATGAAGACTTACACAATTGATACTAGTCGCTACCTAGCCTGGTGCTCGGAATTAATAGGAAAGGGCAAGGACTGGTTAGCTCAGTGTCAGGATAATATGAGTGAGTGGGATATCAGGTCATGGTGCTGGCGGCCTGGTCTCTCAGTGCAGCAGCACTATGAAGTCGTCATGAGTGCACAGTGTCACAAGTCGGTACCCATGCTGATATTACCTTAGATGTTGTCAGGACGTGAAATTCCAACAACCCACCAACCAACTCTGTAGGGTTGAGTGCCAATGAACGTTAGCTCATGACGTACACTAGTTTAACTTCAGATACCGACTGAGGTCGTGGTTCGAACCCTCAGTAAATAAAAGCCACAAACTATTTTACTTATCCTTCCGCATTGTGAATTATGCAGCTTCATGAACTAAATCCATTGTTTAGGATATTTAAGACAATTTTAACTTCCCATTCAATATGGAATAATAACAATATTTTCATTGATTGAAGCGTGGCCGATCTAAAGCCTAGGTCACACCTACCAGGATCAGGGGCCGGACGAGCCTCGGACCATGATCCGGCGTGGTCCGTGGCGATCCGGCGTGACCCGTGGCTCATCCGTGGCAGGTCCTTGGTGATCCGGCATGATCCGTGGTGATCCTTGGCTGGTCTGGCCTCATCCGGGGTCGGCCACGGATGTTTTAGAATGTTTAAAACATCCAGGGCGATCCGGGGAATATTGCAATCTGTGCTCGATCCGGCATCGTCCGGCAACATATGGGTGTCATCCGGGGGTGTCCGGGTAGTCCAGGTGTGCTCCAGGGGCAGTCAGTGTACCGCCCGGGCAGTACAGATGTTTTATTTAACCAGATGAGCCATTTTTTAGCCACAGTTTAACCCGGACCAGCCCTGGACTATCCCGGACCAGCCCTGACATAGCCATGGACCACTGCAGGACTGCCCGGATAAGACCCGGACAAGCCGGATGAGCACGGATTAGACACGGATGGCCACGGATAGCCAAGTTTACAACAGATCAGCCCAGGATGAGCCCCGTTTTGTATATATATATAGCAGGAGCAAGTCCAGGACTGACCCGGATACAACGGGTAGTCCGGGGGTGGTCCGGCTCAGTCCGGGGGTGGTCCGGCTCAGTCCTGGGCGATCTGGCCTCTGGTCCGTGGGTAGACCGTGGCTCATCCGGGTAGGTGTGACAGCAAGCCCCAAAACGAACAAAATAGTGATTTTATCTGGGGCTGTCTGGGACAGTCCGGGGGTGGTCCGGCTAAACATCCGGGACTCATCCGGGTACGTGTGACTTGGGCTTAAGCTGTTGACAGATGGTGGTGGCATTATTTACCGTTACTGCAATCCAACGCGCAGTCCCTCCTCCCAGTCATGTAAAATGCAATTACCGCTGACTGTTTTAGGCTGACGATAAGAACTCAGTTTAAAACAAAGCTTCGGAAGTGAGCTTAGGGAAAAGAATGATGCAATCAGAATTAAAAACCGACACCTGCACACAAGGCTCCCCAGAGCCACTCACTGTACCACTCTCAGCCTCAGCGTGTTAACTGCTCAGCAACAGCTCTACGGGGTCTAGTAGGTCGGTTGGTTGTTGGAGTTTGATGTCCTGGCAACATGTAAGGTCATATCAGGATGGGTACCGATTTGTGACAGTGTGTACTCATGGTGACTTTATAGTGCTGCGCCACTTGGAAATCAGGCCACCGCCACCATGACCCAATATCCCACTCACATTATCCTGGCACTGAAGCTAACCAGTCCTTGTTGTATTCTATCGATGGCGAGCATCAGGCTAGGAAGCAACAAGTATCAATTTTATAAGTCATTGGTTTGACTCGACCAGGAACCAAACTCCCGATCTCCCGCACGCCAGGCCCGCGCTCTACCCACTCGGTCACCGCGCCCAGTGGGTCTACTAGGAGGATGCAACATGTAGCTATACATAGGCTCCTGAAACCACAATGAGGTTAAGCAATTATTGCGCTGTGTGAGGCTTGATGCCCGAGTGGATCTGGTGATGGGTATTGACCGAGCTGTAGTTCCTCAGGTTTAGCCAAAGCCATCTTGCAACGCACAGTAAAAAGGAGGGAAAGAGGGCAGACAAAGGGCATATTGGTAAGCTATAAAGTGTGGCAGGTCATAAGTTCGAATCCTGGTCTATGGTAAACTAATGATGTATATTTCCATACCGACCCACCCAGGAGGGGGGGGTTAATGACCAACATGTGTATATATATACATAAACAATACCTACAGAGACGGCAAATAAATTCACCAGAATCAAGGAACCGGAAACAGCTGTTTCTGCAGAATTGACAATAGACTGGTCCCAGTGCCTTCTTCCATGTTTTAATAAAGTACCAGACACGTATAATTACCGCTGAAACTGGTTCTGGGCTTATGCATGGGAGAAGGCACTGGGACCAGTTTATATCAATTCCTCCGAAAATATACCTACAATTAATCACTAATGTGGGGGTCGGTGTCACTATCTGGCCTGGCTCAAGGCATTACTAATAGAATAGGGCAAGGGCCAGTGGACTGAGGAAGACCAGTCGTCTGCAGTTGGAATTCTGCCCATGGCTAGAGTTGCAGAGGCCGATGGTTTGGAGTTTCCGCCATTTTGCTGACAAATATATACATTGAATTGATCATGTTTTATCGCTTAGGCAGAGAGCGTGTATATAAACAGATGAGAGGGACAACTCCCACACTAGACCGTGTAACAGCTGCCGACTGTGGCGCTCCACGTGGTGGTTGTTGAACAGTATATGACACAGCTGTCAAACTGAAGGCATTGTCAATGGCCTTGAGCAATCTTCGGACAGAAAAAGTGAAATATCTCTAAAACTACACCACATAGAAACAAACTGTTTGGAACACATATAGAAAACATATTTAACAATGAGACTATATTAAATTTACATGGCTAGGGTTCTGTATTTCTATTAATTTTGAATAAAATACACGTTTTGCACTACACATACGGCAAACTCAAGGCATTGTCAATGGCGGTGAGCAATCTTCATACAGAAAACGTTAAATATCTCTAAAACTACACCACATAGAAACAAACCGCTTGGAACACATATAGAAAACATGTTTACCAAAAGGATTATATTAAATTGATACGGTTAGGCTTCTGTATTTCTATTAATTTTGAATAAAAACTAATGTTTTGCACTGCGCATACCGGCAAACTCAAAGCTTGTTCAACACTAACCGCCAGGAACGCCACTATAGCCTGTGTTACCGATTTTCACGGGAGTTGTCCCTCTCATCTCTTTATATACACGCTCTCTGGCTTAGGGTAGATATTTATGTGTGGATCTTCTTAGTAAAGTCGTTGATTAAGCGGGGGAAATTTCAATCGCAGAAATTGGTCTTCCTCATTCCACTGCTCCTTGCCCTATCCTAGTGATTCAAAGCATCAGGCTAGGTAGCGATATTAAAGTATCAATTTTTAAATCATTGCTTTCACTTGTCCACGGTTTGAACCTGAGCATTCAAATTCTAGAACCTACTCAAACGTGAGGCGGATGCTCAACCCATTCGGCCATCCCGTCGTTGTAGTCTACGTTATTTAAGTTTGAAGTCAATTTTACAATAAATTACTAACATTGGACAAATTTGAAGTAAAAGTATCGAAAGTACTTTGGTATACATGCCGAAATAGTGGACAGCATGGGCTTCTGCAGTAATGTGATCTGTTAGATTGAAGTAGTGGACAGCATGGGCTTCTGCAGTAATGTGGTCTGTTAGATTGAAGTAGTGGACAGCATGGGCTTCTGGTCTGTTAGATTGAAGTAGTGGACAGCATGGGCTTCTGCAGTAATGTGGTCTGTTAGATTGAATAGTGGACAGCATGGCTTCTGCAGTAATGTGATCTGTTAGATTGAAGTAGTGGACAGCATGGGCTTCTGCAGTAATGTGGTCTGTTAGATTGAAGTAGTGGACAGCATGGGCTTCTGCAGTAATGTGGTCTGTTAGATTGAAGTAGTGGACAGCATGGGCTTCTGCAGTAATGTGGTCTGTTAGATTGAAGTAGTGGACAGCATGGGCTTCTGCAGTAATGTGATCTGTTAGATTGAAGTAGTGGACACATGGGCTTCTGCAGTAATGTGGTCTGTTAGATTGAAGTAGTGGACAGCATGGGCTTCTGCAGTAATGTGATCTGTTAGATTGAAGTAGTGGACAGCATGGGCTTCTGCAGTAATGTGATCTGTTAGATTGAAGTAGTGGACAGCATTTGCAGTAATGTGGTTGTTAGATTGAAGTAGGGAAGCATGGGCTTCTGCAGTAATGATCTGTTAGATTGAATATGGACAGCATGGGTTCTGCAGAATGTGATCTGTTAGATTGAAGTAGTGGACAGCATGGGCTTCTGCAGTAATGTGCTGTTAGATAAGAGTGGACAGCATGGGCTTCTGCAGTAATGTGATCTGTTGATTGAAGTAGTGGACAGCAGGGCTTCTGCGTAATGTGGTCTGTTAGATTGAAGTAGTGGACGCATGGGCTTCTGCAGTAATGTGGTCTGTTAGATTGAAGTAGTGGACAGCATGGGCTTCTGCAGTAATGTGGTCTGTTAGATTGAAGTATGACAGCATGGGCTTCTGCAGTAATGTGGTCTGTTAGATTGAAGTAGTGGACAGCATGGGCTTCTGCAGTAATGTGGTCTGTTAGATTGAAGTAGTGGACAGCATGGGCTTCTGCAGTAATGTGGTCTGTTAGATTGAAGTAGTGGACAGCATGGGCTTCTGCAGTAATGTGGTCTGTTAGATTGAAGTAGTGGACAGCATGGGCTTCTGCAGTAATGTGATCTGTTAGATTGAAGTAGTGGACAGCATGGGCTTCTGCAGTAATGTGGTCTGTTAGATTGAAGTAGTGGACAGCATGGGCTTCTGCAGTAATGTGATCTGTTAGATTGAAGTAGTGGACAGCATGGGCTTCTGCAGTAATGTGGTCTGTTAGATTGAAGTAGGACTTCCTTCTACACATCACATTTAAGATGTTCTTGTAATTTTCAATATACACTTACACCCCCATCACACCAAACTAGTTCTGAAAACGTCCGACCACGTTCTAAAACGGGCTGTGGTCAGGGTAGAACATGGCTGCAAGAAAATGTTGGGCATGCTCAAAGTTCTGGAGCACCATTCTGTTCTAGTCCGTCCATTCCATTTGTAAAAAGACTGTAAAAAGTTGCAACTATGTCCATTCCACTCGCACACAGTTTGAGTCTGTTCAGCAACATTTTCAAGAACGTAGTGACAACTAGTTTGGTGTGATGGGGGTATTAGGAATGTGATGATCAAAACTGACAAAATAAATACCACTAACTTTTCACAGTAAACATGTCTCTTGCTGGTTGACACGGCATTAAACTATCAGCAATCAATCGATCAACCTAAGCAGTGATGACTGTTTAATAAGTCCACCGGCATCTAATGTGGATATGTAGGATTAAATCTAGATAAGTGGTTTCGTTTCTAAAACTTGATACTTTCATTACACTATGTAGCTTTATTTAATAGGTTTGTTGGGGATTTACATCCTGACAACATTTAACGTCATGTAAAATTTCCCGATATTTGAGACATTGGTTAAGGTGTCAACTATTCTATAATAAATTGCAAATGGTCTATATAATGGTAAATGGTATGTAAAACCAAAGGTATATAAGGTATATGTGGTGTTGGTGATCCATTACTGATTTAAGATAGAAATTGTGTATTTTAATAGATGGTGTGAGAGGGGCGCTTCTTGAAATGTACAGAGTCTTTGGAACTCTGCACACATACCCCCTCCCCCCTCAAGTGGTATTTACGGATCACTGCACACCCAGACACAACAGGGCACTATAGAGATAACAGCCATGGCTTGGATACAAGCCTATTGAATGTTCATTGGTTGATATAAGAATGCATGTTGCTGATTGGAGGGATTGAGCAGGTGTGTACAGCCATCTTGGATTCTAAAACCTATATAGATAATAAAATAAGCAAGCTCCTTCTGGTTCCTTCTGCACACTCTATATCTTGCCTTCCTTCTCTATACTTGCCTGTAGTGATTTCCTATTTAGCCTGCCGACACAACCACAGGTGCCAGTCGTCGACTTTACAGTCATATCAGGATGGGCATGGTGCATTTATAGTGATGCCCCCCTGGGAGACCCAATTCCTCACTCAGTCAAGTTATCTTGCTACTGTGCTAACCAACCCTTGCCTTATCCCAGTAATGCCAAGTGCCTTGCTATGTAGTGACTAGTATAAATGTTGAAATTCATTGGTTTAGCGTCAACCAGATTTTGGACTCTCGGGTATGATGCCAGTACCTGGTTATTTGACCCTTTAGATTATTAGCATTGAATACAGTTCTACTTAGTCGTCCATAGCGCATTGCGGATTGGTGAGATGAAGATGGACACTGAGGGCCGGGGAGGGGATATGGAGGAGGGGGGGGGGGAGTGAGGGAGGGGGAGGGGCGGAGGGGGAGGGGGCGGGGGGGGGGCGGGGGAGGGGCCGGGGGAGGGGGCAGGGGAAGGGAAGGGAAGGGGGAGGTGGATGAACGGGAGGGGGACGGGGAGGAAGCGGAGGAGGGGAAACGGGAGTGGGAAGGGGGAGGGGGCACGGGGGACAGGAGCGCGCGCGAGGGGCGCGGGAGGGAGAGGGGAGTGAGGGAGGGGGGGGCGGAGGGGGAGGGGCGGGGGGAGGGGGCGGGGGACACATTTACATATGCGGGGAGACGCCGGCTGCACAATGGAGGCACTCCAGCACGCATGCCCTCTAGTTCTGCGCATGCGCCACAGAAGGGTTCCCGGGAAGTGCTTGGGTCACTTCTGGTGCGCCCGTGCTCGAAGGCCGCTTTCTCGGTGTGTGTCTGTGTTTGTGTGTTTGTGTGTGTGTGTGTGTGTGTGTGTGGAGGGGACTGCAGGCCTACTAGCTACGGTTCCTACACGCACGTCCCTCCCTGAGTTCCATTTCTATCACACACCCACTCTCACACACCCTCCCACTCCCTCCTCCCACCACCATATGGTCACACACCTTCTCCCTCCCACTCCCACTCCCACCACACACCCGCATCCATTCAAACACCCTCAATACACGCAACCCCTACTCACACCCAAACCCAAACACTCAACACACCCCAACACACCCACACATGCCTCCCACCCATACCTCTCAACACATGCAGCACTCACCCACACCCACACTAACTCTTCTCAACACTCACCCACACCCACACTAACTCCCAGCCATACACACACTTCTACCCCAACACACCCAGTGATGAACGTCTATGGTAGATCATATTCAGTTCCAGGCTTTCTCAAAGTGTCGAGTCTAACTACAGTACAACCCCGTTAAACCAAGTTTGGTTAAACCAAACGATCGGTTAATCCAAATTTTGTCAGCGGCCCGGCAAAATACTACCATTTATCACATAAAAAAGTTGGTTAAATCAAAGTCATTTAATCCAAATTATTGATTAGTCCAAACAGAATTTCAGGCCACAGGCCATTTCCGGTACAGTTAAGTCAAACTTTCATGTGGTTATAAGGTCATCTGAGACCTTGCCATGATAAATGGTAGTATTTTGAAGGGACCCTAGAAATTTGTTTGGATTACTCGATCGTTTGGTTTAACCGAGCTTGGTTTAACGGGGGTATACTGTATGTACATAAAAAACAATAATCAAAGTGTCCACATACATTGTATATCGCATGTGCAATACACTCTTACTCAAAGTCAAACTCGATTAAACCAATAATCGGTTAATCCAAACAAATTGCTAGGGTCTCTTCAAGTTTGGTTTAATGGGGTTATACTGTAGTACAAACACTTCGACTTGATTCACCAAATTATTCACATCTACCGATGGGATTTCCACAACTCGCGTCCCTTGCCGGTTTCATGTGCAGGCGGGGAGGGATTCAAAAAGGAGATTATCATGCCTTGGTTTTATTATCTGGTGTTAACCGGCGGGATTGTTATCTTCATGCTCATGTACACTACACGGCAATCTGTCTCCCGATTCTCAGTCAATGTGGTTCAAGTCTGAATCCTTTGTTGCGTACAGTACACCATTGTTGTCTTTGGGCTGTTGTATATTACATGACAATCTCCATTCCGATTCCCGATCAACTGGCAGTGACATATGGCATTGTTTTCCTCAGACAGTCGTTCACTACATGACAACCAGCATTCTGATTCCTGATCAACCTACAGTTACATATGGCATTGTTTTCCTCAGATAGTCGTACACTACATGCTAATCTGCACTCCGATTACTGATCAACCTACAGAGACATATGGTATTGTTTTCCTCAGACAGTTGTACAATACATGACAATCTGCATTCCGATTCCTGATCAACTTCCACTGACATATGTCATTTTTTTCCTCAGACTGTCGTACACTACATGACAATCTGCATTTCGATTCCTGATCAACTCGCCGTAACATATGGCAGTCGTACACGACAGGACAATATGTCTTCCGATTCTAGACCAACTAGCAATGTTATACGGCGTTATTGTCCTCAGACCTCACAGTGGCATAGACCAATGGAAATCTGTCATCATCAATCCCATAACCCGAGAGGTCGTTGTGTCACCACAGATGACGTTGCAACCAGTTTTCTCCAGTTTTCCCTGTTCTCCGCTACCCTCTGGAACTGGTCGATCTCCTGGCGTGTCCATTCCCTGATGGTGTCATCTCACCCCTTCCTTTGTCTGATGATAATGAATCAAACTTACCATGAACTAAAGCAGATTAAAATATCATGGTCAAGGGAAGGTATTTACAAAATGACAGACCAACATATTATGCCAATGTTTATATTAGAAATGATTGTTCCTCTTGCATTCACTGATTAAACCTGCATAGTCCGATAGAATATCTTCAGGCTGATGTACACTACACGGCAATCTGTCTCCCGATTCTCAGTCAATGTGGTTCAAGTCTGAATCCTTTGTCGCCTACAGTACACCATTGTTGTCTTCAGGCTGGTGTACATTACATGACAATCTCCATTCCGATTCCCGATCAACAGGCAGTGACATATGGCATTGTTTTCCTCAGACAGTCGTACACTACATGACAATCTGCATTCCGATTCCTGATCAACCTACAGTGACATATGGCATTGTTTTCCTCAGATAGTCGTACACATTTTCAAAACCAAGACAAGTATCTCAATTTGTTCCTACATATCTATCTTAGACACTGATGCACTTATTAAGCATTTGATGTCACACAGGAGGGGATATACAGAGTCAATTTAATAGAACCTGTTACTGCTGAAGCCTATGGTGCCAGAGTTGTGGCGTGCTTGCCAAAACTAATTTGACATGTTTCCACTTCAAATATCTCAAAAGTCAGCCGTTTAAAATAAAAGTTACTTCAAGCTAAAGTAAGGTAGATTATAACAATCAATTTAATATATTTATCTCAGAAGAATTACGAAAAATCAAACCCAGCGGATTATGCAACTTTAAGTGGGCACAATGTCAATCGCAGCCAAGTGGTGTTCCACATTCTAACTTTCTATGCCATAGTAAAGCCAAGGGTCATGCTATGTGACGACAACATTTTCACGTTTTAGGTTGTTTTAACTCAGCCAGGGTTCGAATTGCATGAGTTTCCACATACAACGTGGACACTCAACTCATTCGGTTCATCCCGTCTGATCTAATTTAATAGCACATTTCCCAAAGACGACCATTTACCGCTCTTGCCAGTGTGGTGTTCTCTGTGGCGAAGTGGTTAGAGTGTCTGCCTTTTTTCTAAGTCGGACTCCTAATCTGAAGGTCATTGGTTCAATTCCCTGTGCCCCCACCTCTGCCAATTTGGATTTCCAGCGCTGTGTATAACCTACAGTGTCATCAAAGGCCAGTTGCTCTCATACCATGTCTATGTGGTGTGGGAGGTTAAAAATCCCTTGGATCGGTAAAAGTGTAGGCTTGGGCTTTCTATCGACAAACTGTATAATGGTGAAAACAAGTATATTCAGACTTATCCATGATATGCAGTATAAATCTTCAAGAAAAATAAAATAAAATAAAAACTAGGGGGAGCCACTGGCAGGCAGCAGGGGCTCCCTAGCATTAACAGGGGGCAGGAATTTTAAAGCTGACGTCAATAACTAGATTTGAAGCCGACAAAACTGTTCCGAACTCTGTAGTGGAAAGAACAAGTGGACTACACATCCCAGACCGGATGTCGCCGGTTACCAGCGTCGGCGAATGTGGTGTTGCCGAAAACCAGCTTTAGAACGAGGTTGGTGAGGGGTGAGGGGGAGATGAAAGGGAGAGTGGGGGGGGGGGGGGGTAGAGGAGGGTGGAACAGTGTCTCTGTAAGAAGGGATTACTAAGGTATTACAAAATTAGATTTGGTGTCTTCTTTGTTTTCCTGGTGGAAATATAATCCAAACTACTCTCAAGTGGGTGATGAAAATGGGAAATGTTGCCCTTCAAACAGGATCTGAACCCATGATTCTAATTTTAGTGCTAGTGCGCTAACCATTACACTACATATAATTCCTGATGCATTAACCCTATCCACCCGTTCCTGTCTCTGTGGTTTTGAGTTTGAGAAGAATCCAGAAGCTTAATTTGAGAATAGCTGCACAAATTTGAAATAAGGCCATATTTGTGTTTGTTTGTTGGTTTGCGTCCTAGCAACATCTAAGGTCATATCAGGACGGGTACAGCCTTGTGACCGGGCGCACTCATGCCGACTTTATAGCGCTGCCTGACTAGGAGACCTGACTAGGAGACCATGACCTGATATCCCACTCAGTCACATTATCCTGACCCTGAGCCAACCAGTCCTTTTCCTAACCTAATAATGCCAAGCACCAGGCTAGGAAGCGACAAGTATCAATTATAAAGCCATTGGTTTGACTCAACCAGGGTTCAAACCCACAAACTCATAGGTTTGGATCCCCAGATCTCCGAAAACAGGAGACACACGCTCAACTCATTCGGCCACCCCATCTGGTCCAATAAGGCCAGAAATTTGCCTGTGCTGAAGCTTGCCTGGGATTGGAGCGTGTGACTTCCAAAAGTTCCTCTCCAGGCGTTGGCAACATCGGTGACATCTTGGTCAGTTTTATGTTGTCTCAGAGGATTCAGCTATCTTTCAATTTAGTGACTTAAAAGTGCAGCGTTCCCACATCAGCGTCTGTGGATGCCATACCGCGACAAACCTTTGCAGTGCATGATGGGTGATTAGTAGAGTGGCTAAGGCGAATACTTGTGCGCTTCTTCATGAAAGCATGAATCTTCCCACAGCAGTGCGAAGATACCTAAGGATCTTATATATAAAAAAATGGATAAAATAGCATCACCTGATGGCTACCATCTTGAAAACAAATATGCCCACCAACAAATTCCATTTTAGCCACTATATTCATATATATAGGACTTAGAACCGTAAAACCGGACCTGGCGGCCGAATCGGTAGAGCAGAGGCCTCCCGTGCGGAAGGTCGGTAATTCAATTCCCGGTCAAGTCAAACCAATGACTTACAAAATTGATACTTGCCGCTTCCTAGCTAGGCACTCATCATTATTAGGATAGGGCAAGGACTGGATGGCTCAGTGTCAGGATAATGTGGCCAGTGGGCCATTGGGTCATGGTGACAGTACGCACTCATGGTGCTTTTATAGTGCTGCTCCTCTGGGAAATCAGGCAGCCGGCACCATGACACAATATCCCACTCAGTCACATTATCCTGACACCGAGCTAACCGGCCCTTGCCCTATCCTACTAATGCCGAGCACCAGGCTATGAAGCAACAAGTATCAATTTTTAAGTCATTGGTTTGACTCGACAGGGAACCAAACTCGCGAACTTCGGATCTTTCGCACACGAGGCCTGTGCTCTACCGATTAAAGAGGCTGATATAACTACATGTAATTTGGTTATGCAAACCCGGTGGTTGGAGAGTGGGTAACAACACTAACCTTCCCCTGCATAGTAGTAATATTGACTGGACGAAGTGGCCGAATCGGTTAGAGTGCAAGCGTCCCATGTGGAAGGTCGGGGAGTTCAAATCCCAACTGAGTCAAACCAATGACTTACTAAATTGATACTCAGAGCTACCTAGCCTGACGTCCTGCATTACTAGGCTAGGTAAAGGACCGGTTTGCTCACTATCAGGATTATGTGACTGAGTGCGATATTGGGTCATGGTGCTGGTGGCCTGGTGTCCCAGTGGAGAATGGACCAAGTGCAGCAGACGCAGGTCGGACCCCAGAGGAAGGACGCGTTTGGTTGCAGCAGGGCAGACCAATGGTCACCAAGCTACTCGACCGGCATTCCCACCCAGGCCTTGCAGTAGTGTATATTGGTGGAGTGTATGCACGCCTAAAGTGCCTGTCACACTATGCCGGATTGAGCAACAGACAGAATTTTCTAGTTTGGTGGTGTTCGGGTGTGATAAGTATCAAAATGTATCAAAATGTGTCAAAATGTGGCGATATCGGATCAAAGGCCGCCGGAAAAATGAACATTAAATGGACATGAAACAGACATGAACGGATAGCCAACAGATGATAAGGGAACTAAACAAACTCAAACTGGACAAGAACCGTAGATGTCAATCCGGCGGCATCCATTCCAAGTTTTGTGCATGTTCAAAACTTGCCACCATAGACGCTGGACACCACCGGACACAGAACGGAAACGCTGGATGCTGACCATATAGAAACCGGACATTGATGTATTCCACCGGACTTTGTTCGGTTTCTTTCCGTTTCCCCATTCCGGTGAAGTGTGACAGAGCCTTAATTCACAATAATATTTGATAAAGTTTGATACAACACATGAAGTCACCAAGAGTGAATGCTTGTTGGAGGTTTACATCCTAGCAACATCTAAGGTCATATCAGGATGGGGACCGACTTGTGACAGTGTGCACCCATGGCAACTTTATAGTGCCGCCCCACTGGAATATCAGGCCACCAGCACCATGACCCGATATCACACTCAATCACATTATCCTGACACTGAGCTAACCAGTCCTTGCCCTGTCCTATTAATGCTGAGCGCCAAGCTACAAAACGACAAGTATCAATTTTGCAAGTCATCACCAAGAGTGTGTACTGTCACAAATCTGTGTCCATTCTGATATGACCTACGATGTTGCTAAGACACAAAACCCTAACAAACAATGCATATCAATGTGACATGAGGTGATTACTAGTGGGGGGCTAGAAATATCAGAGAATATATTAAGCTGTGTCTAAACAATCTAATTACCTCACCCCCAAAATGTCCCGTGACCATGTCCAAGGATCCCCCCTGCCTGTCAGGCTGAGAAAGGCTTTCGTAATGATCTAGTCGTGTTATGAAGTTTGGAGATAATACTCTACTGCCTTTTATATATGTTTCACTAAACCCCATCAGAATGCTGTAGATAACCTCACAGTTACAAATTAGTTATGATTATGTAGATACTAGAAGGTATAATATTGTTATGACACGCTTTTCGAATGATAGTGACAGTCCAGCAGAACACAACACACATACCTGACAACACAGCATCCTGGTAGAGAGTCCTTTAATAAACACTACTTTGGCAATATATATATACTGTTACACCAATATCTGCTTGGAGAGTACAGTAGATTCTGCCCTGGTTGGCTGTTGTCCTATCCGTTGTACAGCTTCACACGTGGTTGATTGACAGCCGAAACACAGTGGTTGGAGAGATAGCACAAACATTAGGTGGGACAGACAGCAACCAGCCCCCACCCCACATGTGTACCATGGCATGTGTGTTTGCAGGGGATATCCCTATCAGTCTGTGTTAACCGTCTGCCTGCTGTGTTCCAGTGGTTCCCATAACCCTCTGCCTGCTGTGTCTCAGTGGTTCCCATAACCCTCTGCCTGCAGTCGCCCTGTGGTTCCTATAACCCTCTGCCTGCTGTGTCCCGGTGGTGCCAATAACCCTCTACCTGCTGTGTCACTGTAGTTCCCATAACCCTCTGCCTGCTGTGTCCCTGTGGTTCCCATAACCCTCTGACAGTTGTGTCCCTGTGGTTCCCATAACCCTCTGCCTGCTATGGCCGAGTGGTTCACATAACCCTCTGACTGCAGTTCTCTTGTGGTTCCCATAACCCTCTGCCTGCTGTGTCCCTGTGGTTCCCATAACCATCTGCCTGCTGTGTCCCAGTGGTTCCCATAACCCTCTGTCTGCTGTGTCAGTGCCTCCCATAACCCTCTGCCTGCTGTGGCCGTGTGGTTCACATAACCCTCTGACTGCTGTATCCATGTGGTTCCCATAACCCTATGCCTGCTGTGTCCCTTTGGTTCCCATAACCCTCTGCCTGCAGTTCCCTTGTGGTTCCCATAAACCTCTGCCTGCTGTGTCCCAGTGGTTCCCATAACCCTCTGCCTGCGGTCGCCCTGTGGTTCCTATAACCCTCTTCCTGCTGTCTCCCAGTGGTTCCCATAACCCTCTGCCTGCTGTGGCCCTGTGGTTCGCATAACCCTCTGAGTGCTGTGTCCGTGTGGTTCGGATAGCCCTCTGACTGCTGTCTCCATCTGGTTCCCATAACCCTCTGCCTGCTGTGTCCCTGTGGTACCCATAACCCTCTTCCCGCTGTGTCCCTGTGGTACCCATAACCCTCTGCTAGCAGTGGCCTTGTTGTTCCCATAACCCTTCCTTGTATTTTTCCTTAGAATCGGATAATGTTACGGGGGGACTACTTAGGTGTGGCGCATTTTAATTCTCATTCTGACCACTCCCTATGAAAAGTGAGTGCGACAATTTGTATGAATGTTTGATCTGTTCTAAAATTAATAACACATCAGATTTACATGTTACAAAATTACCTGATATGACGATATGATGCTATCATTATTTGCTGCTACCGAGATTTAACAAGTTTACGAAGTGTATATTGTTTGAAGGAGGTCGGTCTCGTTTTGGATGTCGTTTCCTTTCTGTTGAAAGAATTGTGGATAGTGTGATGGACCCCTTTGTTGGCCTCCCGGAACTTGACCCTCATGCTGTAGAGTCCCCAACCAAGCAGGAGAATGAGTGTGCTTGCTTCTTCCACATCTTTATTTGCTCTCCGCTCACTGCGGCGTCCACGATCAGGTCCCACGTCAACTTCCACATGGTGCGGGAAGGTTACGCTAGCTGGACGCAGTAGATGGCAGCCCTGTCGCAGTGCTGCCTGGTGGCGACCGTACCGCCACCTACCGCAGTAAACTGCAGCGGTGACAGAGCAGTCCTTGCTGCCACTATATGGTAATGGAGCTCATGTCTGGACTACTCATCATAATGCTGTCGGTCACAATGCGACAAAGACTGCTTTCATTACTTGACAGTCGCTCTCCATTTAGCCCTCTGATGTGAGAGTGATGTCCATGAGTCGGTCTTAATGTCTGGACTACTGCAATAGGAATAAAGTGCAGCTTGCCATTAGTGACTGTAACACAACACCTTATGGGTGGTTTTCTGAATGGAATTCATCGCTAACAAAATATAGTTAGTTTGTTGGGGTTTTACATCTTGGCCACATGCTAGGTACAAATCAGAAAAGGTACTGAATTGTCATGGTAAGCAGATCTGGGTATCGGGTCGCCAACTCCATACTTGCTCCTAGGTGTGCCATTCATCAAGCAGTGTATTGTGATATGTATCATCACCGGTGGACAAATATCTAATTCCATATCAGGATAAGGACAATAAGGACTTCCCTCTCCCTCTCTGAAATCCCCCCCTGCCAAAAAGAGTAAAAGAAATAACAACTACCAAAGTATACCCACCAGCCTATAACACCTGACTAAACCAATAAAACATATACTACTGACAAAGCTATAGGTTGACCCAAGACAATTTAAATGAGTCGTGCAACCTTTATTTGCATAATCCAAAATCCACCACTACCTGTATCAGCAAGTCATGCCCATTATATTAATGTCTCCTCACAGGTATGATCATCAAATCACTGATATAGTCTAAAGGTAAATGGATATTCTCCAGTCTACATGTGCAAAATAAGATCCCCACTATATTTGTAATGCCTCATTTTAACCTACTACTGTCTATATTGTTCATACCATCGCATCATCTCATCCATAAATAGTTCATATGCACCTCGGTGCTGAAAAAAGATGTTATTCAACTGGAATAAAAAAACAACTGTCCGGTTGCCCGGGCCACCAAGTTTACTTGGTCAGGCAGGCAAAGTTCTCGGTGACCTACCCGAATGGGAAAGTCATTATTTTTCTGATCTGCAGTAGAAGATGTTAGCTTCAATTGGCTGACTTGGGCTTGGGCAATTAGTTTTCCCACTCGCGCCAGTAGACAATTCAGTCACTTGCCCGATTCAGCGAGTGGGAACAAAAATACTGTCTTACCCTGCAGCTGGCATCATATTATCTGACACGTCTATATTAAATATATCTGTGCATGTGGAACCAATCGTTTAATAAGGTCATTGGGGTTTACGAAAATAAACCTACATTGCAGTTCTTTGTTTCTTATCGAAAAGTTAAAAAAGTAAAGCTTGTTTTATTTACCGACGCCTCTAGAGCACATTGGTTTTTATCATCCGTTAGTGGATGTCAAGTGTTTCTTATCGAAATACACGATGACCTATTTCTGGGTTTTATATATTTGTGTGTTGCTACATTCATTAATGAAGCCGGGGAAAGTTAAATCACAGACAACAGGTCTTCCTCATTCCACTGTTCCTTGCCCTATCCTCGTGATGCTGAGGATCTACATAAAATATTCACCCTGTACTTACTTACAGTGCAGGTGTGAACACCAACCCATTAGAAAGCTGGTGAAAACTGCTTTAATATGGAACCAGAAGTGGAATCCCTGGCTCCAGTATCAAATGGCTACTTATATCAGCCCAGAGTTGGTGAAATAAGAGAGAATGAAAAAAGACAATATGGCGGGGATAAAATGCTGTCGGCTTTATTTTTGTAATTCCTTAAACTACATGTTTTATTATATTTTTCAAATCAGAAGTGGCAGGTAAATATAAAGATGTATGTGAGGAATGTAATTTGTTTCTTAAATTAAGAAGTTACAAGGTCAGTTCCTGTGAGAGCTTTCTGCTGTGAGAGTGATGTCCATGAGTCAGTCCTAATGTCTCTCAGTTTCAGGTTTCTCATGATCATCATCATCATCATGCTGTCGGTCGTGATGCAACAAAGACTGTTTTCATTACTTGACTGCCGCTCTCCATTTAGCTCTCTGCTGTGAGAGTTGCATCCATGAGTCGGTCTTAATGTCTCTCAGCTTCAGGTTTCTCACACTGCGCCCTCTCTTTCTGTAGCCAGAATACTTTCTCTTGATAGTATCCTTGAAACAGAGACAAGGGCATCCTCCCTTTCTCTGACCAGAAGAGAATTGAGAATAGAGGATCTGATATGGTAGCCTGTCTGTTGACATCCTCATCACGTGTTCTGTAGTACCGTTTGTATATAAATCCTTATCTTGCCTGAGCCGGGCTAGACCTATGTCAGTCGCAGTGGTGGACAACAAATAAATATAGTGATAACCTCCATTATTGCCCACAGTATTGATAGTGCCTCTCGTCACCTACCATGTGAATGCTTTGTTCCACTTAGTTGGTGGTCGGATATGCCTATTCTGCAACACTCTCACTCTCAAACACACACAAACACTGTATAAACAATTATACAAGTATTATCCGTAAACTGATTACAGATGAACTGTGTCTTTAGTTAACACCCAAATGACACTACACAACTAATGACGCTCAACTATTCAAGCAACTGGTCAGGCGTTATGCGTCACCTGGTGCTGCCACCTGGCCTATTCTTCTATCCTGGCTCTGCCTCATGCCTGTACCACTCGCTCAAATTTGTGTATATAGATATATAGGTGAATTGCATAGCAATACTCATATATACATAATAGTAGTGAAGATCACCATGCTAGTAATGATAGGCAGTGGCCACCCACCACTCCTCTGTGTGAATGGCATGTTCCATGTTGTCGGTAACTTGATACATCCAACCTGCAGTGCTCATACTTTCAAATATATGCATATATGATGTATAAGCATTATGCGAGTATAAAGGCGTTGAAGGGGGTTATTATTAATATTACTATTCTATTCACGACTGTTTGTTGTATCATTTCGTGTGGAGTACCCCCCCTCCGATGTGACCACTGGCGCCACCACCTCTTTCTTGCCTAACCACGGATGCTCAACACTGTCGTTCGCTCCCACACATTTTTACTGTACCCCCCTCCCATGGGACCACTGGCGCCACCACCGCTTTCTTGCCCAAAATCCCACGTTCAATTATGTCATTCGCATCCACACATTTTTTTGTCTAGGCTAGGGCTTAATATTTGCTATGCCAAAGAATAAATCGTCTCAACCAACTTTATATGTATATATATATATATTATTTATAAACGGAGGTACTACTAATACGGATGTATTTAGAGTCATATCCTTTGTGGATGGAACTGGTTGGGAAGAGTGGCATTGTTTGTATTGATGTACTACTAATACGGATGTATTTACATCCGTATCCGTTATGTATGGAACTGGGTGGATGGGATAGAGTGTCACACTGCTCACACTGCTTACACTGCTCACACTGCTCACACTGCCCACAGTGTTCACACTGGTCACACTGCTCACACTGCTCACACTGCTTACACTGATCATACTTCTCAGGCTGCTCACACTGCTTACACTGCTCACACTTCCCACAGTGCTCACACTGCTCACACGTCTTACACTGTTCATACTTCTCAGGCTGCTTATACTGCTCACACTGCTCACACTGCCCAGAGTGCTCACACTGCTCACACTGCCCACAGTGCTCACACTGCTCACACTGTTCACACTGCTCACACTGCTTACAATGATCACACTACCCACAGTGCTCACACTGCTCACACTGCTAATACGTCTCAGGCTGCTCACACTGCTCACGCTGCTTACAATGATCACACTGTTCACACTGCTCACACTGCTTACACTGCTTACACTGCTCATAAATCTCAGGCTGCTCACACTGCTCACACTGCTTACACTGCCCACTGTGTTCACACTGCTTACACTGCTCACACTGCCCACAGTGCTCACACTGCGCACAGTGCTCACACTGCTCATACTTATCAGGCTGCTCACACTTCTCACACTGCTCACACTGCCCAAATTGCTCACACTGTTCACACTGCTCACACTGCTCATACTTCTCAGGCTGCTCACACTGCTTACACTCCTCATACTGCTCACACTGCTCGTACCTCGGCCGTAGGAGGGGGTGAATCAGGTCGCGGGTGGAGGCAGATGTTGTCCTGGTTGCTGGCAGACGCCAACCCCCACAACCCCACACAACCCCACAACCCCCAGAGCCCCCACAAGCTCCACCGGCGACCCGACACCGTGCGTGTAGGTCACTGCATCCGCGACCCTGGAGTGGTGACAGACAGGGCGGCCTGGGCTGTCCGATCAGGTCCCCGTTAATTTGCTGGATAACCAACAGGATATGGTTGTACATATACAGGGCCGTGGCTAGGAATTTCTGTTTGGGGTTTTCAACTGAAACAAAGAAGTTCTCTAAATCTCCGTCTTTGGGCAGCGTTCGCCGATCACAGGTCTTGTTGAAGTCAGCAGTTCAGTGATTTCACACAGCACTAGTGCCACTCAATGGAACAGAAAGCTGCAACACCCACAATCAGAAACCCATCTTCGAACCCTTTTAAGTTCTATGCAGCCTACATGTGGGTCATAATATTAGCATTACCTTCAAATTGGAGAGAACGACACGCCTCCACCCCCCACTCCCCATCCACTCTGCCGCCATGATTTGGACTGGCTCTCAAGTGGGTGCAGTGGCCGAATCAGTAGAGCACAGGCCTCGCGTGCAGAAGATCGGGAATTTGCGAGGTTGGTTCCCAGTTGAGTCAAACCAATGACTTAACAATTTATACTTGTCGCTTCCTAGCCTGGTGCTCGGCATTATTAGGATAGGGCAAGGGCTGGTTAGCTTGGTGTCAGGATAATGTGACTGAGTGGGATATTGGGTCATGGTGCCGGCGGCTTGATTTCCCAGTGGGGCAGCACTATAAAATTGCCATGAGTGCGCACTGTCACAAGTCGATACCCATCCTGATATGAACTTAGGTGTTGCTAGGATGTAAACAAACAACAAACAAACAACAAAAACTCAAGTGGATGATCCACCGGATTGGTCGGTTGGCTTTCACACCTTTTCTACTTCAGTTATAAGCCAGGAAGCCGCCATTCCCGGCAGTTCTCAGCGAGCCAGCAGTGATCACACACTGATTTGTTGTTGTTTGTACATTAGTTGTTTAAAGTTGTATAGTCCGACAGCTTTCGAATGTTTGCATCATTTTTTAGATAAATATATCACGTTAACAATTATGACCTACTGTTCATTATTCCGGAGTCATTTTGATGGAAAATTACTAGTTTTGAAGTAATTTGAGCTGAAAGAACCCAAAATCATTTCAGCAAGCTTGTCAAAACTCTTGTTGTTGTGGCCCATATTCACATCTTGTGATGGTCACATGATGCGGAATGACCTATTAATGTGTAGTAGTCTGGAACCTGACTAATGCCATATATGGTACTGGGAAGGATGGTAGGACTAATAAGGTCACTATATTGACCTAATTGGTTAGTGGATCCCTGCCTAATGGCTCTCTCAAAGTAGGTACCCAAAGGGATAGGGTAATAAATTAACTGATTATTCTGTATGTGCTGCCCCGAAGCCTTAGTTAATGCACCAGTACCTAAGTTGGATATATAGAATCAAATGGAGGTAAGGCTTTTGTTTTTGAAAAAAAATATGTTTCATCGAACCATGCAACTTTAAGCAAGGGACATTTCAATCGCGGACTATTGGTCTTCCTCATCCCACTGCTCCTTGCCATATCCTAATAATGCCAAGCGCCTGGCTAGGAAGCGACAAGTATACATTTTTAAGTCATTGGTTTGACTCGACCAGTGTTCGAACCCACGATCCCACCATCTACAAACACGGGTGATGGACGCTCTAACTCATTCGGCTCATTCGGCCATCCCTTCTCCACCCACTCACCCACCCGTAGTAGGAGCTCTTCTCCTTAGTGTGGGCCCAGACGGGTCTGTCCACCCATAATTGAATAAACTGTGTCTTTGCGCATCCTGGTCTGTGTCATACCTTATTGGGTCATGTTCAACCATCATCTTACCATGCGCGTATCACACTTCCTGTCTATTCTCTCCTTAACCATCACTTGTCATGCCCTCCCCCATAATCCTAACCATGCAGCATTCATCAACCACTTCTCTCACGTATAAACTGATAATATCCACCTTATATATTACACACTAAGACATTTTTATTTATTTGTTATATATTACGCTCTCATCAAAGCCTATGTATGACCAACATGTCGCCTACCGCTATTTATATCCGCCTCCCTTCCCCATTATCCTGATATTACCTTAAATTTTGCAGGGACTTAAAACTTTGACAACCGTCCAACCTGACCTGTTGGCCATGGGCTGGATGCTTCTATCTGCTACTGAAATGCCAATATGTACCCCCTCTCTCTTCCTGAACGGGCATAGTGCACCGACGAACGGGCACTAATACCATCAGCATGCCTGTATGGTGGATCTGTTGCTACAACGACCAGAGGTTAGACACTCATTGCCTAGAGCACATTTCCAGGTGCGTGCACCGACACACAGCCCTCATCCCAGCACCGCGTCTCCAGACGCTGGGCGTGGGCGAGGTTGGGCGGGGGAGCAGGGATGGGGAGGGCATGGGAGAGGTCACCGGAGTACAGGTGAACAACAGGTGGGTGAACTCAGGAGTGATGAAGGACCGAATAATCGGCCTCATCACCTAATTTAATTAAAGCCGATACTGGTTCGACCTTTTCCCACTTTGTGAAAGCACGCCGACCGCACTTGTCCTCACTGAGCTCAACATGGCGCACCATATGTCATGCCCGCCTTCATACTCACCGTCCGGTAATTGCTACCCCTCTGATGAGGGCAGCAGGACTGGTAGCCTACTGGCAGGATTCATCGAGGTGGTGGAAAGACAGTGCACAGAGTCACTGGGGGGGGGCCTTATTTGTCCCGTTGCCACACAAGTGAGATAACGGCTCGCTGATGGAGATGGACACCAACGATTGGGTAGCGGATACCCCAACACAGGACAAAGAGGGCTGAGACCCTGTCTACCTCGGGCAGCACGGGAAGGGCGCCCTGGAGGAGGGTGCAGTGACAGCGGTGGATGAACGGGGAGGCCATAGGCTGGTCCCACCCTCCACGTCGCCCACAATTCAGACGTTCAGCCCCCCCCCCCCCCCCCCCCCCCACCAGACCCCGCGTCCGGAGGTCAGTGCAGGGGGGAATATGTACCAACTCCGATCGCAGAGTTGGAAAGGCTGGATGCATGCAGGACCGAGCTCCAGGTGGAGATAAGGGACAGGAGGGCCGGGTACTCCATCAACTGCCTGGGAGGACCGTCCCCCCCTGCCATCACAGCAGGAAGCCACCTTCATGTATCACCTCTCTCTTCTTGCATCACCCTCTCTCTTCCTGCATCCCCCTCTCTCATCCTGTATCTCCCCATCTATTCCTGTACCCCCTCTCTCTTCCTGTATCCCCCCTCTCTTCCTGTACCCCCTCTCTATTCCTGTATCCTCCTCTCCCTTCTTGCATCCCCCCTCTCTCTTCCTGTACCCCATCTCTCTTTCTGTATTCCATCTCTCTTCCTGTACCCCCTCTCTCTTCCTGTATTCCCATCTCTCTTCCTGTATCCCCCCTATCACTTCCTGTATCCCCCTCTCTCGTCTTACATCCCCCTCGTTCTTCCTGTATCCTCCTCTCTCATCCTGTATCTCTCTCTTCCGGTATCCCGCTCTCTTCCTGTATCCCCTCTCTCTTACTGTACCCCCTCGCTCTTCTTGCATATCCCCACTTGCTATCCAGGACGAGGCCATCGGCGTTCAGCCCGCCCAGGAGGCGAGTGGCAAACAGGGATGCGCATCCAGCCTAATTGAATGAATGCGCGCAACCTCAGGTGGGCCAAAGTAAGGCTGAGGTGAACAGAGCAGTTATGATAACGTTAGGAATTCTAAAATGGGGTTCACCATTAATGTAGAGAAGTCATTGCTAACACCATTACAAGAACTTACATTCCTAGGGTTCATAATAAATACAAAAGTTACAATACCAACCAGCAAGGGTGACAAACTCCGGAAATTCATCTTGGAGGTGATGGGGATGACAGAAATAAATTAAAGCTGCTAGCCGAACTGGTAGGGAAGCTAGTGGCCACGGATCTGGGCAACAGGTGGGCGCACATATGAACAAAAAGCATAGTGAGAGCACTCAACTGGAATTTGAGAGTGGCGGGGGGCGATTATGAATGCACCTGTATGTTCACCAGGAGAGTGAGAGACCACCTTAGGTACTGGCATGCTAACCTGGGAGGGGCTAGCAGGGACTACACACTGAGACCAGTAGATATATGCATCTACATAGATGCTTCACTAGATGGGTGGGGCTACTCTGATAAAGCCAACTACAGCACTGTGGGGAGCAGTAGGACGAGCAGGTGAGCAGCTCCACCCACATCAACGTGGATCCTGATCGCACCGGTATGGCCAACACAGCCATGGTTTCCACTGCTAAAACAAGAGAGCAGTTACACATCAGGCATCAGGATCCCAGTGAGGAGAGGAACACTAAGCCAGGGGGGAAAGGAGTTCCCCCTGCAGGATAAAATTACATTGGTGGCAGTACAACTCTAACAGACATGTTCAGAGCAATGGGCATGCACACCAATACGGCCAGCCTTCTGACAGTTTCATGGGCGAAAGCGACACACAGACAGTACATCTGATTCTCAGATGATGGACTGCCTACTGTGTCAACAGAGGGATTGATCCAGCGTGCCCAACCCTACTAGAGGGTATACACAACCTCCAGGAACTATTCATGGGGGGGTGAGGGGGGGGGGGGGGGGCACACTCTACAGTAGACATGGTGAGGTCATTATTATCCATGTTTGCCATGGTGTGTGGGGGGGGGGGGCCCTTTGGGGAGCATCCAGTCTTGACTAGACTTATACGAGGTATTAGCAACCTAAAGCCAGCAGCACCCAAAATACGAGAGTATCTGGGACCCGAAGACACTACTAAACCACATACAGGCATGGGGGCGTATAGAGGGGCTGGACTGTGACAAACTCAACAAAAGGACCGCATGCCTCTTCATGCTAGCCACGGGCCAGAGGCTACAGTCATTGACCCTACGCAAAAGGATGAACTTCTGTTGGGAAGATGGGGTGTGTACTGTACATTACACAACCCATATGAAATCCAACAATCCAGCCAGGAACCCATTGGTACTGAGGTTCAGTCAATTTGAGGTGAGAGAACTATGAACACCTGAGGTGGTACAATGCAAAGGAGGAGCTCAAAGGGGCTGGGCCAGTGTTATTTGCGACCACACGCAAGCCACATATGCAGGCCTCGCAAGAGACCCTAACCAGATATGTTTGCACCACCATGCAGGAGGCGGGGATGGACATGCCCCATCACCCCATACTGATGCAGACATGCAGCAACAAGTGCAGCCATGAAAAGACAGGTGACACTGGCCACTATCCTACAACGGCCCACCAACTGGACAGCCCAGGGCAGGATAACCGGCAGGATAACCGGAAATATAAAAGCCAGATAACATATCCAACAACAATATAAATCAAATCAAATTCAAACAAACATAACTCAACCACCTATTACATACAGGTCTATGGGCATGTAAATAAAATAGGCTAGTATAGAATTAAGTAGAAAAAAAGTGGAAAACTCTTCCCAAGAAAACCCGAAAACACTAACATAGAACCCTAAGAAAACAACTAACATAGTAATAAGAATAGAACAAAAATTCAATGCCAAGAGGGCCCCAAAAAACTAACATAGGCTAGTAAACGGACCAACAGATCTATCTGCTACTGAAATGCAGACAATCAAATAACTTATCAGCAGCTACTGCTTGGTAAGACAACACCAACACTACAGCTGGCCAGCATTGAAAACAAGCCTGGCTACCTGGGCTTAAATGCTATGGACAGTATAAATACAGCCTCAATAAAAAAAAAAACAAAAAAAAAACAATCAGACGGGTGAACTGGGAAAGGCACCTTCCAGTGGTTCTACAACCGACCGGTTACATCACAGGTGACGAATACTAGCCTGATACCGTCAATCTGGAGACAGACGACCTAAGACTTAAACATAAACACTATCTATCCATGTAAAAATATCACCAACATTTTGAATTTGGTAATTTATTTCTCATAAACATAAGGTACAGACAGCGATTAACACGGTAAATGATGTGGGGTACAGCAGCAATACAAAGTAGCGGTTGGCCTAGTGGTCTGAGTACCATCAATAATAGTATATTCTGCTATTAGCATGCAGCAGAATAGGGATTATTATGGTAAAAAAAGGTCAGGGGGCGTTATTATTAATGTAAAAATAAAAACACCACCCTGACCTTTAAACCATCCCAACTACAACTGTACCCTATGACCGACACTACACAAAATTACGAGAAGATGACTGAAGTGACATCCAATAGCCGTTGGCCCCCCTCATGGCCTTTCTTTACCATAATAATCCCTATTCTGCCTCATGATAATAGCTGAATATAATAGCCACTACCACTGTCGTGTATCCTTGGTCATCGTCAAAGTAATAATGATAACAATAATACCTAACAACTCATATCCTCATGTACTGTACCCGAAAATAAACCTCTCCCTCTCTCCCCTCTTTCTGCGGTTTCTCTCTTTCTTCTTCTCTCTTGCTGTATCCCCCTCTCTCTCTTCCTGTATTCACGTATCTCTTCATGTATCACCTCTCTCTTCTTGCATCACCCTCTCTCTTCCTGCATCCCCCTCTCTCATCCTGTATCTCCCCATATATTCCTGTACCCCCTCTCTCTTCCTGTATCCCCCCTCTCTTCCTGTACCCCCTCTCTATTCCTGTATCCTCCTCTCCCTTCTTGCATCCCCCCTCTCTCTTCCTGTACCCCATCTCTCTTTCTGTATTCCATCTCTCTTCCTGTACCCCCTCTCTCTTCCTGTATTCCCATCTCTCTTCCTGTATCCCCCCTATCACTTCCTGTATCCCCCTCTCTCGTCTTACATCCCCCTCGTTCTTCCTGTATCCTCCTCTCTCATCCTGTATCTCTCTCTTCCGGTATCCCGCTCTCTTCCTGTATCCCCTCTCTCTTACTGTACCCCCTCGCTCTTCTTGCATATCTCTCACTCTCCCTGCATCTCCCTCTACATGTCCCTCTCTCCGTATATTTCCGTTGGTTTGTCTCTCTCTGTTCTCCCTCTTCAAATGTCTTTCTCCCTCTCACATTCCTCTTTCTCCTTCTCACTCTTTCCCCTGTCAATATGTATCTAACTCTATCTTTCCGATTCCCTATCTCCCTATCCCCCTATCACTCCCCCAATTCATTTCCTTTTCCCAGCCTCTTTTTCTCTGCCATCTCCCGCGCACTCTCTTATTTTCTACTCCCTTCCCCCGCCCTCTCTATCCTCCTCGCCATCCGACCCTCGCTCAACCTCCCTTCCTCTCCCACTCTGTCCCTTATTTCCCTCTCTTGCTCTCCCCGCCTCTCTTCCTGTGTCTCCCTTTCTCCTTCTCTCCTTGGTTCTACCCCCCGCCCTTCCTGTTTCCCTGTCTCTCTCCTTATATGTCCTTCTCCCTCTCTCTTCCCCCCTCCCTTCCTCTTTTCCTGTCTCTCTCCCTGTATGTCCTTCTCCCACTCTCTGCCCCCCTTCCTTCTTCTTTCCCTGTCTCTCTCCCTATATGTCCTTCACCCTCTCTATGCCCCCCTGCCTTCCTCTGTCCCTGTCTCTCTCCCTATATGTCCTTCTCTCTCTGCCCCCCCCCACTCCTTCCTCCTTCCCTGTCTCTCTCCCTATATGTCCTCCTCTCTCTCTCTGCCCCCCGCCCCCTTTTCTTTCCCGCTTCCGCCTTCTCTCCCAAACCCCACTTTTCCCTTTCTCTTTCCATCTCTCTGTGTCTGTCTTGTGTCCCAGACGGATCCTCGGCTCATCTACTAAAGTCACACTGCTGAGCCTCTACATACACAATACTAAATGGCTGCACCAGACAGTACACACACTGCGTCGTCGTGTACACTGCTCAATGTCCGCTTTGTTGGCTGTGTTTTAGCAGGAGTGAAGAGCAAACATGACAATAACACAGTCGACGTCACTCCACACCTACATCCACACACACACATACCACCACCACCACGCCCACACCCACACATCCACTCCCATACCCACACCCAAACCACACCCACCACCACACCCACTACCACACCCACCGCCATGCCCACGCCCACCACCATGGCCACACCCACCACCACGCCAAACCTCATCACCATGGTTACACCCACCACCACGCGCACACCCACACCCACCACCATGACCACACCCACCACCACACCCACCCCACGCCCACCACCATGCCCCCAACCAAGCCCACACCCGCCACCACGCCAACACCCACCCCAGTGCCCACACCCACCACCATGCCCACACCCACCACCACACTCACCACCACACCCACACCTACCACCACACACACGGTCATCACCAAGCCCACACCAACCACCATGCCCACACCCATCACAGCGCCGATTTCCACCGCCATGCCCACACACACCACCACACCCACACACACCACCATACCCACACACACCAACACATCGACAACCACACCCACAGGCACACCCACCACCACGCCCGCACCCACCACAACGCTCACACCCACCACCATGCCCACACCCACCACCATGCCCACACCCACCACCACGACCACACCCACCTCCACACCCACACCCACCACCACGGCCACACCCACCACCATGCACCCACTCTCCACCATGCCCACACCCACCACCACCACCACACCCACCACCACACCCCCACCCACCACCATGGCCACACCCACCACCATGCCCACACCCACCAACACGCCCACACTTGTCACCACGTCCACACTCAATTTCCCCATGCTCACACCCACCACCACATCCACAGCCACCACCACACTCACCACCATGCCCAAACCCACCACCATGCCCACACCCACAACAACGCCCACACCCACCACCACGCCCACACCCTTCACCACATACACCCAATTTCCTCAAGCACCTCGCTAGTCCAAATCCATTCTTCCTTGCATCGTCTCTGCATCACCCACCCCCACTTCTCTCCGCCTTCCATACCTCAACCCCCACCCCCATCTTCCCGTCCCTCCATGCGCCACCCCCCTTCACTACAGACAGCCTACAGACGTGCCCACTACAGACCGCCTACAGATGTGCCCACTACAGACCGCCTACAGACGTCCCACTACAGACAGCATACAGATGTCCCCACTACAGACCGTCTACAGACGTCCCCACTACAGACCACCTACAGACATCCCCACTACAGACAGCCTACATACGTGCCCACTACAGACAGCCTACAGACGTCCCCACTACAGACAGCCTACAGACGTCCCCACTACAGACAGCCTACATACGGCCCCACTATAGACCGCCTACAGACGTCCCCACTACAGACAGCCTACAGACGGCCCCACTACAGACCGCCTACAGACGTTCCCACTACAGACAGCCTACATATGTCCCCACTACAGATCGCCTACATATGTCCCCACTACAGACAGCCTACAGACGTCCCCACTACAGACCGCCTACAGACATGCCCACTACAGACCGCCTACAGACGTGCCCACTACAGTCCAAATCCATTCTTCCTTGCATCGTCGCTGCATCACCCACCCCCACTTCTCTCCGCCTTCCATACCTCAACCCCCACCCCCATCTTCCCGTCCCTCCATGCGCCACCCCCCTTCACTACAGACAGCCTACAGACGTGCCCACTACAGACCGCCTACAGATGTGCCCACTACAGACCGCCTACAGACGTCCCACTACAGACAGCATACAGATGTCCCCACTACAGACCGTCTACAGAGTCCCCACTACAGACCACCTACAGACATCCCCACTACAGACAGCCTACATACGTGCCCACTACAGACAGCCTACAGACGTCCCCACTACAGACAGCCTACAGACGTCCCCACTACAGACAGCCTACATACGGCCCCACTATAGACCGCCTACAGACGTCCCCACTACAGACAGCCTACAGACGGCCCCACTACAGACCGCCTACAGACGTTCCCACTACAGACAGCCTACATATGTCCCCACTACAGATCGCCTACATATGTCCCCACTACAGACAGCCTACAGACGTCCCCACTACAGACCGCCTACAGACGTGCCCACTACAGACCGCCTACAGACGTGCCCACTACAGACCGCCTACAGGCATCCCCACTAGAGACCACCTACAGATGTGCCCACTACAGACCGCCTACAGACGTCCCCACTACAGACTGCCTACAGACGTCCCCACTACAGACTGCCTACAGACGTCCCCACTAAGACAGTCTACAGACGTGCCCACTACAGACAGCCTACAGACATGCCCACTACAGACAGCATACAGACGTCCCCACTACAGACCGCCAACATACGTGCCCACTGCAGACCGCCTACAGATGTCCCCACTAGAGACCACCTACAGACGTTCCCACTACAGACCGCCTACAGACGTCCCTTCCTCTCCCACTCTGTCCCTTATTTCCCTCTCTTGCTCTCCCCGCCTCTCTTCCTGTGTCTCCCTTTCTCCTTCTCTCCTTGGTTCTACCCCCCGCCCTTCCTGTTTCCCTGTCTCTCTCCTTATATGTCCTTCTCCCTCTCTCTTCCCCCCTCCCTTCCTCTTTTCCTGTCTCTCTCCCTGTATGTCCTTCCCCCACGCTCTGCCCCCCTCACTTCCTCTTTCCCTGTCTCTCTCCCTATATGTCCTTCTCCCACTCTCTACCTACACCACGCCTACAGACTGCCTACAGACGTCCCCACTACAGACTGCCTACAGACGTCCCCACTACAGACAGCCGAAAGATGTGCCCACTACAGACAGCCTACAGACGTGCCCACTACAGACAGCCTACAGATGTGCCCACTACAGACCGCCAACAGACATGCCCACTACAGACCGCCTACAGACGTGCCCACTACAGACCGCCTACAGACGTCCCCACTACAGACTGCCTACAGACGTCCCCACTACAGACTGCCTACATCCGTCCCCACTACAGACAGCCTACAGACGTCCCCACTACAGACAGCCTACAGACGTGCCCCCGTGCTCCGGTCGGTGACTTAATCCTAATTCGATTTTCAGCTCGACAGTAACCTTACACCTCTCCTTTCACCAGCTTCATCCTCCCACATCACCCCCCACATCACCCCACATCACGCCGATATTACCCCCACATCACCTCCACACAAACAACACCCTCATATAACTCCCAGTTACCCTCCCCACCTCCCCTCCCCACCTCCCCTCCCCACTACAACTCCCCACCTCACCTCCCTACCATATCTCCCCACCTCTACCCCCATCTCCCCATCTCCCCATATCCCCATTTCCCCATCTCCCCTCCCCACTACCCCTCCCACCTCCCGTCGCCACCTCCCCTCCCCACCTCCCCTCCCACCTTCCCCTCCCCACACTCTCCCCACCTCTCTCCCCATCTCCCCTCCACCCCCTCCCCCCTCCCCTCCCCAGCTCCCCTCTCCCCACCCCCCTCCCGATCTGCTCTGCCCACCGCTCTCCTCCACCTCCCCATCCCACTTCGCCTCCCCTTTCCACCTTCCCTCCCCACCTCCCTCCCCACCTCCCCCCCCCATCTAGTAGTAGGGCTCATACCGGACTACTAGGTAAGTGCTGACTACTACACTCGTAGACTTGTAAGTCTTTTAAATGTTGTATGTCCATAAGTCCTTTAATGCTTACAAATACAAATACAGTCCTTTAATGCTTACAAATATATGCCGACATATGCAATATTTGACCAACACATTGGCATACGACGTCATACGTTACGTATATGTTGGGCATATGTCGAGTACGCTCAGGATACGGCGCCATAGGTTATCATAGGTCGGCGTAGGTCGAGCCGCTAAAAAATTGTTGTGCATGTTCAAAATTGACAACGTATGTCGCTGTATGGCTCATGTGTTTCTCATCCGCTCAGTGTATGCTTGGCATACATTGACATACATTATGCACACACTAGAGGTAGGTTGGGATAGGTTGGAACACATTAGCCATATGTTCAGCCTGTTGGGAATGTGCCGTCCGCATACAGCTAATGGATGCATAATGTACTCCTAACATACTTCGAACGTATGCCCGCTGTATCTCCAGCATAGTTAACGTATATGCCATACTTCTAGCGATAAAGTAATGTATGTAACATTGGTCAGCGTACCGGGAGCATATGCGAGTGTTTTGCTAACGTTTTGCGAGGCACATGAATGTTCTCATACACTAGCAATAGGTCAGAGATACGTTCTCCATTTTTATCCCCAGCCCCTGAAAAGTTTGACATATGCCAACATACTCGCAAATTGTCGTACGATGGGCACGTGCTGATGCCATGCGTTGTAGTGTGACAGGCCCTTAAGGCTGGAAGACCAGTACATCGACAATGACAATATGATATTCAGAGGAAATCAACTATTTCAACAAACACAACATTATATCTAATTGATTTGTTTGTCATACATGTTTTCATTACTTAACCGCCGCTCTCCATTTACTTCTCTGCTGTTAGAGTGATGTCATCAGCTTCAGGTTTCTCTTGATAGTATCCTTGAACCAGGGACAGGGGCATCCTCTCTTTCTCTGACCAGAAGACAATTAAGAATAGAGGATCTGCTTTGGTAGCTTGTCTGTTGACATCCTCATCACGTGTCAGCAGCAGTTCAAACTACATATAGAATATATATATAAATTAAATATAACACAGATATATATATATCCATGTTAGTACCAGAAAGCAGTCACCCTCACCCTCACTCCGCAAAGCCCTCTTTCCTCAGCCAGCCCACCCCTTCCCAGACACCCCCCTCCCCCCTCACCCACCCAGCCCGCTCATCCCTCACGGGGCCTGCGCGTATTTCGACACCCACTTCCTCCTCTAGTACCCTACCCCTCTCCCTCCCCCTCACCCTCCCCCTCCCCCTCCCTCCTCCCCTCCACCTTCCCCTCCCCCCTACCCCGCCCCTCGCTGTCACATCCATCAGGGCCTGTAAGTGGCGTCTACACAGCTTGGAGGCGGCTGACGGATACCCACCCTCACCCACACTCTCACACACCCTCACACACCCTCCCTTCCACACACACCCTCACACCTTCTCACACACACACTCACACACACCCTCCACACCCTACATCCCACCCACCCTCACACACACCCTCACACCAGCTCACACCCACACTCTCACACACCCTCCCTCCAACCCACACATCCACACAACCACCTACCCTCCCTCCCAGCCTCTCAGACACCATCCCTCTCACACACCCTCCCTCCTACACCCTCACACACAACCCTCACACACTCACCACACACAACTCACACACACACACTCACAACACCCTCCATCCCACCACACATCCCACACCCCACCTACCCTCCCTCCCCCACCCACACTCTCACACACCCTCCCTCCCACCCACTCTCACACACACACCCTCACACCTTCTCACACACACACTCACACACACACTCACACACCCTCCATCCCACCCACACATCCACACACCCACCTACCCCCCTCCCACCTCTCAGACGCACCCTCCCACCCACCCTCACACACACCCTCACACCATCTCACACACACACTCACACACACACTCACACACCCTCCATCCCACCCACACATCCACACACCCACCTACCCTCCCTCCCAGCCTCTCAGAGACCATCCCTCCCACCCACCCTCTCACACACCCGCCCTCCCTCCCACCATCACACACACACCCTCAGATCCTCCAACAACACATTCCCACACACCCTCACACGCACCCTCACACGCGCACACAACACACCCTCCCTCCAAACCACACACCCGCGCACCCACCTACCCTACGACCCTCCACACCCCACACCCTCCAACCCACCCTCTCACCCACCTACCTACCCTCCCTCCAACCCTCCCTCCCACACACACACCTCACATCCTCACTCCCTTCCTCCCACCCACACACCCACAAACCCACCTACCCTCTCTCCCACCCTCTCACAGACATACCCTCTCTCCCACCTTCACACACGCACACCTACCTTTCCTTGCCCCAACCAACCCACCTACCCACCAACCCTCACACGCGCACACCCACCCTCACACCCACCCCACCACCCACCCTCACACTCACACACCTCCCCTCACACCCACCCTCATACACACACACCCTAAGCCACACACCCATCCACCCGCACCCCTTGCTTGTTTCCCGGTGGTCTGGGCCCCCATTTCCCATCCTCCTCCCCGCCCCCCCCCAGCCCAACCCGGGCCTCTACTCCCCCTTCCACTTGCCCTTCACCCCTTTAACCTTGCCCCTTTCCTCATGCCACATCTCTTCACTTCCCTCCCATTTCCTCCTCCCACTGCTCCCTCCCCAACTCCACCTTCCCCTCCCACTCCGCCACAGCCCCCCCACCTCCCCCACCTCCCCTCCGCCCCCCTCCCCCCTCCCTTCTCCCACCCCACTTCACCTCCCCACTCAGCCACAGCCTCCCACTCCCCCTCCCCCCCGCCCCTCCCCCTCCCTCTCCACACCCCACTTCCACACCTCCCCCACTCGCCACACCCCCAATCCCCTCCTCCCCCCCCGCCCCTCCCCCTCCCTTCTCCACCCCACTTCCTCCTCCCCACTCGCCACAGCCTCCCACTCCCCTCCTCCCCTCCGCCCCTCCCCCTCCCTTCTCCCACCCCACTTCCACCTCCCCACTCGCCACAGCCTCCCACACCCCTCCTCCCTCCGCCCCTCCCCCTCCCTTCTCCCCACCCCACTTCCACCTCCCACACTCGCCACAGCCCCCCCACTCCCCTCCCATCCCCACCCCCCTCCCCCTCCCCTCACCCACCCCACTTCCACCTCCCACTCCACACACCTCCCACTCCCATCCTCCCCTCCGCCCTACCCCCCTCCTTCTCCCCACCCCCACTTCCTCCTCCCCACCTCGCCACACCCCCCCTCCCCCACTCCCCTCCTCCCCTCCAAATCCCCTCCCCCCTCCCCATTTCCACCTCCCCACTCCACACATCATCCCCACCCCACCCCACTCCCCTCCGCCCCTCCCCCTACCCTTCACCCACCCCCACTCCTCCTCCCCACTCGCCACAACCTCCCACTCCCCTACTCCCCACCTCCTCCCCTCCCCCTCCTTCTCACCACCCACTTCCACCTCCCCATCGCCACAGCCTCCCACTCCCCTCTCCCCTCCGCCCCTCCCCCTCACCTTCTCCACCCCACTTCACCTCCCCACTCCCCACAAAGCCTCCCACTCCCCTCCTCCCCTCCGCCCCTCCCTACCCTTCTCCCACCCCACTTCAACCTCCCCACTCGCCACAGCCTCCACTCCCCTCCCCCCCTCCGCCCCACCCCCCACCCTTCTCCCAACCCCCCACTCCACCTCCCATCGCCACAGCCTCCCACTCCCCTCCTCCCCTCCGCCCCCCCCCCTCCCCCTATACCTCCCCCGACCCTTCCCCACACCCCCACCACTCCCCTCCCTCCACCCCCCTGTCCCCTCCGCCGACCGTTTCCCCTGGGATGTCCGCAGATCTGTCAGTGTCCCAGCCCTCACCTGATCTCAGCTTCCCTTAAATATGAATATGGAATGCCCCGAGATAGAGTCACGTGACCCCGAACAGGAAAAAGGGGCACCTGGTGGTGGGACATTCTGCTTCCTTGAAATTTCCTTAGGTTCGATCCCCACTCCGATTCGAACCTAGTTCCTCCCGCAGCACTGTGTCCGGGATAGAGCTGTTAAACAACCCATTAAGCTAGGATTCCTTACACACGGTATGCGAATGTGAATGCGAATGCGAATGTGAATGCGAATGCGAATAAAAATCGAAAAGAATGTAAATGAATAGTGGTGCTTCCATACGTCCGAATGTGAATACGAATGCGAATGTGAATGCGAATGCGGCAAATGGATCGACCCATGGACCAATCGGTGTGAATGCGAATGCGAATACTGCTGTGTTTGCGATAGAAAACAATACTGTTCCTTCACAAAAATGTTGCGGGTTGGCATATATCTATGCCACATATACAACATTCGCATGCTGCATGCCGCGTGCTGCATTCCGCATATAAGGAATCTTAGCTTTAAGCTATGATTTCATATACGTGGTACGCAACTATGTGAATGCGACAAAAAATGGAAAAGCATGTACATGCGCAGAGTAAATATGAATGCAAATTCGAATGTGAATGCTGTTCCATTTGCCACCGGAAACCAGCAACTTTGACTTTCCTTCACAAATTTAGAGCAAAAAAGACTGAAAATTGCATGGGTATATCATGCCGCATGCCGCATATGCATTCACATTTGCATGCCACATACCATGTATATGAGACTGATCAAAAGGTGCTAAGCAATATGGGACAAAACTTTGTCCAGTGTAACGATCAACATATTATCTGCTTATGCATTTGCTCAGGATAAACTGATTTGTTTTTACATGGTGTTTCATAATCCTAATAGAATACTTATTGATGTGAAGCAAATGTCTTTGTGTTTTCAGTGTAACCGTTTCTGTGCTGTTTTGTCTCAATCGTTACAATGGACAACAACAGAAGAACACTTATCACCTTTTGAGACAGGGTCATATGGAATCTTAGCTTTAGAAGAAAGTGGCAGAAAGCTGGGCTATGTAAATAACTACTTGAATTTCCAATCTTATATGCTAAGTATATTGTTCAAATACTTCCATATCCCCTACTTCTTTTAGTGAATAATTGATGAAATGGTATATATTAATAGATTTTAACATTCAAATTGAGATCATGCAATGCTTGCCATCTTGATCTTTGCATTCTTTCCCATTTTATTAAATCTACACCAATATAGATACGCAGTGGATGCCGGAACCAAGAGCTCCACATCTTGTTTAAACTAAAGCAATTTCATCTCACATTTGGACCAGACAGGATGGCCGAATGAGTTGAGCGTCCATCTCCTGTTTTCGGAGATCGGGGGATCCAAACCCATGTGTTTGTAGGTTTGAACCCTGGTCGAGTCAAACCAATGACGTACAAATGTATACTTGTCGCTTCCGAGCCTCGGTATTATAAGGATAGGGCAAGGACAGGTTTGGCGCAGTGTCAGGATAATGTGACTGAGTGGGATATCAGGTTATGGTGCTGGTGGCCTGGTCTCCCAGTGGGCAGCATTATAAAGTCGCCATGAGCGCCGTATTGGCCACTCGTGGCTTACACATGCTTTTCTGCTCAAGGGGGAACCTCCCGCTGAATGTATTGGGTGTCAGTCCCCGCTGACACTCAAACACATTTGACTAAGTTGCGTCGTTTTTTTTGCCCTGCGCCAACAGTTCTACACTGCAGACAGTATGCATGACCTTTTTACTAAGGTAAAACAGGAAAACATTTTAGCCTTTTTGAGGGCAGCTGGACTGAACCACCTCATATAGTTTACTAAATAGATTCTATAAATTATTAATAAAACTTTCCTTTTTCTATGGGAATTTGTTTCCCTTGACCACAAATATATGATTGTGAGCTTTCTAATTTAATGATTGTCTATTGGCACATAATTGATTGTCTGCTTTTACATGTAAAAGCGATGGTTTGAATAAAAAACAAACACTTCTCGCCGTGAATATGGCCTATGCTGCCGACACAGCATAAAACAACCACCAATCAATCAATCAATCAATCATGTCTTCCTTTCTTCCTTATGAGTTGTTGAGAGTAATTGCAGGTGGGAACTGAAAGACAATTGTCAGAACACACCTGTGGAGACTAGTAATGTGTGGGGCTCAGACGGCCGAGTCCCATTTTATTACAATGTGGTGTGGGAGGTTAAACATCCCTTTGGTCGGTAAAAGTGTAGGCTGGGGCTTTCTATCGATAAACTGGATAATGGTGAAAACAAGTCTATTCAGACTTATCCATGATAGGCAGTATAAATCTTCAAGAAAAAAAACAAGAAAAAAAGATACTGGTGTTCTTATTGAGCATCTGTTGTTGTCATCATCATCATCATGCTGTCAGTCGTTATGCGACAAAGACTACTTACTTGATTACTTGATTGCCGCTCTCCATTTAGCTCTCCATTTCATGAAAGCTGCCTGCAACAGTGTTGAAGTGCTGCTGGCTTTTGCAAGTTACCAGCGGCACTCTCTCGGGGAGCAAATATAGGTTTCACACCGGCAAGAACATGTCAAGACAGGCGCAAAACTATTTGTCCCTGAGGTGGCTGGTCGGGAGATGTTGGGAGTTCCATACATCACCCACCCTTGATGCTGCCACAGTGACATGGGTTTCTGTTCAGGGTTTGCTCCCTTAGCCTTTGGTTCTGTCAAGAACCTGTACCACAAGGCAGTGGTTTATAACTCTGCAGAGCAGTGGCGTCAAACTCCCTGTGGTATTGCAATACAGACATACCAATTGTTGTTGTATGGAGGGGAATACTAATTGAATATCATAGAACAAGTTACTGCTGAAGCACTAGTGATTTGACATGCACGCCAATATTATTTTATGTTTTCTGAAAAATTCTAAATTAGGCATTCATAATAAATTGGACTTCAAACTAAATTACAGTGAAGCAGACTCCAATAATTCACATTATATATTGATCTAACGATTATTCTATAAAATAAAAAGTCCTAACCATCAAACTTTGCAACTTTAAGTGGAGCAAATCTCAATTGTGATCGATGGGAACCTTTCAGTTTGCATGACTCTCTCGTCAGATGGCGCACCATGCCAGTCTCTGTATGCTTTGGTGTGTGGTGGATATGGTGGGGTGGGTGTGGTTGGGGTGTAGGCGGGTGGGTGGGTGGTGGGGGGGCGTATGTTTATGTGGTGGAGGTGTGGTGAGGATTTTAGTGTGTGTGGTGGGGGTGTGTGTGGATTTAGGGGTGTACGGCTGTGTGGTGTGAGGGTATGGTGTGGTGGGTGTGGTTGGGGTGTAGGTGGCGTATGTTTGTGTGGTGGGTGTGTTGTGGAGGTGTAGGGGCGGGCTGAGGATTTTGGTGTGTGTGGTCAGGGTGTATGGGGATGTAGGGGTGAGTGGTGAGTGGGTATGGTGGGGTGGGTGTGGTGAGGTGAGGTGTATGGGTGTGGTGGGGTGTATGGGTGTGGTGGGGTGTATGGGTATGGTGGGGGATTAGGGATGTCATGGGGGTGTAGGTGTATGTCGTGGTGGTTGATGGTGTGTATGGTGGGGGCGTAGGTGGTTTGTAGTGGAGGTGTAGGGCTGTCTTGCAGAGCGGCACCTCATAATCTTTAGCATCCCTAAACCCCCACCACACACCTACACTCCCACCACAGCCCTAATAACCTACCAGATGCCCAACCACACACACCTATACCCCCTACACCCCACAAGACACACCTATTCTCCCAGTACCCCATACACCCCCATCACACACCTACACCTCTACCACACCTACATCACACACACCTAGACCCTCACCACACAAACACCTACACCCTCACCACACACACACCTAGACCCTCACCACACACACCTACACCCTCACCACACACCTACCACACACCTACATCCCCATGCACCTAAACCCCCATACCACACACCTACACCCCCACCACACACACCCACCACACACCTACACCCCCACCACACACCACCACCCCCACCACCAGCACACGCACCTACACCGTTCTATCCAACCATGATGGCAGACTTGGACTGGGAGCGGGTGCTGCCACCAAGTGTATTGCGAGAGGAATGGCTCATGAAAGGTCCCCATTGGTCTACTTAGGTATGCTGCTCCTTGCCCTATCCTAGTAATGAAGAGCACCAGCCTATGTTGGTTGTTGGTTGTTGGAGTTTATGTCCTGCCAACATCTAAGGTAATATCCGGACACATACAGACTTATGACAGTGCGCACTCGTGGCAACTTTATTGTGCTGCCCCACTGGAAAATCAGGTCACCGGCACAATGACCCAATATCCCATTCAGTAACATTATCCTGACACTGAGTTAACCAGTCCTTGCCCTATCTTATTAATACCGGGCGCCAGGCTAGGAAGCGACAATTATCAATTTTATTACTCATTGGTTTGACTCGACCCGACACTGAACTCCCGATCTCCAGCACGCTAGGCCCGAGCTTTACCGATTCGGGTGGCCACCGTGCCCGGTACACCGGGCTAAGCACTGCCAATTATAATTCTCAAACCAGAACCCCTCTTGTGACTGAGCCATGATTTAAATCTGACGATATACACATCTGGGCCCGTATGCAGGAGTCGGTGATAGCGGTGTTTGGTGTTACAGCCTGATACCGTTTAGCTATCTCCGAGCCGGGGTATGCGGTCAAGCCGTATGCAGGAGCGCGTAACACTTTCATTATAGCTAAACGTGAATTTATTTATAGATTTGGGAAATCCCTCGGTTCGACAATATGAATAACGCCGCCAATGCAGCGGCGGCGTTAATATTGGTTCGAATTTATGGTTAAATTTATCAAATTTCACTTATTGCATATGTAATTCTGTTAAATATGATAGCATTGAATAGATTTGGGCCCAATATATTGCCGCCGATGCGGCGGCGGCGGCGATGGACAGTATGGATATTGACTTCCATGCGGCGGCGGCGATTTATTTACTTTACATTCGTCGATTCGAAAATATTAATATCACCGCTGATCCAGCAGCAGCGTTAATATCGCTTCGAATTTAGGGTTAATTTAATCAAATTTCACTTATTGCGTATTTAATTATGTCAAATATGATAGCATTGCATAGATTTGGGCCTAACCTAACACTAACACCGCTGTAAACTAGCTATGTTTCTGGTTTACCTTTACCTAGTTTAAGCTTCTGGTGTTAGGCCTATCACTGACTCATACATGCCACTTTTCACCACTAAACGGGGATTCCCACCAAACACCGTTTTGGCTCGCTATCACCGACTCCTGCATATGGGACCAGATCGCTGCCACTCAGCTCATTCGGTTATCCTGTTTAGCTTGATCAAAGACCCTATAATACTAAGACGGCTCAGTCCCTATCTGTCCCATGGTAATGTAAATTTTGCAGTGCCACCTTGTGGTGGGTTTGATCAGTCCAGCTGCTGGTCGGTGCTTCACATACAATTATATTATACATGAGATAGGTAAGTATGAATACACATCAATATGAAATTGCTATGAACAAATACACATTATCATCAGCATCATCATCATGATCACCATCATCACACATCTTTCACATTCATATACATTTATACATATAATATAGCAACTGTTTAACCAAGAGAACAGCCAGCGAACCAAGTGGTGGGTTTGATTATTTTGATTACACAGTACAAGCTGGGTGAGCCGTCTTAGTATTATAGGGTCTTTGGCTTGACGGCAGTCTGGCCATGAAGGAGTTTGCTAATTCCAGGGAGTAGGCTGGCTATATGTGGATGTGGAGTCAGGTAATCCCACACCCATCCACACGAATGATTTGCTAATAATGATGTGATATATTAACCGCAATGTCATTTCTACATCATGGTGACATCATTTATATGTTGCAGTGACATCATAGAGCATTTTTAAACATACTTACTTGGTTAAGAGTTTTCATGTTTCTATGTATTGGTAATACATGTATAATGTCTAGCTCCAACCATAAACAAGTTTATAGTACATTGAGATTTTAGGGTGTGCCCATTTTGAATTCATGTTAATTAACCCCATTCTCGTGGTGGGATTTTCAAAAACTTTTTTTCTTGGATTGAGTATGGTCCCCCAATGCATTTAAACCGATACATTTGTTGCATTGGGGGGGGTGGGTGGGGGGGGGGGGGGGTTGAACTGTACATTGAGCCGTCTACACTCCACATCACCATCCCATCTCAGCGCCCTCCCGCCCCCTCACCCGCCATGCCCACCCACACCCACCCACACCCACCCACACCCACCCATACCCACCCACACCTACCCACATCCACCCACACCCACCCACACCCTCCCACACCCACCCACACCCACCCACACCCACCCATACCCACCCACACCTACCCACATCCACCCACACCCACCCACACCCACCCACACCCACACCCACCCACAACCACCCACACCCCACCCCATACCCACCCACACCTACCCACATCCACCCACACGCACCCACACCCACCCACACCCTCCCACACCCACACCACACCCACCCACACCCATCCCACACCCACCCACACCCACCCACACCCACCCACAACGCCTCGTGATGAAAAACTCCCCTTGCGCCACATGTGATATGACCTAGAATGCCCACGTCCTGTTATAGCGTTATGGCAGGATATAACCTAGAACGCCCACTTTCTGTTAAAGTGCTATATATCGGGATATAACATGGTGTAGAATATAATGCTCGGATCTGTGGCTGTGTACGTAGGCTATGAGGAAAACAATACAGATAAAGCGAAAGGAAGAGAGTAAAGTGTAAGAGAGAGAGTCCAGCCCTCTGGTTTATTATATATATAGTACATGGATTCTTGGTATAGGATCATGCCATTCACTTCAACCGATAGGGATGCAGCATTCCCAGTTCCTCCAATAGGGACTCAGCATTTCTGGTTAGCATGACCACCAGTGGTCTGCCCACCACCAGAGCTGGTTGACATGTGGCCACCACCAACCTTGACCCCCATGTGCATTGACCCCTACGTCAACAGAGAGCCAGGCCCTGAGTGCGCTCACCCAGACCTGCCAATCATACCTACATCTATTAATTACCTACCCTCAAGCATGGGCCAAGCCATATATATATACATATGGAAAATATTCTGATAAAACGCATTGGTGGGGGGAATGCAAATGGTATATTATGGTAAAAGGTATACAGGGCCAGGTGCATAATTGTTGCTGATGATCCTTTACTCATGGTCAATAGTAATTGTGTGTTAGTCAGATAGTGTGAAAGAGGCACCAGGAGATAGTGTGTAAGGGGGACTTGGAGCTTTACTTACTACCCCCTCCCCGCTCTGTTAGTCATGGATCACCACACACTCATCTCAGGGCAGGTGGTGGTCAATCAGCCACACTGCATAGTGGTGGTGGGCAGAGCACTGTAGCCATGGGAACCCAAGAATGCTTGATGTTCATTGGTGGAACTTGAGATGTTTGATTCTCATTGGAGAATAAGGTCAGGGGTGTGCCACACCAGATCCATGTACCGCTATAAATAATAAACCTGAGGGCTTGGCTCTCTCTCTACTTTCACTCTTTATACTCTTCCTTTCTCTTCTTGCCTGTATTGATTTCATTATAGCCTGCCTACACAACCGCAGATTCCAGCCATGGACTTTACACATATACACACACTCTTGGCCGACCACACAGAATAATAATAGAGCATTTCCATTTCCCCCATCTGGTGATTATCGGAATATTTTACAATGGAATGCCAACTTCTTTGTTAATGTTATAGCGGGACATAACATGGAATGACAACTTTTGTTTTAATGCTATAGTGGGATATAACTCGGAATGCCAACTTCTTTTCTTAATGTCATAGCGGGATATAACATGGAATGCAAACTTCTTTTCTTAATGCTATAGTGCGATATAACATGGAATGCCAACTTCATTTTTGTGGGTTATAACATGGAATGCCAACTTCTTTTTTGTGGGATATAACATGGAATACCAACTTTGCTTTTGTGGGATATAACATGGATGCCAACTTCTTTTTTTACTGCTATAGCGGGATATAACATGGATGCCAACTTCTTTTTTTACTGCTATAGCGGGATATAACATGGATGCCAACTTATTTTCTTAATGTCATAGCAGGATACAACATGGAATGCCAACTTCTTGTTTTAATGATATAGCGGGATATAACATGGAATGCCAACTTCTTTTTTTAATCGCATAGCGGGATATAACATGGAATGACAACTTCTCTACTTAATGCTATAGCGGGATATAGCATGGAATGCCAACTTCCTTTTTCAAAGGCATAGCCGGATGTAACATGGAATCCCAACTTCTTATTTTAATGATATAGCAGGATATAACATGGATGCCAACTTCTTTTTTTAATGTCATAGCGGGATACAACGTGGAATGCCAACTTCTTTTATTAATGCAAGGCCGGATATAACATGGAATGCAAACTTGGTTTTTGTGGGATATAACATGGAATGGCAACTTCTTTTCTTACTGCTATAGCGGGATATAACATGGACGCCAACTTCTTTTGTTACTGCTATAGCGGGATATAACATGGATGCCAACTTCTTTTCTTAATGTCATAGCAGGATACAACATGGAATGCCAACTTCTTGTTTTAATGATATAGCGGGATATAACATGGAATGCCAACTTCTTTTTTTAATCGCATAGCGGGATATAACATGGAATGACAACTTCTCTTCTTAATGCTATAGCGGGATATAGCATGGAATGCCAACTTCCTTTTTCAAAGGCATAGGCAGATGTAATATGGAATCCCAACTTCTTATTTTAATGATATAGCAGGATATAACATGGATGCCAACTTCTTTTTTTAATGTCATAGCGGGATACAACGTGGAATGCCAACTTCTTTTATTAATGCAAGGCCGGATATAACATGGAATGCAAACTTGGTTTTTGTGGGATATAACATGGAATGGCAACTTCTATTTCTAATGCTATAGCAGGATTTAATATGTAATGCCAACTTCTTTGTTTAATGCTATAGCGGGATATAACATGGAATACCAACTTTTTTGTTTAATGCTATAGCGGGATATAACATGGAATGCCAACGTCTATTTTTACTGCTATAGCGGGAAATAACATGGAATGCCAACTTCTTTTTTTAATGCTATAGCCGGTTATAACATGGAATGCCAACTTCCTTGTTTAATGATATAGTGGGATATAACATGGAATGCCAACTTCTATTTTTAATGCTATAGCGGGAAATAACATGGAATGCCAACTTCTTTTTGTACTGCTATAGCGGGATATAAGATGGAAAGCCAACTTCTTTTCTTAATGTCATAGCAGGATACACCATGGAATGCCAACTTCTTTTGTTAATGATATAACGGGATATACCTTTTTTTAATGTCCTAGCGGGATATAACACGGAATGCAAACTTCTTTCCTTAATGCTATAGCGGGATAGAACATGGAATTCCAACTTCCTTTTTTAAAGGCATAGCGGGGTGTAACATGGAATCCCAAGTTCTTTTTTTAATGTCATAGCGGGATATAATATGGAATGCCAACTTCTTTTTTTAATGCTATAGTGGGATATAACATGGAATGACAACTTCTTTGTTTAATGATATAGTGGGATATAACATGGAATGCCAACTTCTATTTGTAATGCTATAGTGGGATATAACATGGAATGCCAACTTCTATTCTTAATGCTATAGCGGGATATAATATGGAATGCCAACTTCTTTGTTTAATGATATAGCAAGATATAACATGGAATGCCAACTTCCTTTTTTACCGGCATAGCGGGTTGTAACATAGAATGCTAACTTCTTTGTTTAATGTCATATCGGGATATAACATGGAATGCCAACTTCTTTTTTTAATGTCATAGCGGGATATAACATGGAATGCCAACTTCTTTGTTTAATGATATAGCAGGATATAACATGGTATGCCAAATTATTGTGTTAATGCTATAGCAGGATATAACATGGAAGGCCAACTTCTTTTCTTAATGTCATAGCGGGATATAACATGGAATGCCAAATTTGTTTGTTAATGCTATAGCAGGATATAACATGGAATGCCAACTTCTTTTCTTAATGTCAAAACGGGATATAACATGGAATGCCAAATTCTTCTGTTAATGCTAGAGCAGGATATAAACTAGAAGGTCCACTTCCTGTGTCAGTGCTATAACAGGATTGAATATAGAACACTAACTTCCTGTCACAGTGATATAGTGGGATATAACATGGAATGCCAACTTCTTCTTTTGTAATTCTATAGCGGGATATAGCTTAGAATGTACATTCACCATTACAGTGCTATAGCGGGATATAAACTAGGACGCCCACTTCCTGTTTCAGTGCTATAACAGGATTTAATATAGAATGTCTACTTCCTGTCACATTGATATAGCGGGATATAATCTGGAATGTCTAGTTCTTTTTACTGTGCTAGAGTGGGTATAACCTGGCACGGCCAATTCTGATTACAGTGCGATAGCAGATTATGACCTAGAATACCCAGTGTGGTGTAGCCTAGAATGCTCACTTCCAATTAGTGTGTTTCATTCAGATCATTTGGTTGTTCATAACCTGTATCGGTTACAGGCTGCAAACCTGCACCATTGCAGGGGAACCAATGAATCAGTCGGGTCTTGATAGAAGTAGACACTTTTAGGAGTCACGTCTAGAAAACACTTGAGTCTGGGTGCCGAAGGGTTGCAGAAGCAACAAGGGAAAGCAGCAGGATTCGCAGTCGAAGCGTGCAGAGCAGCAGTGAAAAAGGAAAAGAGTCCCACCTAAGCAAACAACTCTTTTGATCAGGATGAGAAGTAAGTCTAGGTGAAAATAAAAGTAATCGGTAGGCTTGAGAAAAGAGAAACGAGGAGTGTTGGGTCAAAGAGATGCGCCTCCTTGCTGTTGTTTGACCAGACAGCGAGCCAGAGACACAACTGGAGTAGTGGTGGTAGTAAGTGAAAAGCTGGCTGGCCTCCCCATGCAATATATTTTAGATCACACGCCAGAGAGGATACTGGCAGCTGAGCGCTGATAGAAGAGGTGTGGACGAAGTGAATGAAGTCCGGGCAGCAAGGACTCCAGTTCTATAGCAGGAATTGACCACAAAGGTGAGGTGGAAGGGGCACTGCATTAGGCACCCTCTCTGGGAAGCCTCGTCTGAATCTTTTTCTTTAATTTTATTCAGGCTGTATTTCTACTGTCCATAGCATGTAAGCATGCAGGTAATTAAGCCACTGGTATGGAGGTATTGCAATACCTCAGGGAGGTTGACGCCCCTGCCCTGCAGAGTTGTAAACCACTGCCTTATGGTACAGGTTCTTGACAGAACCAAAGGCTAAGGGAGCAAACCCTAAACAAAAACCATGTCACTGTGGCAGCATCAAGGGCGGTTGATGTATGGAACTCCCAACATCTCCCGACCAGCCACTGCAGGGACAAATAGTTTTGCGCCTGTCTACATGTTCTTGCCGTGTGAACCCACCCCCAAACCAACCAAAACCACACACCAACACCACACCAAAACAGGACTCCAGTTCTATAGCAGGAATTGACCACAAAGGTGAGGTGGAAGGGGCACTGCATTAGGCACCCTCTCTGGGAAGCCTCGTCTGAATCTTTTTCTTTTCTTTTATTCAGGCTGTATTTCTACTGTCCATAGCATGTAAGCATGCAGGTAATTAAGCCACTGGTATGGAGGTATTGCAATACCTCAGGGAGGTTGACGCCCCTGCCCTGCAGAGTTGTAAACCACTGCCTTATGGTACAGGTTCTTGACAGAACCAAAGGCTAAGGGAGCAAACCCTAAACAGAAAACCATGTCACTGTGGCAGCATCAAGGGCGGTTGATGTATGGAACTCCCAACATCTCCCGACCAGCCACTGCAGGGACAAATAGTTTTGCGCCTGTCTGGACATGTTCTTGCTGGTGTGAGACCTCTATTTGCTCCCTGAGAGAGTGCTGCTGGTAACTTGCAAAAGCCAGCAGCACTTCAACACTTTTGCAGGCAGCTTTCATGAAATGTTACAGGGAGTTAAATGGAGAGTGACAGTCAAGTAATGAAAACAGTCTTTGTCGCTTCGCGACCGACAGCATGATGATGATGAGCATGTAAGCCCAGGTACCTAGGCTTGTTTTCAATGCTGGCCAGCTGTAGTTTTGGTGTTGTCTTATTTGTCTTCCGACATAACGGCACATGTATGCACAATTCCCTACGAGGCATCTTGTAACACTATTACATAACCATGCATGCGCCAGGTAGATGGAGCTGCGGTGGGAACCTTCTCTGCAAGACACAAAATTAAACTATTACATGCCCATACATGCACCATATAGATGGTGCTGCAAGGGACATATTCCCCGCGTGATACAAAGTTAAACTATTAGATAACCACTATGTAGATGGCGTTACAGTGGGCACCTTCTCTGCAAGACACAACATTAAACTATTACATAACCACACATGCACCATATAGATGGCGCTGCAGGGGACACATTCCCCACGTGATACAAAGTTAAACTATTACATAACCACTATGTAGATGGCGTTGCAGCGGGCACCTTCTCTGCAAGACACAAAATTAAACTATTAAATAACCACACATGGACCATATGGATGGCGCTGCAAGGGACACATTGCCCGCGAGTTACAAAGTTAAACTGTTAGATAACCACTATGTAGATGGCGTTGCAGTGGACACCTTCTCTGCAATACACAAAATTAAACTATTACATGCCCATACATGCACCAGATGGATGGCGTTGCAATGGACACCTTCTCTACGAGAAACAAAGTTAAACTATCACATAGCCACACATGTAGATGACGCTGCATTGGGCACCTTCTCTGCAAGACACAAATTTAAGCGATTACATAAACCACACATGCACCATGTAGATGGTGATGCATTAGGCACCTTCTCTGCGGGGCATAGAGTGAAACTATTACTCTGACATAACCATACATGCGCAGATGATGTGTGTGTGGCGTTGCATTGGCCTCCTCCTCTGCTGCAAAGCATCAGGTGAAACTATATTACATAATCAGACAGGAGCTGTCAAGCCGGCATTACGGTGCAAATTAGGCATTGAGCGGAAATTGCTTATTTCACCGCGGGCGGAGGGGGCGGGGACCAGGGGAGAGTGGGGGTGGGGGGAGGGCAGGGGAGGGCTGCCGGAAACCGCCTCTTTTGTTGCGCGCGCATCCCACGAGTGGAGAGCGGCAGACAGGGAGGCAATGTGGCGGGGGTAGGGGGGTAGGTTGGGGAGGGGGGGGGGGGTGATGCTATTCGGCAGTCATTCAAATGATACGGGTGGCGCCGCCTGACGATCAGATGCGGTACTTAGGGGAGGCCCGAAAACCAGGAGCTAATTAGAAAGGTTGTGTGGAGGGATTAGACCGTAGCAGCGTTCCATCACTCCCGGGGGGTGGGTGGGCGTGTAGCCGGGGGAGGAGGTTGGGGAGGAGGGAGCGGGGAGGTGGGGGAGGTCACATGGCTGTCCAACCGGTGTTGACATCGTCCAAGGAGAGCTCTTGGTTTCCTGCTAAGGGTCAGGTTTGTTTGTTTATTGGAGTTTCACGTCCTGGCAACATCATATCTGGACCGGAAACAACTTGTGACAGTGCACACTCACTGTGACTTCATAGTGCTGCCCCACTGAGAAATCAGGCCAGCAGCACCATGACCTGATATCCCACTCAGTCACATTATCCTGAAACTGAGCTAATGAGTCCTTGCCCTATCCTAGTAATACCGAGTGCCAAGCAAGGAAGTGACAAGTATCAATTGTGTAAGTCATTGGTTTGACTCAACCAGGAATTGAACTCCTGATCTCCCGCAGAGGAGGCCAGCGCTCTACCTATTGGGCCGGTAATACCCCTGTCACACTACGACGTAACGAGCCAATGTAAGCCTGATGTGGTGATTTTTCGTCATTACGTTGACATACGTTGGATTATGTTATGATGACGTCAGAATGACGTTAGACTGACGTCGAGCTACATCATGTTACGTCGTGTTACGTCGGCGTGTGTCAAAGTTTTGAACCTGTTCAAAACTTTTGACGTAACTAGAACGTAAGGGTTTACGTTTGCCGTATGTTCTGTACATGTTCGGCGAACGTCAATGACGTTAAATGGACATTAGTCAAACGCCGGTCACTACGTTGCACTACGTTGCATTACATTACATTGACCCACATTAAAGGTGGTGGGAACGTGCAGTCCGCATAGTGAAAATGCCGGGATAACGGATGCCTAACAGACATCCAACGTACATTTACCGTAAGGTAACATAAAGAAACATAGTTCTGGCGATGGTATAACATACAGAACGTTCCCTGAGCGTAATTACGTTGTCCTCTCTCATTGAATGACGCCATCACTACGCTTTACTGCCATTACTCTCTCGTCCACTACGCTGCATCCACGTTCAACTTGTGCTTAAATTTGCATACTACGCCGAGAAGTTCGACGTTTTTCACGTTCTCCCAACGTTGATGTTGTTAAGTCGTAGTGTGACAGGGCCTTAAGGACTGGCTGAAAGTTATATGTTGCATATACTTAAACCAGCCTTGGGTATGTCCTGTAAATGTCATACTGGGATACTTGTGATTGTATGTATAATATCACCGGGATGGGGTGTACTGAGCTGAATTAGTCTCTCCATGTTTTATGCAGATGAGCTGGGTAGGATGATTGCATATGGGAGCCTAGATAGCCTACTAATTAAGATGCCATACCCTGAATTACAGAAGGATGGGCTCGAGTCCTGCTCTAGGTATAATGTCTCCCTTTGTGTTCCGACACACCTTCCTCTCGTGACATTGGTGCTGTGACCAGAATCCTGTATATGTTGTACGCTGTGTAGTCTGTATGTACAATTCACACTATTAACGCCGCAGCCATGTTGAAACTAGAGCGAGGCCAAGTAAGCATCTGCGAGGTGCCGATGTATGTAAAGTAATGTGAATACCTTTTCTTTCACCAATACCTCACGAAATCACTCAAATTTGAGGGTATTCATAATGTGAATACCTTTTCGTTGACCAATACCTCTGGAGATCACTCAAATTTTAGGGTATTCATTTTTTAAACTACCATATCCATCTTTGCATACCTGTTTTCTATCTATTGGCCAATTTTCACGAAGATTGGGTGACCCTTGCATGGTGATTTTCCCCATTCTTTAACTACGATGCGCGAAAAGGAAGAAAGCAAAGGCGGGGGTGGAAAGAAAAGGCGTTTTATTGGAACGCCTCAACATAACATACAAGCTATACAACAACAAAATGCGGAGAGCAAAAAGAGGAAGCTCATAAGGAGCGATAAAGTATAGCTTAACTAGGAGCTCAGGGGAGCTTAGTGTTCATGGGGAGGGGCGCCGAGGAGCCCTCCACCAACAAGTAAGAGAGAAAGTTGGGTGGGTGGGTGGAGAAGAAAGAGGTTCAGCAGGGAGGACGGCTGGAAGGCGAGTGACTGAGGGAGGCCGGCGGGCGGCCTTATAAGGGAGGGAGCGGGAAGGCAAGAGGCGGGGGAGGTGAGAAAGTGGCGGGGCAGGGCGAGAAGGGCGAGGGAGAAAGCTGAGGGAGGGATGACAGGGCAGGTGAGAAAGCTGCGCGGCGGCAGGAGAGGCGGGGGGAGGGTCTCTTCCTTCCCTCGCATCAAATGCAATGCGAGCATTACGACCAATGTGACTGTCAACTTCAAGACTGCATAGTTTTGGAGGTATCATGTAATGCAGCACTGTCAGCGTAGTTATCTGTGCAACATAGTTAAGCAACTAGTCTTAGTAATTACAAATTAATAACAGCTTTAAAAGGGTTAAAATACATTTTTAGAATATATCTATATTAAGAAAGTTATCCAATTTTGAATTTAAGATATAAAAACCCCAACAAACAGTGGAATGCCAAGAAGCATGGGATCGAGTGCCGGTGTACCAGGATAAGTTGCCCCCTGGACAACTTCCCCCTAGGATAAATCCCCCCCACCCACCCTGGATAACCCCCCCGCACCCCTCACCTGGAATAATGATTACAGAGTGTTCAAACATTACATGATAAAACATATGTCTTCTTTCCTTAGATGCAGCAATCATTTTCTCTATTTAGATTTAGGCACAAACAACATACCCACGGCTATCTGTATATGTGACATTTCCCAGGGAAAGACCAATGTAATTCACTGCACATGTCCCCTAGATAAAAGATTCACCCGGTACTTGTAGTACATGGGTGAAGACCAGCCTTATATAAAAACGGTCGAAAAATCGGGCTAATGAAATGAGTCTTTATGAGAGCCTAACATCACAATCTAAGCAACAACATTTATTCTTTGTATGTCTTCATGTTTACCCGCTACTTTTGAGTTGGAAAATATAATAAAACATATACTTTAATGCAATTTAAAAGTGAAATCGACGGCGTACTCTGGCCGCCATCTTGTCTTTTTGCATTCTCTCCCATTTCACCAACTCTGTGCTGATATAAGCAGAGAGCGTGTATATAAACAGATGAGAGAGACAACTCCCGCGAAAATCGGTAACACAGGCTACAGTGGCGTTCCTGGCGGTTAGTGTTGAACAAGCTTTGAGTTTGATGGTACGTGCAGTGCAAAACATTTGTTTTTATTCAAAATTAATAGAAATGCAGAAGCCTAACCGTATCAATTTAATATAATCCTTTTGGTAGACATGTTTTCTATATGTGTTCCAAGCGGTTTGTGTCTATCTCATGTGGTTTTAGAGATATTTCACTTTTTCTGTATGAAGATTGCTCACCGCCATTGACAATGCCTTGAGTTTGCCGTACGCTTAGTGAAAAACGTCAGTTTTATTCCAAATTAATAGAAATCCAGAACCCTAACCATATCAATTTAAGATAATCTTGTTGGTAAACATGTTTTCTATGTGTATTCCAATCAGTTTGTTTCTAGGTGTTGTAGTTTTAGAGATATTTAACGTTTTCTGTAGGAAGATTGCACACGACCATTGACAATGCCTTGAGTTTGCCGTACGCGTAGTGAAAAACGTCAGTTTTATTCCAAATTAATAGAAATCCAGAACCCTAACCATATCAGTTTAATATAATCTTGTTGGTAAACATGTTTTCTATGTGTATTCCAATCAGTTTGTTTCTAGGTGGTCCAGTTTCAGAGATATTTCACTTTTTCTGTACAAAGATTGCTCACGGCCATTGACAATGCCTTGAGTTTGACAGATGTGTCATATACTGTTCAACAACCACCACTTGGAGCGCCACAGTCAGCAGATGTTACACGGTCTAGTATGGGAGTTGTCCCTCTCATCTGTTTATATACACGCTCTCTGATATAAGTAACCATTTGAGACTGGTGCCATGTATTCTACTTATTGTTCCATACTGAAGCTATTCTCGCCCGTATTTAGACTACGTTGTCTTTCACCCCTGAACTGGAAGTATGGGGTGAATCTTATATCTAATGTCCCCCCTGCAATTACAATTACAAATGTCCAAGTAGCACCCTTATTTTACATACATACTACACATCGTACAACATATACAGAATCCTGGTCACAACAACCACCTCCCCCCCTCTCAGTGACACCATGATAGGGCGATGACTGGCTGGTTGCCAGGATAATGCGGGCCACATCGCCTGGTGACGCCATGTCCAGCCAGCTTTGATGATGCGCGGACTTGTCGATTTCCGACTGGATCGGCAGATCGTCTGGTCTGGGATCCACGGGCTAATCAACATAGGCGGCACAGACAGCTAGATTGGGGGGTGAGGTTCATGGGGGGGGGGAGGTAATTGGGGGCAGCTCCCGGAGAGGCCAAGGGCTAACTTCCCAATCACAGGCAATGCATACACAACCTAACCTCCTAGGGTCTGCTTCTTTGTTGGCAAGTTACATCTTTACAACTCACGAGGTCATATCAGGACGGCTTTCTGGAGTTGATTTATTAGCGTGGTTTAAAAATGGACAAGAATGGAATCATGGTTGGGGTAGACTTGGGACAGTGCACACTCATGGTGAGTTCATCGTGGGGATTCATGGTACTAGTGGTAATAGTGGTAATAGTGGTAATAGTGGTAATAGTGGTAATAGAGGTAATAGTGGTAATAGCGGTAATATCAGTAATAGCGGTAATAGCGGTAATATCGGTAATATCAGCAATAGCGGTAATAGCGGTAATAGCGGTAATAGTGGTAATAGTGGTAATAGTGGTAATAGTGGTAATAGTGGTAAAGGAAATGGGAAATATTGGGCCTGAAGCAGGTTTCAAACCCAAACCCAAACTTCTTGCCATTCTGTGACTACCATGCTACCCATTACACTACCTAGGCTCCCTGATGCAATCACCCTATCTACACATATCTGCATTTGTGGCTCCTTACCTGAGAGGTGGTGCAGGTGTATTAATAGGTATAATAGTATGAATAGTGGTCATATTAGTAACAGTGGCAATAGTGGTGATGGTGGTGAGGGTGGTGAGGGTGATAGTGATGATGGTAGTGATGGTTGTGATGGTGGTGGTGATGGTGGTAGTGATGGTGGTGATGGTAGTGGTGGTGGTGTGGTGGCGGTGGTGATGGTGGTGATGGTGGTGATCGGGATCATGGTGGCGATGGTGGCGATGGTGGTGATGGTGGTTATGCTGATGTGTTGGTGATGTGTTGGTGGTGGCGATGGTGGTGATGGTGGTGATGGTGGTGATGGTGGTGATGGTGGTAATGGTGATGTGTTGGCAGTGGTGATGGTGGTGATGGTGGTGATGGTGGTGATGGTGGTGGTGGTTATGATAGTGCTGATGGTGGTGATGGTAGTGGTGGTGGTGATGGTGATGTGGTGGTGGTGATGGTTTTAATGGTGGTGATGATGGTGGTGGTGATCATGCCGGTGATACCAATGACAACTATGATGATGATGATGACGATGAAAATAATATAAATTGTATAGGATTCCCTCAGTATACACCCCTATTATAAGGTGATATAAATAAAACCATGACATGACTTATTTATAACTTGATTGCAAACATAGACAAATTCCCTTCACACCAAATGCACAGACGGGCAGCAATATGCCATACACAATGTTCCTGATTCCTAATCATCCAGATCAAATGTCACTAACCCTAGTTTATCTCAGGAAGCTGCCAATTGAACCATCTGTTGTCTGCGAGTTACATTGTGTCCAATCAAGTCACATGGCTTATGTGGTCACACCGGGACGAGTAGAACGATGGAGCTCATATATGGTGGCTCATGTATATTCTCAGCTGTCAGAGCAAAGTAGTTCAGAGAATATAGCGATATACCGATATAGCGATTGGTAGACAGGAAGTGTGAACACTTATTTGTCTCTCATTTTTGCTTGAGTGCAAGTAATTAGCAACACAAGGAATAAAGACCGGAACATACACACTTCAATTCTTCTCTTCGTCCATCATGACGTCACAAGACCAAGTGACCTGTCCCCTGCCCAGCCAAGTCGCAAGGACCCTCTCACAGTAGGGGGAGCCACTAGCTCGACACAACACAAGCAGTCGATATGGAGACCTGCCCACAGGCCACATTCTGCAGACGGCAGGTATCAAATTGTCAATCACCTTTCAACGTCAGGCTTCAAATGTCAAATTTCGAATCATTTTGCAAAGCATAGCCAACATCATATTTTGATTTCCAGTAATTCTGGGGCTAGCGTGATAGTCATTAGACTACATGGGTGCAATCACCATATCCATCTCTACTTGTCTATGCTGCTCCTTGACTAAGATGTTACTATAGCCTACTACACTTATCCCCCTGGAATTGTACTTTTTTTTACTGGTTTACTTCCATAAGTCATTCAATACTTGCAATGCCCTTACATATACAAACACAGAAGAGCTTCAACAACCACACAGTGCATCAGTTGTATAGCATCCAGATCACGGTAGGCAATTCAAGGGGGTGATGGAAATTGAAAATAATTAAATCTAGAGCAGGCTTTGGACCTACACTTCTTGCCATTCCAAGGTCACCATGCGAATGACTACAGTATCTAGGCTACCCACACTTACCTGTTTACGTAGCTCCTTGCCTGAGAGATCAATGCAGACAGACTCCAATATCACCATATATAACATAGGCTATCTAGTTTTACCCAGGGTGCACAGCAAACTGCTCCCAGTCCCGACGGACCCTGGCAGGACTCCTCTGGACACGTGACCTCCCAGTCAGGGTCACAGTTGGGGCCACAGTCGCCGCCAGTGGCGTGACAGTCAGAACCTGCATCTGGACACAGAGCCAGCCAATCAGGGCTCGGCTTACTGCCGGCGTTCTGGTGGCGCATGTCCTACGGTGGCAGCGGCAAGCTCGGCGCAGGATTGTTGAAGCTTCCGGTTGATGGTAGAGCTCAGTGTATAACGCTTCCGGTCAGGGGTACGTTGCGCTTCCGGTTCAGGTTAGAACGCAGCTTCTCGCACTTCCGGTAGTGTGAGGGCAGTTTCTCACACTTGCCATCAAGATTACAGATCAATTATTCACACTTCCGGTTGAGGTTAAAGTTTCGAGCACTTCCGGTTACGGTTAATGCTGAGTTTCTACCACTTCCGGTTGAGTTTAAAGCTCAGTTTCAAACACTTCCGGGTATGGACACAGAGCAGTTTTCTCACGCGTCGGGTTCATGTTAGAGTTTAGCTTCTCACACTTCCAGTAGAAGTGTTAGCGTAGTTTCCTGCACTTCCGGTATAGGTGTTAGTCTAGTTTTGTACACTTCCGGTAGAGGTGTTAGTGTAGTTTCTTCCACTTCCGGTAGAGGTATCACTGCAGCTACTCAAGCTTCCAGACAAGGTAAGAGCGCAGTTTCCGACATTTCTGGTAGAGGTTTGAGTGCAGCGTATAGCACTTCCGGTCAGGCTTTGAGTGCACTCTCTCACATCTCCGGTTGGGCTTTCACGCAATACAAAAAAAAGGCTTCCAGCAGTTTCCTAGAATTGCAAAATTGGTGACAGTGGTGGGAAGCTATTAGTATAATCGGAAAAGATGGGCTATTAGGGTTAGAGTATCCGCTTCTGTACGGGTTCCATTCTCGCCGTGTCAAACCGTTTGCGGATTTTTTTTTGGTGATGAATGTATTTACACTGTTTAAAAGGGATAAGTTTGTTAACACTTGTTTTGAACTTTGGGCAGCACTGGTCCAATTTGAATCATACCTTTTCAATTTTGTTTTTGTAATAATTTAGGTTTTCTTACTCACACTGAGGCTTTTAGTCAATGCAGTCGACCGTTGTGACAGTGGCATTACTGGAATTAAGGCAAGTGGTGAGGCTTTATCAGAAGAGTAGCCCATGTTTGTTTTATAACACGCAATCTGATTGGTCATTGTTATTGGTTGGTGAAGTGATGCTTCTAGAACAGATCCAACATTCTCACGAATTCTGGTTTTCACAAAGAGTGGTCAGAACAGGAAGCCAACGGCTTTGCATTAATGGAGTCACGTGACCATCTGCAGGGATGTAGTTATCAAGCACAAAGTACATGGTTAAGTGAATTTAGTGCGATAAAACAATTTGATTTACTAGTGATGCAATATTTATATGCGCATTTGTAACAGACATTACTAGGATAGTGGAAAGACTGCCTGACTCAGTGTCAGGATAATCTGCCTGCGTAATGTACCGCATGCTGACACTAGGTAATCTATGGGCTAATCCTTTTTAAAGGTGGTCGCCAGCTGATTGATTTATGGATCGATTAATTGGCGGTTGGCATATTTGCAGCAAGAAGCGTTCAACAGGTATTCTGTGTTATTATTAATTAACCATCGCCTTTACACATAATGTAAAGGCATACAATCAGGTATGTGTCGGAAGACAGTCATGGAGTTAAAAATTCACAATCATAAAAACGGTGGCTTAAGCGGCTGTCACACCTCGGCGGATTGAGGAAACGGAAAGAAACCGAACAAAGTCCATTGATATCCGGCAAAGTCCTGTTTGTGTCTGTTGCATATCCGTTGATATCAATTGATATCCGGCCTGATCCGTTAAAAGTTTTGAACATGCACAAAACATGGAGGGGTGCCGCCGGAGTGACGTCTATGTTTCTTGTCCTGTTTGAGTCTGTTTAGTCCACTTCCCGTCCATTGGCTATCCGTTTCATGTCCGTTTCATGTCCATTTCATGTCCCTTTCATGGCCGTTTCATGTCCATTCATCCAGCAGCTTTTGACCCGATATCTCAACATTTTGTCACATTTTAATACATTTTGATACTTATCACACCCGAACACCACCAGACTAGACAATTCTGTCCGTTGCTCAATCCGGCGAGGTGTGACAGCCACTTAAGGAAAAGAAATCCCTAAGAAAACCTCAACGGTACCATTCTTCCTTAATTGCTAAGGATTTGTTGAGTAGGCTATTTGAGGTGCTACAGCTTTAAGGTTTTCAAGTAGGTCAAGATGTCAAATCTGTCTCAGTGGGCACTCGGACACATCTTAGGATTACAAAATGTCACATTATGGGATAACAGCAGTCATTATTGTTAACTGCAGGCGCACTGTCAGTTCTGTGACAAGTCTGTGCTCATCCTCAGCTGTTGCTAGGACATAAAACCCCACTAATGTCTGTGGCCAAATGAGTTGGGTGGCCACTTCACGTATGGCAGGTCAGAGTTTTTCAAACTCATGGGGGTTTAAAATATGGCCGAGTCAACGCCAACGACTTAAGACAGTTATACTTGTCGCTAACTAGCCTGCAGTTTCACATTTTACTATGATGGGGCAAGGAGCAGTGGAATGAGGAAGACCAATTATCCGCGATTGAAATTTCCCCTCTTCGCTTAATAAAATTCAATCAGCGTTCTTTCAGCGCTTGCGCAGCTCGATGTTTGCTGTGTGCTCGTGCCGTCACGCTCCAGTGCATTCACCGCCTTAGCGCCTCGTGCAGGTTTGATTCGGACATTGTGGGCGGTAATCATTTACACAATCAATCATTAGGCGCTGAAGGAAATACTGCGCACCGCAGATCACTCAGCAGCCTGGCACTGCCGGTGGTGGGGGATGTTGGTGTGTGTGTGTGTGGAGGTGGTGGGGGAGGGTTGAGATGACGGAGGGGGTGGTGCATGTGTGTGTGTGTGTGTGTGGAGGTCGGGGAGGGCAGGTGTGTGTGTGTAGAGGTGGGCGGGTTGAGGTGAGGGAGGGGGTGTGTGCGCGTGTGTGTGTGGAGGTAGGGGAGATGGTGGTGTGTGGGTGTGTGGAGGTGAATGGGGGCGGTGGTGTGTGCATTTGTATGGAGGTGGGAGGGTTGAGGTGAGGGAGGGGGTGTGTGCGGTGTGTGTGGTGGTGGGGGAGATGGTGGTGTGTGGGTGTGTGGAGGTGGATGGGGCGGTGGAGGGTGCGTTGTGTGAGAGGTGGGCGGGTTAGGTGAGGGAGGGGTGTGTGGTGTTTGTGGAGGTAGGGAGATGGTGGTGTGTGGGTGTGTGGAGCTGAATTGGGGACGGTGGGTGTGTGCTGTGTATGGAGGTGGGCGGGTTGAGGTGAGGGAGGGGTGTGCGTGTGTGTGGAGATGGGCAAGATGGTGTGTGTGTGGGTGTGTGGAGGTGAAATGGGGGGCGGTGGGTGTGCCATGTGTATGGAGGTTGGAGGTTGAGGTGAGGGAGGGGGTGTGTGCGTGTGTATGTGGAGGTAGGGGAGATGGTGGTGTGTGGGTGTGTGGAGGTGGATGGGGCGGTGGAGGGTGCGTGTGTGTGGAGGTGGGCAGTTGAGGTGAGGGAGGGGTGTGCACTGTGTGTGTGGAGGTAGGGGAGATGGTTGGTGTGTGGGTTGTGTGGAGGTGGATGGGGCGGTGAGGGTGCGTGTGTATGGAGGTGGTTGGAGGTGGGCGGGTTGAGGTGAGGAAGGGGTGTGTGCGTGTGTATGGAGGTGGGGGGATGTGGTTTGTGTGTGGAGGTGGGGGGGTTGAGGTGAGGGAAGCGGTGCTTGTGCATTTGTGTGGATGTGGGGAGGGGGGGGTGAGGTCAGGGAGGGGGGGTTGCGTGTGTGTGTGGAGATGGGGGGAAGGTATATATGTGTGTGATGGTGGGGAGTTGAGGTGACGCGGGGTATTGTGTGCGTGTGGGTGGATGGTGGGATGGTTGATGTGACGGAGGGGTGGTGCGTGTGTGTGTGGAGGTAGGGAGAGAGTGTGTGTGTGTGTGGAGGTGGGGGTGTTGAGGTGAGGGAGGGGCTGTGTGTGGCGGGGGAGTGCGGAACGGGGTAGTGCGTGGGTGTGTGGAGGTAGGGGGAGGGCAGGTGTGTGTGTGGAGGTGGGGGGAGGTGTGTGGGGATGTGGGCGTGGGGGGAGGTGAGGGAGGCGGTGTATGTGCGTGTGTGTGAAGGTGGGGGCCGCGTTGAGGTGAAGTAGTGTCTGTGTGTTTGGAGGTGGGGGTGAGCAAAGGAGTGTGTGTTTAGAGGTGGGGGTGAGGGAGGGAGTATGTGCTTAGAGGTGAGGAAGTGTGTGTGTTTGGAGGTGGGGGGAGGTGGTGAGTGTGTGGGGAGATGTGGGTTGGGTTGAGGTGAGGGAGGCGGTGTGTTTGGAGGTAGGGGTGGTGGAGGTGTGTTTAGAGGTGAGGAAGTGTGTGGGTTTGGAGGTAGGGGTGTGTGACGGACGGGGTGGCTGACAGCAGAGATAACTTCCTCCACAGCCTGACACGCCTGCTTATTACGGAATGGACAGATGTGGCCGAGGTGCATCCTGGGACCTGACTCTAATTCAGCAACCACATTCTCCTAGTATTATTAGAAGATTCTTCTGCCCAGAATGCTCACCCCCCCCCCCCCCCCACACTCCCTCCCTCCACCCACACCCCCACCCCACACCGTCACCCTAAAGGCCCGGTCACATACACGTTAGTGGATGTAGTTGAATGAAATGGAGGCTAACGTAGTTGAATGAAGTTGAAAGCAGTTGAACGTAGTTGAACGTACCGGCATCCATACTTCTCCGACATGCTAACTTGGTCATAACATCGGTGGGCCATGAGTTCCGATTTAATGTTTGGACACATTCAAAAGAGCACTCTACGTTAGAGACTGAATTTGCATCCGTGATGCTAACGTAATCTAGTGTACTCTAGCCTACTCTAGCATATTCTAGCTCTAGCGTGCTCTAGCGTACTCTAGTGTGCTCTAGCGTGCTCTTGCATGATCTAGCATGCTCTAGCGTGCTCTAGCATGCTCTAGCATGCTCTAGCATACTTGCTTGAAGCCCTGGTCACATAGCCGTTAGTGGATTTTTAGTGGACATAGGTGAACGAAGTGGAGGCTAATGTAGTTTAACGTAGTTGAATGTACCAGCATCTGTACCATAACATATTTATCCGTACAGTAAGGTATCCGTACCATAACAAATTTATCCATACCAAAACCTGTTGTACCTTAACATATTTCAACGTAGTTTAACGTACTTATACCACGTTTGACCCCTGTTAGCCTCCACTACCTTCACCTACATTCAACTACGTCCACTAACGTGTATGTGGCCGGGGCATTCCCTGGACCCCACCCATAAAGTACTCCCTACACCAACCAACAGAACCTTTTGTTGACGATACTCGCCACCCTTCCCCTTTTCTAACCAACCGCCTCCACCATAGTCAAACCTAGCTACCTCCTTCTCGACAAATCAACTATCTATTAAGGCCCTATCAATGTATCACTTAATTAATCATCGCCTTGCGACTAGCAATTCATGTTAAATAAAAAATCTAATTACTGTAATCTTGTGTGAAGAACCTGCAGTGTGTAACACTGAGAAAAATGCCATTTCACTGATTACAATAATTATTACTAAACAAATAATATTTATTAATGAGCTCTTAATTATCTAGTAGAGTGTGTCCTAAGAAAGTGTGCAATCAGAGAGTATGTAATAAGAGAGTGTGTAATAAGAGAGGGTGCAATAAGAGAGTATGTTATAACTAATAAGAGAGTATGTAATAAGAGAGTGTGTACTAAGAGAGTATGTAATATGAGAGCATGTGATAAAAGAGTATGTAATAAGCGAGTGTGTAATAAGAGAGTGTGTAATAAGAGAGTGTGTGATCATAGGGTATTAATAAGAGAGTATGTAATAAGAGAGTGTGTTATAAGAGAGTATCTAATAAGAGAGAGTGTAATCAGAGAGTATGTAATAAGAGAGTATGCAATAAGAGAGTGTGTAGTAAGAGAGTGTGGCATAAGAGAGTGTGTAATCAGAGAGTATGTAATAAGAGAATATGTAATAAGAGAGTATGTAATAAGAGAGTATGTAATAAGAGATTATGTAATAAGAGAGTATGTAATTACAGTATGTGTAATAAGAGAGTGTGTAATAACAGAGTGTGTGATCAGAGAGTAAGTAATAAGAGAGTGTGTGTTAAGAGAGTACGCAATAAGAGAGTGTGTAGTAAGAGAGTATGTAATAAGAGAGTGTGTACTAATAGAGTATGTAATAAGAGAGTGTGCAATAAGAGAGTATGTCATAAGAGAGTGTGTGATCAGAGAGTATGTAATAAGAGAGGGTGCAATAAGAGAGGGTGTAATCAGAGAGTATGTAATAAGAGAGGGTGTAATAAGAGATTGTGTAATAAGAGAGTGTGTTATAAGAGAGTATGTAATACGAGAGTGTGTAATCAAGGTGTATGAAATAAGAGAGTATTTAATAATAGAGTATGCAATAAGAGAGTGTAATAAGATAGTATGTAATAAGAGAGTGTGCTATAGGAGAGTATGTAATAAGAGAGTGTAATCAGGGACAATGTAATAAGAGAGTATGAAATTAGAGAGTGTGCAATAAGAGAGTATGTAATAAGAGATGGCTTAATGAGAGAGTGTGTAATAAGATAGACTTTGGTGAGAGAGTATGTAATAAGAGAGTGTGTAATAAGAGAGTATGTAATAAGACAGTGTGTAATAAGAGAGTGTGTAATAATAGAGTGTGTCATCAGAGAGTATGTAATTAGAGAGTGCCTCATCAGACAGTATGTAATAAGAGAGTGTAATCAGAGGATATGTAATAAGAGAGTGTGTAATCAGAGAGTATGTATATAAATATAAATGATCTAAACAACTGGCTAGACACTGAAAACATCCAACTATATGCAGATGATACTGGGGTATATACTGCAGGCAAAACATCTGAAGAGATCGAAACAAAACTAAATCAAACACTAATGAAACTAACTGAATGGTGCCATCTAAATTAGATAACTATAAATAGCAATAAATCGAAGACGGTGCTATTTGGTACCAGACTAACCGGTAACAACAAAATAAAATGTCTCCTGGGAAACAACGAGTTAGAACAGGTAGACAACTACCGATATCTGGGAGTGGACCTGGACAGGCACTTAAACTATGACCTTTGCATAACAAACACTATCAAAAAAGCAAACCACAAAATATGGCTACTGGCAAAACTAAGGTACTACATGACTGAAAGCATGGCAATCAAAATATATAAAGGCATGATCCTTCCCTACTTCGACTACGGTGATGTAGTATACATGGGGGGAAGTACCAAACTACTAAACAAACTACAAGTGATGCAAAATAAAGCCCTTAAAATATGCCTCCAAGTACACAAAAGATATCCCACGATAGAACTACACAAAAAATGCAAAGCAACACTATTAACAAGCAGAAGAGAAACGCACCTGAAAATACTAGCACACCACTACACCACAAAACCGGATTACACAGTAGCCCCCCGCAGGGACACTAGACACATGGCGGCCCCAATACTCCTAACGGAAAGAAGCAACATGAAAATACATGAGAGAAGTGTACTAACCATGGCAGCACATGCCTGGAATAAACAAAACGTAAAATTACGGGCAATCCGTAACCCTGACCACTACAAAAAATTCCTAAAGAAAACAATTACTTACTGACACAACAAAACCACACCTGCCCCTGAGCGCAGTCAATGCTTGCTGTGTACTGGCACAGAAAGCAAAAGACAGGCCAGGAAAAGTGGTAGGCACTAAACAGAAAAAATAGGAAAATTAGCCCTCCTAAGTATAAAGGAAATCAGGAAAGCTATCACCACATGGCGCAGTCCACCTGGGTATGTGTAATGGCACAAACCAACACAGAAATGGACAGGCCACGGTCATGCAACTGATCCACCCTGAAATACAAAATGGCTAGGCAAACAACACAGCCATCCCACCTGGCCGCAGTCCTAAAGGGTCCGAGTGTGTTCTAGCACACGAGTGCACTATCTAAGGACAGGGTTTAGGTGAAAGGATGCTGTAACAAATAACAAAATCTAAATGGAACGGGATCCTCTCCCACAAGACTGCATGTCACCCAAGTAGATGTACATAGTAGGCTAAGGTATCATACTAGACAAAAAACTGGAAAATTACAAAAAAACTAACATAGGCTATTACTAACAACCAAAATTGCAGAAGGCTGACCCGAGCAGACACAGGTAAACACTCCTGGGCAAAGGAACAGATCAAGACATCACCACAGCTGTCCAGCGTTGAAAACAAGCACCCTGACAGGAGCTTATACGTTATGGGCAGAGTAAATACCTTGTCAATAAAAAATAAATTAAAAAAAGAGTATGTAATAATAAAGTGTGTAATAACAGAGAGTGTGATCATAGAGTACGTAATAAGAGAGTGTGTAATCAGAAAGTATGTAATAAGAGAGTGACATCATAGAGTATATAATAAGAGAGTGTGTATTCAGAGAGTGTGTAATAAGAGAGCGTGTGATCAGAGAGTATGTAATAAGAGGGTGTGTCATCAGAAAGTATGCAATAAGGAAGTGACATCATAGAGTACGTCACCAGAGAGTGTGTCATCAGCCACCAACTTCAACTGAGATTGTTGTAGAATTATTTGTAATGTGTCCATATGGTCTTACCTTTGTAGACTTATATATATCATGCACTGAAATATATGTTCTATAAGAACAAGTATAATAACCCGAAATATCTCTCCTTTCCCTCATCAGTCACTCAGCTCCATGGACTCAAGGAGTCTGTCCTGGTCATCTACTGCTCCAGCCTCCCTAACCCCTGTTCCGATGGTGGCACCACCACCCCTTCACACTCTACCAGCCAACCTAACGGGCTCAAACTGTGTGCGAATGGAGTGAACGTGGTAGAAACGTTTTACTAACTTTTTAGGAACTCTATGGACGGGTGAGGACGGAAGGGTACTCCACAACTTTGAGCATGTTCAAAATTGTCGGCGACCACGTTCTACCCCGTTTTAGAACGTGGTCAGACGTTTTGAGAACAGGTTTGGGGTGATGGGGGTGTAACCTCCATGATATTCACTAAGGACCGGGGTATTCTCTCCTCCCCGCCTCCTCTACATAGTGAGCCAATGGTCATTCGGTTCACTTTCAATATATATATATACATTGAAGCCCAATTATGACGCGATTGTTGGTGTCCATAAAGTGTCATCGCGAACATTGGGGAGTAGCGTTAAATCAGGGTTCAGTTTAGTGAATTAACTTTGAATTAAGGAATTCCGGCTCCAATGAATCATTGTTGTATATCGGAATTAACGTAGAATCAGAGCGGGTAAAGTGAGGGTTGCACTGTGTATATACATATATATATATATACATATATTGCTCCAGTGTGGCTGGTGCGAGGGGGGCACCCGTATACAATCCCCCGCCAGTTGGGGAGGGGGGGGGGGGGGATCACTCCACCACGGCGCCTATGGACGAATAATTGTGATAGCTATATGTTCCCCTAGCATTTGTAATTGTATAATGTGTTATGCATTACATAATCTATATGAGCCTGTCTCAAAAGGTACTAGCTCTTCATTTTTTTGTCCATAGTAACGATTGACACAAAACAGCACAGAAACAGTTACACTGAAAACACAAGGACATTTGCTTCAAATCAATAGGTATTCTATTGGGATTATGAAACACCATGTAAAAAACAAATCAGTTTATCCTGAGCAAATGCATAAATAGAATGTGTGTTGATCGTTTTTTTGTGTGTTTTTTTTGTGACAAGTTTTTTTATTCTGCCCACAACGTATAAGCTCCCGTGAGGGTGCTTGTTTTCAATGCTGGACAGCTGTGATACTGGATTGGTCTGGTCCCGCACTCAGGAGTCTTTACCTGATCTTTTTCGGGCCAACCTTTGCGGTCTTGGGTGTTAGTAGCTTCTATATTAGTTTTTTTTTCATTTTCAAGTTTTTTCCTAACCTGTATATGATAACTTAGCCTACTATGTACATCTATGCAGATGACATACAGGCCTGTGGGAGAGGATCCCATCCCATTGTGGTTTGTTACAGCATCCTTTCACCCATGCCCTGTCCTTAGATAGTACACCAGTGTGCCAGAACACCCCTGGACCCTTCAGGACTGTGACTAGGTGGGATGGCTGTGTTGTATGGTTAGCCATTTTGTATTTCAGGGTGATTCAGATGCATGACCACGGCCTGCCTGGTTCTGCTTTGGTTTGTGCCAGTACACATACCCAGACGGACTGCCCCCTATGGTGATAGTCATTTCGAATTCCTTAGTACTTAGTAGGGCTAGTTTCCGTATTTGTAATATCTACCATCTTTTCTAGCCGGACTTTCGCTTTTTGTGCCAGAACACAGCAAGCAGTGACTGCGGCCACGATCAGGTGAGATATTGTTTCTTCAGTAGGTGGTTGGGTATTATGTTATCTTTAAGGACCTTTTATAGTGGTCCATGCTTTCGATTGCCCGTTGTTGTGTGGGTTGATTATTCCAGGCATGTGCCGCCATGGCCAGTACACTTCTCTCATAAATTTTGCTGTTACTTATTGCGGTCAGTAGAACTGGGGCTGCCATTTGCCTGGTGTCCCTACGGGGGGTTGCTGTGTAGCCTGGTTTTGTGGTGTAATGGTGTGCTAGTATTTTGAGGTGTGTTTCCCTTCTACTCGTTAGTAGTGTTGCATTGCATTTTTTGTGTAATTCGATTGTGGGATATCTTTTGCTCACCTGAAGGCATACTTTGAGGGCTCTATTTTGTAGCACCTGTAGTTTGTTTAATAGTTTTGTATTTCCTCCCATGTATACTACACCACCATAGTAAAAGTAGGGGAGGATCATGCCTTTATATATTTTAATTGCCATGCTTTCAGTCATGTAGTATCTCAGTTTAGCCAGTAGCCATATTTTATGGTTAACTTTTTTGATAGTATTTGTTATGCAGAGGTCATAATTTAGGTGTCTGTCTAGATCCACTCCCAGATATCGGTAGTTGTCTACTTGTTCTAGTTTGGTGTTTCCGAGAAGACACTTTACTATCGTTACTATGGACAAGGTTTTGTCCCATATTGCTTAGCACCTTTTGATACAGTCTCATATATATATTGTACATAGAATCAAAGGCAATGTAGATTATATTTGTGGATGAAGCCATAAGTCTTTGACTAGGTCTGAATAAACACATACCGGTCATAATTTAATATTGGTGGTGGAACACACAGCATTTTAGCAGTGAGAAAACTACCCCTACATAATGGATGCATTTAGAAGTGCATGGTTACCATCATGACCAGAAAGGCATGAACAGTGGTGGGTAGGGGCAGAGGGGAAGGGGGAATTAATGTGTGGAGGGATCAATAAATTGATAAATATCAACTATTGGATCAATGGATAAGTATCATATTTGGGATCAATAATTATTAAATATCATATTTGGAATCAATAATTGGTAAATATCATATTTGGGATCAACCAATTGTTAAATATCAACTAGTGGGTCAATATTGGCTAAGTATCATATTTGGGATCAATAATTGTTAAATATCATATTTGGAATCAATAATTGTTAAATATCATATGTGGGATCAATAATTGTTAAATATCATATTTGGGATCAATAATTGGTAAATAGTATATTAGTGTACACTGACCTCATGGGCAAGTAACCACATAACCAGGTGAGCATGGATAGTGTGTTGATATCAGGGAGCGTGTGTGGTGTAATTGTTAGCACACTGGCCCGGAATGCATAGAGATGTCGGTTTGAGTCCTGCTCTAGACACAATATGTCCCATTTTCATTACCCCCATGACAATATAATATTTGGGATCACTAATTTTTAAATATCATATTTGGGATTCCTAATTGTTAAATATCATATTTGCGACCAACAATTGTTAAATATCATATCTGGGATCAATCATTTTTAAATATCATAGTTGGAATCAATAATTGTTAAGGATCATATCTGGGATTACTGATTGTTAAATATCATATTTGGGATCAACAATTGTTAAATATCATATCCGGGATCAATAATTGTTAAATCTCATAATTGGATCAATACTTGTTAGATGTCATAGCTGGAATCAATAATTGTTAAATATCATATCTGGCATCAATAATTGCTAAATATAATAATTGGAGTCAATACTTGTTGCATATCATATTTGGGATCAATAATTGTTAAAAATGTCAGATTTGTGATCAATAATCATTAAAAATTATATATGGCATCAATAATTGTGAAATATCATATCTGCCATCAATAATTGTTAAATAGCATATCTGAGATCAATAATTGTTAAATATAATTTTTGGAATCATTAGTTGTTCAATATAATATTTGGGATCAATAATTGTTAAATATCATATGTTGGATCAATAATTGTTAAGTTTAATATGTGGGATCATTACTCGGTAACCAAAAACCAATGACGCAAACTGGATCCGGTGGCCACATCGGTAGAGAGCAGGTTTCCTGTGAGGGAGATCGGGAGTTCCAATCCCTGTCGAGTCAAACCAATGACTTACAAAATTTATACTTGTCACTTCCTAGCTTGGTGCTTGGCATGACTAGGATAGGGCAAGGACTGGTTAGCTCAGTATCAAGGTAAAGTGACTGAGTGGGATATCGGGTCATGGTGCTGGCGGCCTGATTTCCCAGTGGAGTAGCACTATAATGTCACCATAAGTGTGCTCTGTCACAAGTCGGCCCCGTCCTGATATAATGTTATATGTTGCCAGAAGGCATTAAGTAATATTTGAAAGACCCCCTCTAACAAAACACGAACCTTCCAACTCTCCAACACATTATGCTTAAAGACAAAGACAAATGAAGAAAGAATTGTTTAAAGACAATTCCAGAATCATGCAATAGTCCTAGTCAGTCAAGTATAGAGAAAAACATTCCGTCAGTCAGTCTCTGCCTATAACGGATCTCTCTATACCAAGGCATCTTGCTCCAGTCCGATGGGTTTCCGTTATAGACAGAGTAGACTGTAGTTACAATAGGAAAACCTTTCAGTGGTCCCCTATTAGCGACACCGAAGGGAGGCTCTGCAATAGTATTAGTAACCACTAAATTTGTAAAGCGCATACATGCAGAGCGCTGACCCTTGACCCCCAGAGCTACATCAGGCTCCTTTAGTATTTAGTTTTTTTGTACATTAGTTGTTTAAGCAGGGGAAATTTCAGTCGCAAAACGACTGGTCTTCCTCATTCCACCGCTCCTTGGCCTATCCTAGTAATGCCAAGCATCTGGCTAGGAAGTGAAAAGTATCGATTTTTAAGTCATTGGCTTGACTCGACCAGGATTCGAACCCACGATCCCACAAACTAACAACATGGGAGACAGACGCTCTACCTCAGTCGGCCATCCCGTCTGGTTATGCGCTAAATACTCCCAAACCGGTACTGAATTAAGCGATTTGCCATCAATTAGGAGCCTGGTGCTCTGTATGGACAGCGGAAGCCTGATTTGAATATGGAAACGAGGCTCGGCTGAGGTCAGTGTTCTAAGGGCCGGGGCTGGTGCATTTTATTCCGAAAGGGGCGTAGCAACAAGAAATAAGTAAAATATGGCAGGATGGCATATATACTTGGGGCAATAGGGGGATCAGATCGTGTCAGGGTTAAACTATGCACACGGTATTCTGCGTAGGGATATTTATAGATTGTTGGTTGGTTGTTGGAGTTTTGCGTGCTGGCAACATCTAATGTGATATCAGGACGTGTCCCCCGACTTGTGACAGTGTGCACTCATGGTGACTTTATAGTGCTGACCCACTGGCCTACCAGGCCACCAACGAGCAACATGATCCGATATCCCACTAAGGTGCATTATCCTGGCACTGAGCCAATCAGTCATTGTCCTATTCTAATAATGCCGAGCGCCAAGCTAGGAAGCGACAAGTATTGGTTTTTAAGTCATTGGTTTGACTCGTGGGTTTGAATCCCACAATCTACCAAAGCGGGAGACGGATGCTCAACTCATTCGGCCAACAGGTCTGGTTATTTATAGAATGTAATCTATACTAAAATATACTGTGCTGTCATTGTTTTTTTCTTACAAGTCACTGAAAATGCTCACTTGTATATATGAGTGTTAATATGTTAGTGATACCGCACTGTACGTTGCAGATACGGTCATTAAAGGTAGTTTGGGATACATTGGGGAATCTGGTTCTGCCGATTAGATGCAGCGACTGGAAACAGAGAGAAGCAATACTGAGCAGCTGGTTGCTGAATAAACATTTAGAAAAGAAAGATTATACATGCCCAATGGATACCCTTAATCGATTCAGAGACAGAATAGAATCTGTCAGATGTGTAAGAGATTATAACAGAGAGAGCACAGGGGGGGGGGTGGAGCAAGGGGGGGGGAGATGGAGTAGAGATAATGAGGGGGAGAGGGACAAGAGGGAGAGGGGAATAGAGGAAGGAGAGAGAGGGTGGAAAGGGAGGACAATGAGGAAAGGATGAAAAGGGAGGAGCAGCAGGAAGGTGGGAGATGTTTGGAAGGAGGGGAGGTTGGGGAGAATGGACCCGGAGGAAAGAGAATGAGTGGGGAAAGGTTGTTGTTGAAAATGTAGACTGCCTATCATGGATAAGCCTGAATAGGCTTGTTTTCACCATTAGACAGTTTGTCGATAGAAAGCCCAAGCCTACACTTTTTCCGACCCAAGGGATTTTTTACCTCCCACACCACATAGACATGGTATGAGAGCAACTGGCCTTTGATGACGCTGGAAGTTATACACAGCAGTGGAAATCCAAATTGGCAGAGGTGGGGGCACAGGGAATCGAATCACTGACCTAGAAAAAAGTCAGACACTCTAACCACTCCGCCACAGAGAACACCACAAGGTAGATGCAGAATAAGGAGTGAGGAAGGAAAGGAGGGAGGACATGGATGGAGAAGAGAGGTTGATGAAGGAGAGCAGGTGAAGGGAGAAATGGCACAGGGGAAATAGTGGGGATGGAGAGGAGAAAGAAAAGATGGTGACGAGGTTAGCACCTGGTGGTAGAGACGAGAGATGATGATGGAGAAGGTAGAGTTTGGTGACGGAGAATGGAGAGGGAGAGAGAAGATGTGAGTATGTGTAGGGAGGGGGTTAGATGCAGGTCAGAGGGTTCAAGTGGAGCTAAGTGCCTCCTCCTTCTCTCCGATGTCAGAGTGTCACATGTTCAGCTCGACAAGCTTCTTTAAGGCGCAGCTTGGAACGCGCCAGTTGGATTTGAAGCCGACTGATGTAGAACCTGGCGCAAACAGCACTTGGTGGGGGTCGGGGTGGGGGTGGTTGGGGTTGGTGGGGGTGGGGTGGTGGTGGTGGTGGGTGTGTGGTGGTTGGTGTGTGGTGGTGGTGGTGGTGGTGGTGGATGGTGGTGGTGGTTGGGGGGGGGGGGGGGGGGGGGGGGGGGGGGGGGATAGAGGGGGGGGGTTGTGTGGGATGGATTAGGGTGTATGTTAGATGACTATTTTCACCCAATCTCACCTCCCAACACACCGAACACACCACCACCTGCCACCCCTCCCCCCACTCACCTGTCACACCGGGTCTGTGCCCGTCCCAACTTCCCCATCCTCCTTGTTATATGGTCCACGCCGGACCTGACAAATTATCATCACCACTCTCTCTCTGTTCCCGTCCACATTTCCCAAATCCCATCCTACTATTCTTCACCCACCCTCCACCCTCCACCCCCACCCCACACACTCCACCCTCCATCCCACGCTACACCCCCCCACACTCCACCCTCCACCCTCCACCCTCTACCCTCCATCCTCAACCCTCAACCCTCAAGCCCCACCCACCATCCTCAACCCTCCAGCATCCACCCTCCAGCCTCCACCCTCCACCCTCTACCCTCCACCCTCCACCCGTTACCCTCCACCCCTCACCCTCGCCCTCCGCCCTCCACCTCCACCCTCCCCCCACCTTCAACGCACCCACACCCTCCACCCTCCATCTCCACCCCCCACCTTTCAACCCCCACCCACCACCCCCACAACCTTCCACCACCACCCTCCCACCTTCCACCCACCACCATCCACCCTCCATCCTCAACCCTCAACCCCACCTCAACCCCCACCCACCACTCATCTCTCTCCTTCTCCACCCTCCCACCTACCCCCACCCGCAACCGGACCAACCCACCACCCTCAACCCTCCACCCCCACCCCATACCCCCCACCTACCACCCTCCACCTCCACCATCCACCCCACCCGTAACCCCCACCACCACCCTCCACACTATCACCTATATTACTCCTACCCATCCATCCATGGAAACCCTCCCCATTCAGTCAACCCGCTCCTAAGTCAGGACCCCTCTGCGCCGCCCCCTTCCGCCTTCCCCACAATCCTTCTCTCCCCACTCCAACCTCCTCCGCACTCCAACCCCTGCACCCCCCCACACCCAACCCACCCTCCCGCCTCCAGCTTCCGCTCCCGCCCACTCCACACACCAACCAACCCAACTCCCGGGATCCACTTGTGTGCGCCACGTTCATTGGCTCCTTGCCAGCGTCACTGGAAGTACCTTGCGTGGCGGTCTATCATTGGTCGATTCGGGACGCGTGGCTGCTTCCGCTCTGTGACGTAGAAGCCGGCGCAAGTCAACAATTCGCTGTCCACTTCCGGTTAGTAGAACGGAGCACCGCCCATCACGTCCCGGTGTTCTCTACTGTATCAGATAGAGCACGATTGTGTCGGTCTCTACCTTCAGGTAGAGCACGGTTGTGTCGGTCTCTACTGTATCAGATAGAGCACGGCTGAATCGGTCTCTACTATCGGATAGTGCATGGTTGTGTCGCTCTCTACTGTCAGATAAAACAGAACTGTGTCCCTCTCTACTATCAGATAGAGCCCGGTTGTTTTGGTATCTACTCTCGGATAGAGCACACCTGTGCCTGAGTCTACTATCAGATCAAGCATGGCTGTGTATGTCTTTACTACCAGATCAAGCATGGCTGTGTCTGTCTTTACTATCAGATCAAGCATGGCTGTGTCTGTCTTTACTATCAGATAGAGCACGGATGTGTCTGTCTTTACTGTCATATAGAGCACGGTTGTGTCTGTCTTTACTATCAGATAGAGCACGGTTGTGTCTGTCTTTACTATCAGATCAAGCATGGCTGTGTCTGTCTTTACTATCAGATAGAGCATGGCTGTGTCTGTCTTTACTATCAGATGGAGCATGGATGTGTCTGTCTTTACTATCAGATCGAGCATGGCTGTGTCTGTCTTTACTATCAGATAGAGCATGGGTGTGTCTGTCTTTACTATCAGATGGAGCATGGCTGTGTCTGTCTTTACTATCAGATGGAGCATGGCTGTGTCTGTCTTTACTATCAGATGGAGCATGGCTGTGTCTGTCTTTACTATCAGATAGAGCATGGCTGTGTCTGTCTTTACTATCAGATCGAGCATGACTGTGTCTGTCTTTACTATCAGATAGAGCATGGATGTGTCTGTCTTTACTATCAGATCGAGCATGGCTGTGTCTGTCTTTACTATCAGATGGAGCATGGATGTGTCTGTCTTTACTATCAGATCGAGCACGGATGTGTCTGTCTTTACTATCAGATCAAGCATGGGTGTGTATGTCTTTACTATCAGATCGAGCATGGCTGTGTCTGTCTTTACTATCAGATAGAGCATGGATGCGTCTGTCTTTACTATCAGATCGAGCATGGCTGTGTCTGTCTTTACTATCAGATGGAGCATGGATGTGTCTGTCTTTACTATCAGATCGAGCACGGATGTGTCTGTCTTTACTATCAGATCGAGCATGGCTGTGTCTGTCTTTACTATCAGATAGAGCATGGATGTGTCTGTCTTTACTATCAGATCAAGCATGGCTGTGTCTGTCTTTACTATCAGATCGAGCATGGCTGTGTCTGTCTTTACTATCAGATAGAGCATGGATGTGTCTGTCTTTACTATCAGATGGAGCATGGCTGTGTCTGTCTTTACTATCAGATGGAGCATGGCTGTGTCTGTCTTTACTATCAGATCGAGCATGGGTGTGTCTGTCTTTACTATCAGATCGAGCATGGCTGTGTCTGTCTTTACTATCAGATAGGGCATGGCTGTGTATGTCTTTACTATCAGATAGAGCACGGATGTGTCTGTCTTTACTATCAGATCAAGCACGGTTGTGTTGGTCTCTACTGTCAGATAGAGCATGGCTGTTTCGGTATCTACTGTCGGATAGAGTATGGCTGTGTCAGTCTCTACTGTCAGATAGAGCATGGCAGTGTTGGCCTCTACTGTCAGAGCGAGCACGGCTGTTTCGGGCTCTACTGTAAGATAGAGCCTGGCTGTGTCGGTCTCTACTATCGGCTAAAGCACACTGTAGGTTCGAAATCAAATCAACAGTCAGATCAACCCCGTTAAATCTTTAAAACGGACTGAGCTGAAAACAACAACAAGAAAGTTAAATGGAGTACTTGAAATCTGAATAGATTATGCATAAACCTAACTCCCAAAGGGGGCACAAACCAAAAATACTACTGATTATCTTGAACTTAGACTAAAAAGCTAATCAGATGGGTACAACGTGTTACAAATGTTGACTATGTACACAAATATAAATGAAAACAAAAATAAAAAGTTGAAAACCATCCTATTTTACACCACAAATAATGTTACAGAAATAATTTAAAAAGCAAAGAATTGATTTGGTATGGTGATTGGTGTTTGTTAGGGAGAGGCATGGTGGTTTCATTCATCCTTTGTTGGGGATGCTGAGAAGAGGCAAGTGATTTCGGGGGACAGGGGGGGGGGTATTCCTTTGTGTGTGCAGATCTGGCCACATCCTGAGACGCTCTCTTTCCGTGCGGCGTCTTATTGACCCAATTCTTTTTCTTCTTCACATGTCTGCTGTGGGCATGTGATGTGGGCTCCGGTCAGTTGGTGGGTCCATTGTAGGTCAGGAAAATATATCTCAGGTAAATATAGGGCAAGTCAAGTAGGGCAGATAAATATAGGTCAGGTAAATATAGGTGAGGCAAGTATAGATAACACAAAAACATGTAAGGCAAATATAGGTCAGATAAATATGGGACTGCTAAACATAGATTAGGCTAATATAGATCTTATAAATATAGCTCAAGCAAATGTAGGAGGAACCGTTGCAGATCAGTCCAGTGTAGGTCATGCAAATATAGGTCATGTAAACATAGATCATGCAAATATTGGTCAGCTAAATATAGGTCATGGACACACAGATTAGATCAATAAAGGTCAGCTAAATAGAGTTCAGCATAAATAAAAAGATGGAGCAGATAAATATAGGCCATCGTAGTGTAGGCAATTTTAAGTGAAACATTGGTAGATCAGTCAGCTGTAAGACAAGCAATTGTAGGGGAGACAAGTGCTGGTCAGCGAATTGTAGGTTCGTCTATTGATGCTCACGATAGTGTTGGTATATGAATTGAAAGTCCGCCCATTGGAGGTTAATTGTAGGTCAGTCAGTTTTGGGTCAGTCCATTTTAGGTCAATCAAGAATAGGGAAGTCAACTATAGGTCAGTCAAGTATAGGTCAGTGTATTTTTGTAAGCATGTTGTAGGTCAGTCATTTGTAGGACAGCCAAATGTAGGTCAGTTAATTGTAGGCCAGCCATTTGTAGGTCACTCAGTCGTAGTTGGTTGTAGGTCAGCCAGTTATAGTTCAGCCAGTTATATGTCAGTTAGTTGTAGGTCAGTCAATTGTAGGTCAGTCACTTGTAGGACAGCCCATTGTACGCCAGCTAAGTGTAGGTCAGCAATGTGTAGGTCACTCAGTTGTAGCTCAGTTGGTTATAGGTCAGCCAGCTATAGGTCAACCAGTTATAGGTCAGTTTTTTGTAGGTCAGTCAATTGTATGTCAGCCAACTGTAGCTGATCCAGTTGCACGTCACCCAATTGTAGGTCAATCAATTGTAGATCAGCCAGTTGTAGCTCAACCAATTATAGGTCAGCCAATTATAAGTCAATCAGTTGTAGGTCAGGAATTTGTAGGTCAATCAGTTGTATGGCACATAGCTGTAGGTCAGAGAGCTGTAGGTCACCCAGGTGTAGAACATGCAGCTCTTATAGATGTTGACATCATGGAACTGAATATAACGCGGGGTGTGATCTGATACTATACTCCGCAACAATTCCTTCATGCCCCTATATCCCCGGTAATATCACAATAATGTTTCTCCGCTCTGATTCCAGGTAGGTTATCACCGACACAACGCTACCCCACTCTTCCAGCACCACATAATGCAGCATCGTTCACAAACTGCCTGGCCAGCACTAACCCACTTGCAAACATTGTGTCAGCTTAATGGCGCATCAATTCATAAATCAACTCACCAAAGCTGTTTGTCCGGGTAAACACACATGTTTCCCGAAACCTGAATAGAAAATTTCCAATCTGCATGTCTTAACAAGTGTTTTGACTGCGGACTAGCGGGGGTTAACAAAGCAAGCAGGTCAAATCGAAGCGCCATCTTGTGACACAAATCTGATGCAGCCTCCTCACCACAGCCACCCTCATCTTCCGGGAAGACCCACGTTATCAGGCGAGATAACACCCTGGCGAGAACGAGGTGTCAAAAGGCGCAAAGCTCCCTGGGAGTGGTCCGCTCCCTGGCGGCGTATTCTACAAGCGTCTCGAGCACCACGTGACCTCCATGAGGCCCGTGGAACGACCCGGATGAAGGCGACCAGCGCCACGCCATTGTTCGCATCATTCATCCACTGCTAAGAAGGGTCTGGGTAGGGAGGCGGTGTGTGAATATCCCAGCAGCCTCTCGGGGTGGAGGCCCAGGGGACCCGGTTAATGGAGACGCAGCATTACGGTGTGCACACCGGAAACTACGCTGCGGTCTGCAAGCTGTGAGCCTCGCGGGGTGGAGGCCCGGGGACCTGGTTAATAGTGACGCAGCATTTACAGTGTGCGCATGAGAAAGTAGGTTTGTTTGTTGTGGTTTTACGTCCTAGCAACATCTAAGGTCATATCAGGACGGGAAGAAAGTATGCCTACACCACGGTTTGGAGGCTGTAAGCTTTTCGGGGTGGAGGCCCGGGGCCCTGGTTAATAAAGATCCAGCATTGCGGTGTGCAAAATGGAAAGAACACTGCAGTTTGCAGGCTGTGACGCTTTCGGGGTGAAGACCCAGGTTAATAGAGATGCAGCATTAGGGTGTGCATAGCAGAAACTACCCCGCACTTTTCAGACTGTGAGCTTCTCGGGTGGAGGCCCGGGGACTGGTGTAACGATTTCAATTTCCCCCCTTTTCAGATTCCCGGGGGGGGGGGGGAATTAAAAACAGTTTTCAGATTCCTCCCCCTATTTTCAAATTCCCCCACCGGGAATTTAAAATTGTTTAAAAAACGTTTTAAAATTCAGACCTATAATTTTTTTTTCTTAGCCATCTTGGAGACTTTTTGTGTCATTTGGGGTGAAATATGTTTTGTTGTACTGGTAATAATTTCCATTATGCTATTCTCTGTGTATTGTTATATTTGTCATGAAAAATAACACAAAATAACAAAAATAAAGAAAATTCCCCCAAAATGGGGGGAGGAAAAGTTAAAACGAGGGAGGGAACTTGAAAACGTTTTCAAATTCCCCTGGGATGAATTTGAAAACGTTTTCAAGTTCCCAGGGGGGAACTTGAATCAGGGGGCAATTTGAAATCTTTACACCAGGTTAATAGTATTAAAGTGTGTGTGTGGTGTATACAGGTAACAAGCCGGGTCCCAGAACTGAGGGGTCACGTGGCAGAGGTGACGCTGTCATGTGGAACTAAATAAACAACACTCGGCATTCAGACTTCATAGTGATCGTGTCCACTCATTCTCTACTTGGTGTCAGATGTACGGAATTGTGCCCACAGTTTGCAGTCTGTGAGCCTCTCTGAGTGGAGGCTCGGGGACCTGGTTAAAAGAGACGCAGCCTTTATATTGTGCAACACCGGACACTATGCCCTGATCTGCAGGCTCTCGAGCACCAGGGATGTGTGGGAATTAACTGCTGTATGTAGATTCTGTATGTAGGTATTGCATGTATAGCAATACCTCAGGGAGTTTCGCGGCCCTGCCCTGCAGAGTTGTAAAGCACTGCCTTGTGGTACAGGTTCTTGACAGAACCAAAGGCTAGGGGAGCAAACCCTAAACACAAAACCATGTCACCGTGGCAGCATTAAGGGCAGTTGATGTATGGAACTCCCAACATCTCCCGACCAGCCACTGCAGGGACAAATAGTTTTGCGCATGTCTTGACATGTTCTTGCCGGTGTGAAACCTCTATTTGCTCCCCGAGAGAGTGCCGCTGGTAACTTGCAAAAGCCAGCAGCACTTCAACACTTTTGCAGCCAGCTTTCATGAAATGTACAACCGCACAATACCATCAAGAGAAACCTGAAGCTGAGAGACATTAAGACCGACTCATGGACGCAACTCTCACAGCAGAGAGCTAAATGGAGAGCAGCAGTCAAATAATGAAAGCAGTCTTTGTCCCATTGCGACCAACAGCATGATGATGATGATGTAGATTCTACGCAGATTTATTACTTATTTCACTATTCATGAATATGGGTACATACACTTTGCATTGGCCCATAGTCATCAGTGTACTGGTCATTGGTTCATATTTAACAGCACCCTGTTGATTGGTTACTATTAAACAGTGCACTGTTAATTGATCAATATTAAGCACCACACTGTTCATTGGCACATACTAAACATGACCTTAGATGTTGCCAGGATGGAAAACCCCAAATAAACAAACAAGCAAAGCAACCAGTACGACAGGACTGGCAAAAGATTTCATTCAATGAATAAAGTAGATTTACAAAAACTAAACAAAGACACATCAGCAGGCTGGTGGCGGCGTCTCTGATATGACCTCAGATGTTATTAGGATATCAAACCCAATGCAGAGTAATCTATCTTCCACATGGAGATGATTTCATGATGATAGCTCTAAATCTGTAATAGAATCACCTTGTCTGGACATTGTTGGTATGTTCATCATTCCAGGGGTGATGGGGAAGGGTATCCAAATGCCCTTGGTAGTCAAGAATTTGCATATTTATTTAAAGTTGCATAGTCCGATGCTTTTGAGTGTTTGCTATTTTCTGAGATAATTATATTATACTAATTGTTATAATCTACTTTACTTTAGTGTTAAGTAACTTTAATTTTAAATGGCTAAGTTTGGAGATATTTGATGTCAAAACATGCCAAAATAATTTTTGCAAGCATGCCAAAACTCTCACACCATAGGCTTCAGTTGTTATGGTTTCTATTAATAGACTTATTATGCCCTTCTATGCAGCAACAAATGCTTAGTAAGTGCACTAGTATCTAAGTTGGATATGTAGAATCAAATCTAGATAAGTGTTTTGGTTTTGAAAATTTGATGTTTTCATCGGACTATGCAGCTTTAATTCAAGCGGCCTTCCATGAATAACTAGACAGCATGTTGAGGGTCGATACATGAATTAATTCACCGCATCTCATAAGGAGGACAGCATTTGCATTAATGTATCCTGTGAGGTGTAAAGCACACACATTAGTGTATCCCGTAAAGAGGGTGACAATTGCATTAATGAAAGCAGCCTGGCCATTTTCCAACAAGACCGTTATGCGTAAGCACTGTGTCGCCCAAGATTACACAGCGTATGTAATACCAATAAGTTTGCTTTTCAAATTCTGTGAATATCGCGATATCTTTGAAGTCAAATATCTCCATTGAATGCAATACCATATGCGTATTAACCTAACGCATGATACTTTTTATTGAGCTGGAACAGTTACTACTGCAGCTGATATATATTATGTATAATACTTTTATTATGAAACAGGATTTGCATGCAGTTACTATTACAACTGATAGTAGTTTCATTTATGTATCAAGGAATTGTACTGTACGGCCGGAAGACCAGTTCTCGGGCGCTGATAAGAGATATTATTCTATGAATAAAAATACATTTTAGTAATAATAAAAAAAGAACGTGAAAGATGGCGCCCTGCCACCATTACTACAGGCTTCGTTCTCCACCATATAATTACAAACTAGCAAAGTAAACTGCCAAACCACCAATCTGATACCCGGTGTGAAATGATGTGGGGGATTATAGCAAACCAGGGCACCAGGAGTGAGGGCGGGTCTCCGGGGTGGCAGGACGGATGGTGAGGATAGTTGCGAACTATTTGTCACAGGGTCAGATGGGAAGACATCCCTAGGGGCCGGGACAGAAGGTGAGAGGGCAGTTACGGGTGAGAGGGCCCTGGCCTGGACGGGAGGCTGGACCCAGGGGGCGGGGCCGAAGGCGGATGGTAGTTGCGTGTGAAGGACTACAGCCATGGGGCCCTGTCATATGTGTGCATAATTGGTTGTTATACCCCCATCACACCAAACTAGTTCTCAATATGTTCTTGAAAATGTTGCTGAACGGACTCAAACTGTGTGCTAGCGGAATGGACATAGTAGCAACTTTGTATGGCCTTTTTACGAACGGAATGGACAGGCTAGGGCAGAATGGTGCTCCAGAACTTTGAGCATGCCCAACATTTTCTTGCAGCCACGTTCTACCCCGACCACAGCCCATTTTAGAACATGGTCAGCCGTTTTGAGAACTAGTTTGTTGTGATGGGGGGTGTAAGTATGGATTTGAATCCTGCTTGTGTTTGGCTTGGAGTTGTACAGTAAACGATATAGCACACTATGTCTTGTCATTTAAAGATGACTTCCCTACATGAATATAGGCATTAACGTGGATGTCTGTTGTGCTGTGTTAATCGTAATAGGTGGTAGCAGGCCCTTCGTGATGAGATATTTGCATACGTAGATGGGTGATTTGTAGACATGGTTATAGGCCTATATGCCGTAGTGTTAAATGTGGGATTCATTACCTAAACCGCGAAGTTATAGAGGGTAGCGAATGAGTAGTACTAGTAGTAGTATTGTAGTCGTTTGCACTGGTTTCTCGGGCAGGGAGCCGCCTAGACAGGTAGGCGAAGGTAGTGTGGTGGCATCCGGGAGTCTAGGTGGTGTAATGGTTAGCACAATGGCCTGGAATGCAAGGTGATGTGGGTTCGGGTCCAGCTCGAGGTGCAGTGTTTCCCATTTTCATCATACCCACGACAGTGGTTCCGTGACCAGGATCCTGTACAAGCTATGCGCTGTATGGTTGTTGAACCTACCCTGTCTATGTGTAAGTGTGCTGCCTGTATGTATGTCATTGTAAGCATTAAAAGAGTTACAATTCCAGGGGGATGAGTGTAGTGGTATGCACTGGCCTCTCGTGCAGGGAGCCACATAGACAGGTAGGCGAGGGTAGTGTGGTGGCATCGGGGAGCCTAGGTGGTGTAATGGTTAGCACAATGGCCTGGAATGCAAAGAGATGTGGGTTGGGGTCCCGCTCTAGGTGCAATATTTCCCATTTTCATCATCCCTATGACAGTATTCTTAATATTGGGACAGACAATGCATATTACACCGGGGGATATAATTCTCATCTGGAGTCCGTTAATAATAAACAAATAAGATCCAAACTGATGCTATGTATTTAGGACACAATTCGGGAGTACCCGAGGAGTAGATACTATTTGGTTCCGAATGTAGACTCCATTTGATTCACAACTAGCTAGGCACGCTGGATGCGGTGGCCGAATTGGTAGAGCACATGCCTCCCTGGGCGGAAGGTCGGGAGTTCGAAACCATGACTGTGCACTGTCACAAGTTGGCACCGATCCTGTTATGATCTGAGATGTTGCCCGGATGTAAAACCCCAACAAACAGAAAGTTTGGTACAGGTTTGGTTTACCAGTCGGCTAACGTGCCATCCTGCATTTTGCAAGGACAGGGTTTTTTTCAAGGCTGCTCTTGACTGACATAACTAGGTGACTGATGTAACTAGGTCACTGACGTAACTAGGTCACTGACCTAATTAAGTCACCTTTCCGGGCAGGAAGCTAACTTCGACTCTACGATGTGTACATTACACTGGGTCCATTCTAAATGATGTTATAATGGCGGAATCTACAACCATAGAGGGGGTGTAATCATGTCACAAGACCAACTTTCGGTGGCCATATTGGATTACAAACAGAAGGCTTGCAGCTGCCTACACTGTGCTTATTTACTGATTTGTTGGTTTATTTTCACTGTTTTGAGCAGTTTGGTCTCAGAAGTTGTTGCTAAAGTCCCGTAAGTACACACATTGGATGCAAACTGGCCAAAACCTCCCAGAACACAAGAAAACTCCGTTTTACTGCATCTGCATGCATTTACAACATCGCTAGGGAGGGTGTTCATAATCCAAGATGGCTGGCCGGTTACCGCTGACTGCTGAGTGATGACGTCACGTGCACTCCCTCTATTGCAATAATATACAGAGCAGCATTATTACAATCTCGGTAATACATTGGAAAATATCGATGCTCCAGCAGGTATTAATTAGTATTGTCGTGGCGGGGTGTGATGAAAATGGGAAATATTGCATTCAAACTCTCATCTCTTGGATTCCAGGCTAGTGTACTAATCATTACACCACCTAGGCTCCCTGAGTATCATCACCCGACCCGCGCCTACTTGTCTATGTGGTTCCTTGCCTGATCACTACAACTCTGTTAAACCAAGCTCGGTTAAACCAAACGATTGGTTAATCCAAACTTTTTTCGGCGGCCCGGCAAAATACTACCATTTATCATATAAAAAAGTTGGTTAAACCAAAATCGGTTAATCCAAAGTATTGGTATCCAAACAAAATTGTCGGGCCCCAGGCCACTTCTGGTACAATTAAACTAAACTTTCATGTGGTTATAACGTCATCTGAGACTTTTTTATCTGATAAATGGTAGTATTTTGCCGGGCCGCCAACAAATATTTGGATTAACTGATCATTTGGTCTAACTGAGCTTGGTTTAATGGGGGTATACTGTATATACATAAAAAAACTAAAATCAAAGTGTCCACATACATTGTATATTACATTCATAATGCACCAACATTTTTGCCAGAGCCAAGTCAAAGTCGAAGACAAAGCTTGGTTAAAGCAATGATCGGTTAATCCAAACAAATTTCTAGGGTCCCTTCAAGTTTGGTTTAACGGGGTTATACTGTAGTTCAGTGCAGACTACTACAATATTCCCGTAGCACAATGGAATCTTAGTCAACAGCAGACAGGAAGCCAATCGCATTCTAGTAACGCACTTGACCAGACAGGATGGCCGAATGAGTAAGAGTCCGTCTCCCGTGTTGGTATACAGTGGGATCGTGGGTTCGAACCCTGGTTGAGTCAAACCAATGACTTAAAAATTGATATGTGTCGCTTCCTAGCCAGGCGCTCGGCATTATTAGGATAGGGCAAGGAATGGTTGGCTCAGTGGGAGGATAATGTGACTGAGTGGGATATCAGGTCAGGTGCTGGCAGCTGGTCTCCCAGTGGGGCAGCACTATAAAGACGCCATGAGTGCGCACTGTTACAAGTCAGTACCCGTCCTGATATTACCTCAGATGTGTCTTGGACGTAAAACAACAACAAACAAACAAATATTCATCTCAGTAGCACACTAGAAGCCATTATCACTTCAGTGACACCGGAAGTCATTACAGTTTTAGTAAACAACCCAGAGTCTCTCCCTATTTTAGTCAAATACTGAAAACTCTCGCTATGTTAGTAAAACATTGCGAGTTGTTGCTGTGTTAGTAAAACACTGATAGATCTTGCTATTTTACTAACACACTGGAAGCCAGGACTATTTCAGTAAAACACTATAGAAGCCATTACTATTTTAGTCGCACATCAAAATCCGTATTTTAGTAACATTTGGAGGAAGACATTATTATTTTAGTAACTTCCTTAGTAACATCCTTGAAGCCCTGATATGTGACTAAGGCTCTGGAATCCTTCACTATTTGAATAACACCTGAAGCCATTTCTAGTGTGGGAGTCTGCGCTGACCTCTCAGACAAGGAACCGCATAGACAGGTAGGCGAGTATAGTGTGGTGCCATCAGGGAGCCTAGGTGGTGTAATGGTTAGCACACTGGCCCGGAATGCAAAGAGATGTGGGTTCGAGTCCTGCTCTAGGCGCAATATTTACCATTTTCATCACCCCAACGACACTATTTTCGTAACACACCAACATCTACTGCTGTGTAGTAACACGCCAGACTCCTTTGCTCTTTTACTAATGAACCAGAAGCCTTCGCTATTTTAGTAACATCCAAGTAGTTGTTGCTATTTTAGTAACATACTTTATTGTATCATACCAGAACACTTTACAGCGTTAGTAACACCCAAGAAGCATTTGCTATTTATAGTAACACCCTGGAGGCCTTTGTCACTTTACTAACACACCAAAAGCGACTGTTATTTTCCTAACACCCTGGAAGCTGTTGCTGTGCCTGTAACCCACCGGAAGTTATCACTATTCAGGTAACAGACCGGAAGCCACAACTATTCCTGTAGCACACCGGAAGCGGCCGTGCACACATATGCTGCCTACTGTTGCATGCCGGGACGGGCGGCTGTATAATAAGGCCCCCACTTCCGGCGCCCAAAAGAAGCCCTCCTCAGCACGCAGCGCCGCGCTCACTTTCCCCCCCCCCCCCCACACGTGACTATACCTATGCAGTCACGTGACCCGCCGGCGCACCCGCACGTGACGTGCGCCGCCCTGATTGGCTGGTTGAGCCGGAGGTGCTAAATGACAAGTCTCTTCGCGCCTCACTAGAAGTTCCCCGATCAGTTCACCAAACCGCTTCACTAGAGGTTCGCCGATCAGTTAGTTCGCAGAGCCACTTCACTAGAGGTTCGCTGATCATTTCGCAGAGCCGCTTCACTAGATGTTCGCCAATCAGTTTGCAAAGCCGCTTCACTAGAGGTTCGCCGATCAGTTAGTTCGCAGAGCTGCTTCACTAGAGGTTCGCAGATCAGTCAGAAAGCCGCTTCACTAGAGGTTCGCCAATCAGTTAGTTCGCAGAGCCGCTTCACTAGAGGTTCGCCGACCAGTTTGCAGGGCCGCTTCACTAGAGGTTCGCCGATCAGTCCGCAAAGCTGCTTCACTAGAAGCTCGCTGAGGATTTCATGCTACCGGTTCACAATAAGTTCATCCAGACCAGGGTTTTTTCTGTGCTGTTCCAATAGCATTTTGTACATTCTTTTCACTAAACATTTCACCGAATAGTATCTAATGCCGTTTTACTAGCAGTCGGACAGGCACTTCGTCGTCCCGGTTTACTAACAGTTAATTAAAGTGTTTCTTCGGCTGTTTCATCATTGACAATGTGACTGGTAGTATAGTGCGTCATGTGGCAGGCGGCCTGGTCGCCCAGTTGGACTGCACTATAAACTTGCTCTCAGTGTGCACTGTAACAAGTCAGTACCCGGCCTGATATGACCATACATGTTGCTAGGACATAAGACCCCAACAAACAGTTATTTCAACTGAGTATGCCTCCTCACATCAAATTGGCATAGAAACAATTGCCATCCAGAGCCTTACTGATTGTACACCCATTATTCATGTCATGACATTATTTAAACATGGCTCCCTCGTCATAATCTAATTTAGCCATTGACTAATTACAATTAGCTCAGTCAGGCTCTTAGGTAATATATGAAGGGGCGTGAAATGAGGTGGAGAGTAGCACACGTCCTATTTTTCCCAGTACTGCAGTCATCTGGGTTCTGACTGTGCTGTTTGGTTTAACGTAAATAGACTGAGGAAAGTCCACGTTCTTTCCATCTCCGTAGAGTTACAGTTGCACAGTCCGATGAAGCATCAAATTTTCAAAACCAAAACAATTATCTACATTTTATTCCACATATCTAACTTAGACACTGATGCACTAATTAAGCATTTGTTTCTGCATAGAAGGGAATACGGAGGCAATTTAATAGAACCTGTTACTGCTGAAGCTTATCATGTCCGAGTTTTGACATACTTTCCTAAGCTAATTTGACATATTTGCACTTCAAGTATCTCAAAAGGTAGGCATTTAGTATTTAAGTTAGTTCAAACTAAAGTAAAGTAGATTATAGCGATCAACCTAATTATTATTATTATCCTCTTCTCTGATGCAGGCTTGTGGTAGCCTATACAAAGCTTGTAGCTCTCAGCTATAGTGGTATGCAGCATCAAAATAGTACAGGAATGTTTCTCTGGCCCAGGCCCTGTCCAGCGCATTCTTGAATTGATTTATGGTAGCTGCTTCCACCGCTTCTTCCGGTAGCTCGTTCCACATGTTTATCACTCACTTTAAAAAGAAGGCCCCTCTGAGTGAGTTGTTGTACCTTCGCTTGAAAAGTTTCTTGGAGTTACCTCTGGTACTGCTTCCCTGTATGCGTCTGAATAGCAAGGCATCATCCACATTATACTTAGCATTCACAAACTTCCATGTGTTGATTATGTCCCCACAAAATCTTCTGTATATGAGGCTTGACAACTTGAGTCTCCTGAGTCTGTCTGGATAACTAAGGTCCTTCAAATGTTGCAATAGCTTAGTTAACCTTCTCTGAACAGCTTCAATGGGTTTAGTATCCTTCTTCAACAATGGGTGCCATATAGTGACTCCATACTCTAGTATTGGCCGTACTTGAAGGTTCTGTGAATCATTCTCACAATTGTATTAGCTTTGGAAATCGTTTGTTGTATGTGCTGGGAGAAACTTAGCCTATTGTCTACAAATACTCCTAAATCTTTCTCTATTTCACTGTCTTCGAGATTTAGTGGCTGGCCAGTAGAATTATCATGCATAACATATGTATAGTCTGTGTGGTGTCTCCCTATTCGCATGACCTGGCAGTTATTCGGATGGAACTTCATCTGCCACTGCTTGGCTCAGTTCTCCATTTCCACCTAATATATTTATCTCAGAAAAATGACAGAAAGTCAAGACAACCGGACTATGCAATATTAAGTAGCAGGACGAGCGAAAAGGTGAGAATGAAATGTTCACATGGGCTAATGAAGGTGAGGAGATTAGCATGGTTAGGCTGTGCCTGCAACATTACACCACCTGTATTAATACATGTCCTGCAATAGGGCGCCACCTGCATTAATGCATTCCCACAATAGGGAGCCGCCTGCATTAATGTATGCATATAATAGGTGCAACCTGCATTATTGCATCCCCATATTAGAATGCCACCTGCATTAATGCATTCCCATATTATGATGCCACCTGCATCAATGCATTCCCACAGTAGGGATCCACCTGCATTAATGCATGCATATAATATGACACCACCTGAATTAATGCATTCCCACTGTAGGGAGCCACCTGCAGTAATGCATGCATATAATGGGACATCACCTGCATCCGTCAATGCATTCCCAATGTAGGGAGCAACCTGCATTAATGCATCCCCACAGCAGACGCAACCTACATTAATGCATCCCCACAGCAGGCACAACCTGCATTAATGCGTCCCCACATCAGGCAAAACCTGTACTAATGTATCCCGACATCAGGCAACATAGGTATTAATGTATCCCACAGCAGGCACACCCTACATTAATGCGTCCCCACATCAGGCACAACCTGTATTAATGTATCCTCACAGCAGGCACAACCTGTATTAATGCATCCCCACAGCAGGCACAACCTGCATTAATACATTCCCACAGCCGGCATAACCTGTATTGTTGCATCCTCAGAGCAGGTACAACCTGCATTATTGCAACCCCACAACAGGCACAACCGACATTAATGTATCCCGAGAGCAGGCACAAAGTGTATTAATGCATCGTCACAGCAGGTACAACCGGTATTAATGCATCCCCACAACGGGCACAACCTGTATCAGGGATGAAAGTGGTCTCCGGGAAGAAAAGCGGAAATTCAGATATTCTCCCATAGGTTTAGCATCGTCAGGGAATCGCGGAAAATTCCCGGAAGTCGGGTTTCATATATATTGGTATAATTAATACCCTGATAGTGCTGTGCCGTTTGAAGCACATATTGGTAGCAAACGCTGATAGTGCTGCGCTGTTTGAAGCATATATTAGTAGTATACGTTGATTGTGCTGCGTGATTGCAGTAGGGACCTACAGGAAGAATCCCGGAAATCCGCGAAATCGCGGAGATCTTTCATCCCTGCTGTATTAATACATTGGCACAGCTGGCACAAACTGTCTTAATGCATCCCCACAGCAGGCACAACCTGTATTAATGCATCCCCACAGCAGGCACAAACTGTCTTAATGCATCCCCACAGCAGGCACAACTGTATTACTGTATCCCCACAGCAGGCACACCCTGCATTAATGCATCCCACAGCAGGCACAACCTATGTTAATGTATCCAGACAGCAGGCACAACCTGTATTGATGCATCGCCACAGCAGGCACAGCCTGTATTAATACATTACCACAGCAGGCACAACCTGTATTAATGCATCCCCACCGCAGGATCAACCTGCATTAATGCATCCCACCGCAGGCACAACCTGTATTAATGCATCCCACAGCAGGCACAACCTGTATTAATACATTCCCACAACTGGCAGACCCTGTATTAATGTATCGCCAGAGCAGGCACAACCTGCATTAATGCAACCCCACAGCAGGCACACCCTGCATTATTGTACCCCCACAGCAGGCACAACCTGTATTAATGTATCCCCACGGCAGGCACAACCTGTATTAATGCATCCCCACGGCAGGCACAACCTGTATTAATGCATCCCCAAAACAGGCACAACCTGTATTAATTACTTCAAGCTGAAGTAAGGTAGACTATAACAACTAGCCTGATATATTTATCTCAGTAAATGACAGAAACCCAAAGCCATCGCACAATGTAGTTTTAAATACAATTGAACTCAACAAAAGGGTCAAGCTGACTTCCGGCCTACATATTTTCCCGCCATTGTGTCGGTACCCAGGCGGGGCTGGGCCGGCTTCATCTGACGGCAACTGGAGCCGAAGTCTCCGGAGCCCAATTACACTGCTCTAATTAAGAATAAAGGCAGTTTTAAGACAAGACGCAGAATTGCCAAGTCCCTCCGTCCATCTAATTTACGCAGGGCTTCGAAGTGGGCTGCTGTTTTTAAGGTAGCCATGTTGGATCTCAGCAAAGGACTGGAATGATGTGATGTGACAGATGGTTGTCGTGTGGAGTGGGGTAGGGTGGGTGTGGTGGAGGGTGGCTGGTGATGGTTGTGGGTGGGGAAGGGTGGGGATGATGGGGGGGGAGGTGGGGAAGGGTGGCGGTGATGGTTGTAGATTGGAGAGGATAAGGAGGATGGGGGAGGTGTGGAGGGTCGGGGAGGGTGGTGGAGGGTGGGAGAGAGTGGTGGAGGGTGGGGAGGGTGGGAGGGTGGCGAGGGTGGGGTGAGATAGGGTGGTGAGATAGGGTGGGGTAGGGTGGGGGAGGTGCAGGATGGGATGGGGTGAGGAGGAGTGGGGAGGGGGAGGGTGGAGGTCGGGGAGGGTGGTGGAGGGTGGGAGAGAGTGGTGCAGGGGTGGGGAGGGGTGGGGTAGGGTGGGGGAGGTGGGGGGAGGGTGTGGGAGGGTGGGGGGGGGCAGTGGAGGGTGGGGCAGGGTGGGCGAGGGTGGGGTGAGATAGGGTGGGGGAGGGTGGGGGAGGGTGCAGGATGGGGATGGGGGTGAGGGAGGAGTGGGGAGGGGGAGGGTGGAGGGAGGAGGAGGGTGGAGGAGAGGGGGAGGTTGAGGAAGGTGAGGTTTGGAGAAGGATGGGGAGGGGGTAGAGAGAGGGGCGAGGAGGGAGGGTTGAGGAGCGGGAGGGTGGGAGAAGGTGGTGGGAGGTGATGGTTATGGCTGTGTGAGGGGGGCGGGGGGGGGGTGATACAGGAGGGAGGGGAGGGGGAGAAGTGATGGGCAGGCCAAAAAGACTTCTCAAATAGACATCATTTCATTGAGGTGAACAGACCGGAAGTGAAGCTCATGATGCGCCTGAATAATTTGCGCCATCTTTTGAACTGTCTACAGTGAAGAGTAATTAATGAGAGATTAATGGCTGAAGCAGATTAGGATGTTCAGATAGGTATCTAATTAATCATCCAGCCTGGATAACGCCTGCACTTCCCACCCTTTGGAAATTTTGTATTACCTTCCACTTGAAAAATAGCATTTACAAAGACTTAATATTTACTAATACTGTGAATATTATAACATCCTTCAATAAAAATAAAAAGATTACAGAAAGATTAAGGAATTAGGTGAAAGAGTATGGTCACATAGGTATCTGTGTGATGATCCTGGGTGATGAAGACACTAACCACCCTTTGTCAAATATTGTCTTTTTTGGGGGTGGAGGTGAAAATGGGACATGTATTGAACCCACCCACCCTGCAATTCCAGTGTTAGGCTCCCTGATTGAATCATCCTGTAAAATATTCCGATTTACGGCATCGGGGGGAATGCAAATGTTCGATTACTGATCAGGTGTACATGACTAGGCGCGTGTATGTATATATATGTAAGTGCTGGTGGTGCCTGAGTGGGATGTAAATAGACATAGTGGTGCTGGCAGGGCTGTGTGTAAGGGGCACGCAGGGCCAACCCCATCCCCCTCTGCTGAGTAGGATCACCACACTCAGGCTCAAGGTTGGTGGTGGCCAGGGGAGCCACACCAATTGGTGGTGGTGGGCAGACCACTGGTAACCATGGGGACCAGGAATGCTGTATCCCTATTGGTAGGGCCAAGAATGCTTGTTTCGCATTTGGGGGAAGGGGTGGGGTGATACTCTACAATGAACCCATGTACCAAATAAATAATAAACCAGAGGGCTTGACTCTCTCTCTTCCTTTATACTATATACTCTTCCTTTCACTTTGTCTGTATTGATTTCACTATAGCCTGCCTACACAACCACAGCTTCGAGCTTTAGCTATTCTACAAAACTGGAGACCTAGGCTTTACAGTCCTATCCATGCATTGCACACACTTACTATGCAACCTCCCTGAAATCGCTGGAAATGGCATTTCAGCTCTCTGGATTTAAAAATGTCCTACGGGGCATCCCTGTGGTATGCGGGTAATGCAGTACCTAGGATACCTTAGGTGCTAAAATACCTCAGGGAGTTTGACGCTCCTGCCTGGCAAAGTTGTAAACCACTGCCTTGTGGTACAAGTTCTCATTCTTGATAGAATCAAAGGCTAAGGGAGCAAACCCTAGCAGAAAACCATGTTATCATGGCAGCATTAAGGGCGGTAATGAATGGAACTCCCAACATCTCCCGACCAGCCACTGCAGGGACAAATAGTTTTGCGCCTGTCTTGACATGTTCTTGCCGGTGTGAGACCTCTATTTTCTCCCTTAGAGAGTGCTGCTAGTAACTTGCAAAAGCCAGCAGCACTTCAACACTTTGCAACCAGCTTTTATGAAATGTACAACTGCACAAAGCACCGGTTAAGTAATGAAAGCAGTCTTTGTCGCATTGCGACTGACAGCATGATGATGATGATGATGACGGGGCATACCCACAGCCTTGCCCTAGTACCTCACGCCTTCACCACTCGTTCATTTTAAGAATGTCTCAGTCGCCCTAAAAATATGTTCCCCAAACACAATTTCGCAAGTACAACTATGGCCTGCCACCAATTACGTAAACCCTGGTTGAGTCAAACCAATGACATAATGAATTATACTTGTCGCTTCCTAGCCAGGCCCTCCGCATTATTAGGATAGATGAAGGACTGGTTGGCTCAGTGTCACAATAATGTGACTGTGTGGGATATCAGGTGGCCTGGTCTCCCAGTGGAGCAGCACTATAAAGTCGACATGAGTGCGCACTGTCGCCAGTCGGTAACCATTCATGATGTGACCTTAGATGTTGCTAGGACGTAAAACAACAAGAAAATCTATTATGCATAGGTCACTGAACATAGAGCTTACACATTGTTTTACCCCTTTAATAGAGATATAATGCTTTAATATGTTAAACAGAAGAATACACGACATCCATCCTGTATGTAAACCGAAATAAAATAGTATGTGATACAGTCTATTGCTCGAAGACAAATGCCCTAATCTAATATATTTATACAATATATTCATCATAGGAAAATGGCAAAAAAACTCAAAAACATCAGACTACACAAGTGTTATGCCCTGGTCATATACACATTAGTGGACATACTTGAACGTAAGTGAACGTAGTGGAGGGTACCGTGGGTCAAACGTGGTGTAAGTATGTTAAACTACGTTGAAATATGTTAAGGGCCGGGAGGTTTTGGTATGGATAAGTACGTAACAGTACGGATCAATACGTTACAGTATGGATAAATATGTTACGGTATGGATGCTGGTAAGTTCAACTACATTCAACTACGTTCAACTACGTTCAACTACATTCAACTACGTTCAACTACGTTCAACTACGTTCAACTACGTTCAACTACGTTCAACTACGTTCAACTACGTTAACCTCCACTACGTTCAACTATGTCCACTAACATGTATGTGACCCGGGCATAAGAGATACCACCTAATAGGCCTGTCACACTATCGCCATAACAAGCTAACGTGAGTTGATGTAGGTGAATTTCGGTCATTATGTTGAGGTATGATGGGTTACGTCATACTTACGTTAGGCAGATGTTGAGTTACATCAAGATATGTCAAGTTACGTTGGGTTACAGCGGCACGTTTCAATGTTTAGGACATGTCCAAGACTTTCAATGTAGCTCGACGTGATGCAGTTGCATTGGAATGACATTACACTCATGTTACACCGATGTTAGGCGTGTGATAGAGCTGCGTTGGCTACTTTAGATCAACGTTGCCTTACATCAGAGTGATGGACAGGCGTGGGAATGTGCGGCCCGCACTAAGACAATGTGGGGTTAATGTATCTCAACGTAGGTCAAATGTGTCTGTGACGCATGCCTAACATAGCTCAGGCAATTCGCAAAACGTGTTCTGACGTAGTTGACGTCGTTGAAGAACCTTTAGTGTGCGCGTACTGTCCTTCGAACGTTGTCGAACGTGTTGTGTATGTGGTGGGAACATGTTGCCTTCGGATATATAAAGACCTATGATGTCCTCGCGCTGGTCACGCTGGACTCACGTCAGCCCAACGCTATTCTCTCGGTGGGCTGACATCTAGTCACGTCGGGAAAAACGGTTGAGTCGGACGTGGCAACATTAGGGCTGGCAAGATCACGCTAGCCCGATGCTAAGCCGCCGCTAATGTCATGCTAGGCTGGCGTCAAATGCGCTGCAGTTTCGCTAGCCTCATGTTGACCCAATTAATAATTCCTTTGTCTTCACTCGTTGAACCACGTTATCACTATGCTATACCGATATTACGCTCATGTCAACTATGTGGCATTGACGTCCAACTTGGCTCCATATTTGCATATTACGCCGAGAATTTCTACATGTAAAATTTATTTTCACGTTGTCCCTATGCTGGCGCATTACGTCATAGTGTGACAGGGCCATAAGATGTTGCCATCAAAACTGAGACGTGTTTGCGTGTTTCATTAAAGCTGCATAGTGCACTAAAGCATCACATTTTCAAAACCAAAGCAGGTATCTAGATTTGATCCTATATATCTGACTTTAAAAACTGATGCACTTATTAAGCATTTGTTGCAAAATAGAAGGGAATATTGGGGCAATTTAATAGAACCTGTTACTGCTGAAGCCTACATGTTTTTACTTCAAATATCTCAAAATTTTGCCATAAAGAAAAAAGTTACTCCAAGCTAAAGCTAGGTAGATTAGAACAATCAATTAAATATATTTATCTAGAGTTTCTGTCATTTTTCTGAGATAAATATATTAAACACCTAATAACACACACATCAACTCAGTTGTGATGGCAACACCTTACACGGAATACTTAAAGAAATCGGACTATGCAACTTTAAGTATTCCCTGTAAGGTGTTGCCATCACAACTGAGTTGATGTGTGTGTGTTATTAGGTGTTCAGGTGTGCCTGCTTGAGATGAGACTGGGGCGGATGTCCGCTGCTGTTGTGACAGTTGCCTGGTGTATGCCAGGCTTTGTTAGTGCCGCTCCGTAACCCCTTGTAGCTCATTACGGCGCATGTGCACAGGGTGGCCATTTGTAACTGGCAACCAGCGGTAGCCACCCGCCGCTAGTTCACGGCCTGCCCGAGGAACGCGGGCCTCGTCCTGGTGCCCAGAGTCCGGCCGGCAGTGCGGGGAGGGTGGAAGGGGAAGAGGGAAGGGGGAAGGGGGAGAGGGAAGGGGGGAAGGGGAGGGCGATTCAGTGTCAGTTTCATGAATGCTTACCTTTCTTCAAATTCCTATCATGTGTCTGTAATTGACAATGCAATATTTGTTTCCTGCTTATACTTAAGGCCCTGACACATTATGACGCATCTCACAAGTGCGGGGCCAACGCATGAAATTACTTTTTTACGTCGAGAAGCGTCTAACTTTTCGGTGCAGGGGGCAAAGTTGGACATATGCATACCGTATACCTAGCATATGGCCAACGTATTACCAATGTATGGCTAAAGTGCTTCCAGGCGAAAAACACTTGAATTATGCTCACGGTAAATTTGCAGAACGCCGGTGAACGTTATATATGTTATTCGATCACCAGAACTACACCTCATACATTACATACGTTAAGACTGGAGAAACGCTTTTAATGTAGGTTAACCTGGTGCAACGTAGTGAACAATGTTTGTCTAACATACGTCTAACATACAGTGACGTACGCATAACGTATACATAACGAACGGCCAATGTAAAATCCACACGTTGTCGAATGTTGTCGTACATCAACAGTTTTGCACATGCACAAAACTTTGCCGACCCCCTGACGCGTGAAGCCATATCTCGATGAGTGTTTACGTACATTGACGTATACCAATGAGCGCCTAACACACGCATAATGCATAACAACGTATCTGGAGGTAGATGGCAAAAATTGCATACGTCGGAGTACATTGGCGCGATGCGTTGTAATATGACAGCCCCTTTATAGAGCTGGGCCCCGCGTCATACTCTTCCTCACCAATAAACCTCTTTACTTGCATGCCCTCTCAATGTTGGTTGGTTGGTTGCTGGAGTGTTATGTCCTGGCAACATCTAAGGTCATATCAGGATGGGTTCCAACTTGTGACAATGTGCACTCATGGTGACTTAATAGTGCTGCCCCACTTGGAACTCAGCCCGCCAGTACCATGACCCAATATCCCACTCAGTCACATTATCCTGACACTGAGCTAACCCGTTTGGGCTGTGTATGAATTATATGAGTATAAATACAGTCTTCGACTGCATCGCTCTGACTAGCACTGAGAGACCAGGCTAGGTAGCGACAAGCATACTTTGGTAAATCATTGGTTTGATTCAGCCCAAACCTATCCTATTAATGCCTATTAATGCCAAGCACCAGGCTAGCGAAAAGGATCAGTTTTATAAGTCATTTGTTTGACTCGACCGGGAACCGAACTCCCTATCTCCCGCACGCGAGGCCCGCGCTCTACCGATTCTGCCGGTACATCTTCCTCTGAATGTTGTTCTTTTACTGAATCTAGCTGGGACATAACCGGCAATCTCAGCAATACAGCAAAACAATCCAAATTGCGCCCGGCCATCACGAATGTCCATGTTTAAATAATTCAAATGAGCTTCCTCGAAGAACTAAAGAGCATGTGTAGTCGCGTTTTGAGGCAGGATGCTTGAATTAATGAATCCGGTGAGGAGGAGCAGTGGTTGGAGGTAGCGGTCAAAGTGATGACAATAATAATAATATAGTACTGCATAACAAGCACTCACCGTTACATCATCAGATTACGCATTATGAGATCGGAGTATTGTTGTCATGGCAACCACAAACGTAAGACCAAGCATAGGTCATTCAGTGTATGTGTACAGTCAGTAATCTAATACCTCTCATAACAAATCAAACTAATACCGACCAAAACACAAGCCCTATAAACTGATCCCATACACTTGTCAATATGCCTCGTATGTTGTAATATCATAACAATACATTGTGTCCAGAATGCTTCCTCTGGGCGCGGTGGCCGAATCGGTAGAGCACAGGCATCCCGAGCGGAAGTTCGGGGAGTTCGATTCCCGGTAAACAATTACTTATAAAATTGATAACTGTCGCTTCCCAACCCGATGCTCTCCATTATTAGGATAGATCACCGATCGGTTAGCTCAGTGTCAGGATAATATGATTGAGTGGGATATTGGGTCATGGTGGCATGATTTCCCAGTGGGACAACACCCTAAAGTCGCCATGACCATGTGGGGCCGTCTAACTATAAAACAATCGACCAGTGAGGTCGATTTACCTACTCATCCATTTAATTCACAATTCTTTCACAACATTATTATAATATGCAATGCATTAGTTCTGTGCTATGCTGACAATTTCTGCTTATCATTTCATAGTTATCAGGATAGTTTACCTGTTTACAAGCATGAATGGTTAATTATGTGACCAGATTTGGTAGCCGAATCAGAAAGAGCATTGGCTGCTCGGGCGCAAGGTTGAAGGTTTCAAAAACCCAGCCGAGTTAAACCAATGATTTACCAAAGTTATACTTGTCGCTACATAGCCTCGTTTCTCAGTGCTAGTCAGAGCGAGTCAGTCGAAGACTGTATTTATACTCATATAATTCTTACACAGCCCAAATTAGCCCATAACCGCTGATCTACCTATTTACAATGTAATGTAAACGGCCAGAAAATCAGTGCCTCGGTGCTGAGAAAATGTATTTTCTGATGAATAAACTGTTTTACCAACAACAACAACAATTAGTAATGTAATGGGTCGAGTAGGAGGGATGGAGGGGGAAGGGGGAAAACAGATGGGGGCCTGCTTAGTAGTAAACCACTCCACTCACCAGGCTGCTCACCCCAAACAGCAGTTACATTATAATAGCAGATAAAAGACATATAACAGGGATCAGAACGGCTACAAGTATATAAATGTAATGTATAACGAATAATATGAGTATACAGATACGTAAGGGAATTATTATCATTATTATTATACTCCGTAAGACCCAACATTGTGCTGGTGGCGCCACCTGCGGCCTCCTCGCCTCCACCGGATGTAGACCAGTGTCAGTCGCACCAGAGAATTTTTTGTAATGGGCATCCAGCGGCAGCCACCAGCCATTGGTTCATGGCTGGCATGAGAAATGCCTGCCTTGTCCAGGTCCACAGCGATCTCAGCAATTCAGTAAAAAAAAAAATCTAAATTGCGCGTAGCCATCAAGAATGTCTACGTTTAAATAATTCAAATGAGTTTCCTTGAATAACTACAGAGCATGTGCGTAGAATTTTGAGGCATGATGCTTGAATTAATTAATCTGGTGAGGATATAGTAGCAATTACAATCAAGAAGAGCATAATGTTATAATTAATAACACGCATATAATGATATTGATACATTCCCTAAATGGTAAATACCAGAAACTCTGGTTAACCCAATTAAAAGGCATCCCACGCCCAATCCCTAATTTAATAATTTAAGATCAGATTTCGAGCCCGACTGAAGGCAAAGGTCTAAGCTTAGTTCCTAGACACCATACATGGTGAGTACCTTGCCGAACTGGGAGCTCATATAGCCAGCCCACGGTCTGCGTGGGTCTCCATCAATCAATAATTTGCTTGTAAAGTGAAAAAACTCGATACTCCATCGATCCTGCCCAACGAGGTTAAAGACAGATTAATGTGGAGTGGAGAGCGGAATTAGAAGGAAGACAGCTGAACCAAAAGTCAACAAGGAGGGGTTGAGAAGATTGGAAGGATTGGAAGGATGTGAAGTGGTGGAAGTGTTGACAGCGTTGGCAGTGTTGGCGGTGCTGGCAATGATAAAATTGTTGGAAAAGTAAATATAATTAACAGGATGAGAGACAACATGCTCTAAGCGCGAGATTAACAGCAAGGAAGTAACAAGATGAGATGAGAGACAATGTGTTCTAAGCACAATAATTGGAGAATGGAAGTAAACAGGAGGAGCGACAATGTGTTCTAAGCAAAAGAATTACAGAATGGAAGTAACAGGAGGAGCGACAATGTGTTCTCAACACAAGAACTACAGAATGGAAGTAAACAGGATGAGCGACAATGTGTTCTAAACACAATAATGGGAGAATGGAAGTAAACAGGAGGAGCGACAATGTGTTATAAACACAATAATAGGAGAATGGAAGTAAACAGGAGGAGCAACAATGTGTTCTAAAGAAAAGAACTACAGAATAGAAGTAAACAGGAGGAGTGACAATGTGTTCTAAACAAAAGAACTACAGAATGGAAGTAAACAGGAGGAGCGACAATGTGTTCTAAACAACAGAACTACAGAATGAAAGTAAACAGGAGGATGGACCTAAACAAAAAAACTACAGAATGGAAGTAAACAGGAGGATGGACCATGTGTTGTAAACAAAAGAACTACAGAATGGAAGTAAACAGGATGAGCGACAATGTGTTCTAAACACAATAATGGGAGAATGGAAGTAAACAGGAGGAGCGACAATGTGTTCTAAACACAATAATAGGAGAATGGAAGTAAACAGGAGGAGCGACAATGTGTTCTAAACGAAAGAACTACAGAATAGAAGTAAACAGGAGGAGTGACAATGTGTTCTAAACAAAAGAACTACAGAATGGAAGTAAACAGGAGGATGGACCATGTGTTCTAAACAAAAAAAACTACAGAATGGAAGTAAACAGGAGGATGGACCATGTGTTGTAAACAAAAGAACTACAGAATGGAAGTAAACAGGAGGACCAACAATGTGTTCTAAACAAAAGAACTGCAGAATGGAAGTAAACAGGAGGAGTGACAATGTGTTCTAAACAAAATAACTACAGAATGGAAGTATACAGGAGGAGCGACTATGTGTTGTAAACACAAGAACTACAGAATGGAAGCAAACAGGAAGAGCGACAATGTGTTCTAAAGAAAAGAAAAAGGAAGATGGACAACGTGTTATACACACAAGAACTACAGAATGGAAGTCAACAGGATGAGAGACAATGTGTTTTAAACACAATAACAACAGAATGGAAATAAACAGGACAATGGCCAATGTACAGTAAAGACAAGAACTACAGAATGGAAGTAAACAGGAAGATGGAAAATGTACACTAAACTAACCCAAGAACTTTAGAATAGAAGTAACAGAAGGAAGGACAATGTATACTTAACACACAAACAACAAAATGTAAGTAAACAGTAGGACGGACAATGTGCTCTAAACACAAGAACTGCAGAATGGAAGAAACAGGAGGAGGTATACTGCGTCCATTACCTCGGGGACAATAGGATTGGATATCAGTGACAAGTAAGTGCTCACTGGGTGCATGATGTGTTCCGCCTTAAGCGATGATGACAACGCAGTTTGATTCCGATGATGGGGAGTCTGATGCCGATGTGTGAGGTAATTTAGACTTCCGATATGATGGCGTGTAGAGACTGGTGGGAGGGGGAGGGGGGGGGGGAGGAGGAGGGGGAAGAGGAGGGAGGAGGAGGGGGAAGAGATTATAGTCAGCCATTGCAACTATAAATCAAGATAAACTGGCATTGTGTTTTGTTCTGTTGTGCAACTACAGTAGCGATTTTTAATTTTGCAGAAGCTGACGTTGATATAGATGTGGACATTTTTCTCTTTAAACATGAGTCACGTGATTGTACCTTGTTTTCTTTTACATTCATATCCAGTTTATCTTAACAAAATATCTATATTCCAGAAACTTAATATCAACCACGTTGTACTTTGTTTGGGTGGGGTTTTATGTCCTGGCAACATCCAAGGTCATATCAGGACGGGCACCAACTTATGACCATGTGCACTTCATAGTGCTGCCCCACTGGGAGACCAGTCCACCAGCACCATGACCCGATATCCCACAAAGTCACATTAATCTGATATTGTACTAACCAGGGAGTGACAAGTATCAATTTAGGAAGTCATTAGTTTGACTCAGTTGTGATTCAAAATCCTGAACTTCCGCACTAGAACCAAAACTCGACCACTTCGACTGTCCATTTAAACCCAGACAGGAGTATCGTCTGTTAATAAAGATCTGGGCCTTTGATACCAAATGGAAGTTCTTCCCTAAATTAATCAAAATATATAATGTATTATATCGCGGAAGGGCTGGAGAGAAAGCTAATGGATGTGGTTAGTTACCACTTCCCGTCATCTCATGTACTTTAATGTACGTATCTCTAGTATCCCTAGCATCCCCAGTATTCCTAGTATCCCCAGTATCCCTAGTATCCCTAGTATCCCCAGTATCCCTAGTACCTCTCTAACTGATGCTATAAACCCCAAGTACTTCTCCTGAGAGACCGTGCCGAAGGTCAACACTTGACCTTGAAAATACTGTAGTATCTATACTGAGCCCCAGTACTACACGGTGGCAGTAGGGACTACACTGACCACTGTTTGATAAGAAGTGACAACAGGTGACAGCACGCTAGCGGGAACATTTCCTAGGGTGGACTGTTCCACCTTTGTTTGCACCCCGAAGGGAGGTCATGTGCTACCCAGCTGGACGGTGACATGTAAATTCTCTATTCTTGGATGGGCGGAATAAACCAGGGAGCATCCTGGGGTTCGAAGCTATTTCAGTATTTCGCCTTTTATTGCTCATGCGTAGTAGGACGCAGTCCATCATATTAATGTAGCGCATCCATACTGTTTGGTGGGTGGTGAGTTATTCTCAAAAGCCACAATCCACTGAATTATCAAAATGGGCTACGGTGACCTATATTTTGTTGCCATAGCAACTAAAATTCCGAGTCTCTCAAAGGGGACAGACCACATAAAACATAAAAGGGAGCCCAGGACTGAAGTAATCGATTTGAAACCAGATTTCATAAATTAAATAAAGGAATGTGCAAAATCATTTTAATATCATGTTCCCTCGAAAACGTGTCCCTTCTTAGCAATATATGTACCTGTTAAAGCTGTTTGTTTGTTGTTGTTTTACGTCCTAGCAACATCTAAGGGCATATTAGGACGGGTACCGACTTGTGACAGTGGGCACTCATGGCGACTTTATAGTGTTAAAGCTGCATAGTCCGATGAAAACATAAAATGTTTGAAACCAAAATAATTATCTAGATTTGATTCTACATATCTACCTTAGATGCTGGTGCACTTATTAAACGTTTGTCATCACATATAAGGGGGATATTGAGTCCAGTAATAGAACCTGTTACTGCAGAAGCCTATGGTGATAGAGTTTTGGCAAGCTTGCCAAAATTAATTTAGCATGTTTCCATTTCAAATATCTCAAAAGTTAGCAATTTAAAATAAAAGTTACTGCAAACTAAAGTAAGGTAGATTATAATGAACAACCTAATATGTTTATCTCAGAAAATGACAGAAACTCAAAACCATCAGACTACGCCACTTTAAATAAATGAATGTCCAAAATCATTTTAATATCATGTTCCCTCGAAAACGTGTCCCTTATTTACAATATATGTACCTGTTAACATTGAGAACAGAGGAAAATAACAGTTTTCCAATGATAATAGTTAATAATAGCATAGCACTTTGTCCTATCTGAAATTGTTGTATCTAACCGAGGTGATAAATTATTATTAATGTGGACAAAATAACACAAAGAAAATGATCCTGATGAATTTTAACATAAGTGTAAAGTCGACGGCCGGCAGCTGTGGTTGTGTAGGCAGGCTAAATAGGAAATCACTACAAACAAGTAGAAGAAAGGCAGAGTATAGGGTGTGCAGAAGGAACCAGAAGGAGCGTGCTTGCTTTATTATTATATATAGCTGTAGAATCCAAGATGGCTGTCACACCTGATCAGCTCCTCCAATCAGCACTTGGCATTCTGCAACCAACCAATGAACATCCAACCCGCCTGTATCCAAGCCTTGGTTGTCTATGGCTACAGTGCCCTGTTGTGTCTGGGTGTGCAGTGATCCGTACATAACAATTAGGGGGGGGGGGGGGGGGGTATGTGAGTAGAGCTCCCAAGCCTCAGTCACACTAAAAGTAATGCCCCTCTCACACTATCTATAACTACATAATGTTTATATCAACTCAGTAAAGGATCACCAGCACACATAATACCTAAACGCGTATGGCTTTATATACCGTTTACCTTTTTATATACAATTGTAATTACTATAGACAACTTCACACCATCCACCAATGTCTAAATATCGGGAAATTTTACATAAGGGTCATCCAAAGTTTTCAACATGTTCACGATCATACAGATCATACGACAAAGGGAGAGCACATTCTGTATTATCAGTGTATATACCTTTTTCTCACTGAGTGGTGAATTAATATTACTAATGATACTAGACAATTCAAACAACAAATTTGACCAAACATATTTCCATTTGTAAAGTTTATATGTGCGCAGCTTTCTGAAAAAGCTGGGAATTCATTTTAATGTTGACAAGATGAAAATATAAATGTATTGCTATAAATTAATTGTAACACTTTACTATATCTAAAGCTGGTCTTGGTGTGAGTTTATGAATAAAATCTTATTTTGCCAGTTGACAACACATTCCCAGTGGCACCCTACCCCCACCCCCATCCCACTCCCACCTTCACCCCCTGCAAATCCTGGTTCTCAGCATTACAAGGATAATGCAAGGAGCAGTGGAATGAGGGAGACCATTCGTCTGCGATTGAAATTTTCCCAGCTAAATCCATAAGCATATTCAGCTTTATACGGAGCAACCCAACCAGCCACGGTTGTGATCCAACCAGCCACGGTTGAACTCGTTTGAACTTGTTTCCGGTACAAAGGTTAGAGGACCAGGTTGGAAACTGAGCGATAATAGCTGAAAACTCCTGTGCCTCTGCCTGAGCAAATGAATGCCAGAGGACCAGGCTAGACCTCCACAGACTAGAGGTCTAGTCAAATATTATTTTACTAGTTTATTGTTCAGACATTATCACATATTTATGTATCTTTTGCACAGATTAAATTGTTTGAAGTATATATGAAATGTATCTACATTGATTTCTGTTTAAATCACACAATATACTACTTACTGAATGGGAAACTCATCCTGCAAGGGTATGCTCGATATGACCCAGTGGTCAGCAATGTTTGCTCATTTCCTCGCTGTGAAACCAGTTATCACTAAATCTCGCTAAATCAACTAATGTAAACAAAAAACTCCTGGACCGGACCTGCCGACAATGCGCCGACACGCCGGCGCACGATCGAACGCGCGCCGGGCGCCGTTCTATTGCCACTCGCTGCCGACAAACGAAGGCAATTAGCCGCCCCAGAATGGCGCTGTGTGGCGCCACCGTCGAGTGGGTCCTTAGCATGTGACAGGCCCAGTGGACACCTGACGATAAACCGGCACCAACGGCTTCACCCTCCAACACGACGCGCCGGGACCGGGGAGGGGGGAAGGGGGGGGGGGGGGGGGGGGAGTGTTTGGGGTAGGGATGATGAGTGCGTGGGGTAGGGAAGAGTCAGATGGGTGGTAGTGCGGGTCGGGGAGGGTGGGTAGGTGTGGGTAAGGGGAAGGGGGTGTTAGACTGGTGTAGTGTGTGTGGAGGGGAAGGATAGGTGTGGGGGAGGGGAGGGGGGGTCTTAGATTGGTGGTAGCGCATGTTGGGGAGGGAGAGGGGTGTTAGATTAGTGGTGGAGGAGGGGAAGGATAGGTGCGGAGGAAGGTGAGGGGGGTGTTAGATTGGTGGTAGCGCATGTTGGGGAGGGAGAGGGGTGTTAGATTGGTGGTAGCGCGTGTGTGGGGAGGGAGAGGGGTGTTAGATTGGTGGTAGCGTGTGTGGGGAGAGAGAGGGGGGTGTTAGATTGGTGGTAGTGCGTGTGGTGGAGGAAGGTGTTAGATTGGTGGTAGTGTGTTGGGGAGGGAGAGGGGGTGTTAGATTGGTGGTAGCGTGTGTGTGGGGAGGGAGAGGGGGTGTTAGATTGGTGGTAGTGCGTGTGTGGGAGGGAGACCGGGTGTTAGATTGGTGGTAGAGCGTGTGTGGGGAGGGAGAGGGGGTGTTAGATTGGTGGTAGCGCATGGGTGCGTGTGTGGGGAGGGAGGGGGGTGTTAGATTGGTGGTGCGTGTGTGGGGAGGAGAGGGGGTGTTAGATTGGTGGTAGCGCGTGTGTGGGAGAGAGAGGGGGGTGTTAGATTGGTGGTAGCGCGTGTGGGGGAGAGAGAGGGGTGTTAGATTGGTGGTAGTGCGTGTGGTGGAGGTAGATGGGGTGTTAGATTGGTGGTAGCGCATGTGTGGGGAGGGAGAGGGGGTGTTAGGTTGGTGGTAGCGCATGTGGTGGAGAGAGCGGGGGTGTTAGTTTGGTGGTAGTGTGTGTGGGGGGGCATGTGAGGGAAGGGTTGTTAGATTGGTGGTAGTGCGTGTGGGGAGGGGAAGGATAGGTGGGGGAAGGGGAGGGGGGTCTTAGAGTTGGTGGTAGCGCGTGTGTGGGAGGGAGAGGGGGGTGTTAGATTGGTGGTAGCGCATGTGTGGGGAGGGAGAGGGGGTGTTAGATTGGTGGTAGCGCGTGTGTGGAGAGAGGGGGTGTTAGCGTGTTGGGGAGGGAGAGGGGTGTTAGATTGGGGTAGCGCGTAGGGAGAGGGGTGGTTTAGATTGGTGGTAGTGCGTGTGGTGGAGGAGAGGTGGTGTTAGATTGGTGGTAGTGTGTGTGTGGGGGAGAGTGGGGGGTTAGATTGGTGGTTGCGCATGTTGGGGAGGGGGGGGGGTGTTAGATTGGTGGTAGGCTGTGGGGGAGGTGTTAGATTGGTGGTTGTGCGTGTGGGTGGGGGTGGATAGTGGGGGGGGGGGATGGGGGTGTTAGATTGGTGGTAGTGCGTGTGTGGTGAGGGAGAGGGGGTGTTAGATTGGTGGTAGTGTGTGTGTGGGGGAGAGCGGGGGTGTTAGATTGGTGGTTGCGCGTGTTGGGGAGAGAGAGGGGGGTGTTGTGGTAGATGGGGAGGGAGTGTGTTAGATTGGTGGTAGTGCGTGTGGGAGGGAGAGGAGGTGTTAGATTGGTGGTTGTGCGTGTGGGGGAGAGCGGGGGGTGTTATATTGGTGGTTGTGCGTGTGGTGGTGGGGGGGGTGGATAGGTGGGGGGAAGGGGATGGGGGTGTTAGATTGGTGGTACTGCGTGTGTGGGATGGCGGCTAGGTGTGCGGGAAGGGCTGGGGCGGGAGGTGTTAGATTAGGGGTAGTGCATGTGGGGGGAGGATGGATGTCTAGGGCAGGAGGAGAAAGGGAGGGAGGAGGAGGTCGCCAGGAGAGAGGGTAGGGAGGAGGGATTGACAGAGGGATGACGGTGCGTGTTAGCGAGGGAGAATAAGTTGTGGAGGAGTGGGGAAGGGGGAGTGGGTGTCAGTAGAGAGTGGTAATGTATGTGTGTGGGTGCGGGGGGGGGGGGGGGGGGGGGGGGCGGGACAGGGCTTGTGTGCGTGTGTGGTTTGTGTTTGGGTGTGTGTATGTGGGAGAGTGAGTGTGGAAGGGAGCTTAGGTAACAGGAGGGGTGGTGTGTGTAGATGTGGGTAATAGTGTGTGTGGGTGTGTGGCAAGGGCGATATGTGTGATGTATGGGGAATGTGTAAGTGTGGAGGTGTTTGTGTGTCGTGGGGGGGGGGGGGGGGGTATGTGTCGGGCGTTAGGAGGTGGCATGTGTTGGGTGGTTGTGGACTAAAATGGGAGATTTGTGTGGTGGGTGTGGGAGAGAATGCCTGTGTAGCATTTCACTCTAACCAGTATGCAAGGCAAAGCTAGCATGTACACATGTGCCATACTTCTTCCACCTATATCAGGACCCTCCTACCCCTCTCTACCACCAACAGCAGGACCCTCCAATCCCTGTCTACCACGAACATCAAGAGCCTCCTACCGGTCTCTACAAACAACAACAGGACACTCCTACCCCTCTCAACCACCAACATCAGGACTGTGCTACCCCTCTCTACCACCAACATCCCAATCCTCCTACCACTCTCTCACACCATCACCAGGACCCTTCCACACCTCTCTCACAACAACATCAGGACCTTCCAACCCCTCTCTCCCACCAGCATCAGGACCATCCTACCCCTCTCAACCACCAACATCAGGACCGTCATACCCCTCTCTCCCACCAACATCAAGACCCTCATACCCCTCACTCACACTAACATCAGGACCCTCCTACCCCTCTCTCCCACCAACATCAGGGCCATCCTACACTTCTCTCACACCAACAGCAGGACCTTCCTACACTTCTCTCACACCAACATCAGGACCATCTTACCTCTCTCTCTCACCAGCATCAGGACCATCCTACCCCTCTCTAGCACCAACATCACGACCTCCTTCCCCTCTCCCCAATAACATCAGGACCCTCATAAACCTCTCTACCACCATCAGGACACTCCTACCCCTCTCTCACCCCAACATCAGGACCCTCCTACCCCTCTCTCACACGAACATCAGGATCCTCATACCCCTCTCCCCAACATCAGGACCCTCCTACCCCTCTCTACTACCATCATGACCCTCCTACCCCTCTCTACCACCACCATAAGGACCCTCCTACACCTCTCTCCCACCAACATCAGGACCCTCCCACCCCTCTCCCACCAACATTAGGACCCTCCTGATTGACTCGGCCAGGGTTCGAACCCGATGGGTTCTAATCTCACGGCATGTCACCCGGGAAGCGGACTCTCAACTCATTCTGCCATGAAGTCTGCTTACAAAATTTATATTATTTTCAAATTCCCAACTTTTGTGGATATTAAAAGTTGAATGGCACGGCGCTGTGTAGTAAATATTCCACTTGGATATCATAACATAACCAATTATGAAGCTACTAATGCCCTGACAAGAGCTACTCAGAAACTATTGTAGTAGTCTGTACTTGAGCCCCACTACCACGCAGTGGCGGCAGACACTACGCCGCACACCTACGCAGTTACACTGAACTGCGCTAGGTGGTGGCAGGCTAGCCACCAGGCAGACCCCAAACAGGGCTGCGTGTGGCTAACTCAGCCCGCCACCCACCTATAGAGGCGACGTGGGACCTGGCGAGTTAGGGGGCGGGTCAGTTGACTATTGACGCCGCGGAGAGCAGAGAGGTTTTGTAATATACCAGGGTGAAGCATACTGAATCTTGGCGTTATTCCGTGAGTGTGTGACGGTGTAGTGGACGACCGAGGGCCATCACACTATCATACTTTTGTTGTTCCTACAGTGCAGTGCAAGTGAAATTGAGAATTGGTTTGTAACATTTAGAATTGTGGCTGATTTGTAAGTGGAGGCGATGCAGATTTCAGAAAAGCCTCCACCACCCTCCCACCAGACTCGCACCTCCCACTCCTACCCCGGCAGCCAATCAGTGCATACCTCCGCAGCGCCCCCTGCATTCAACTACTCGAACCACCCACTCACTGGCAGCCGACACTGGCACTCCAGCTCTGGCAGCCAAGCAGGCAACACAAACTCTCTCACGGATATTGATTTTTTTTTAGATATATGTTTTGGTTTACTCTTATTTTCCTGTGCCAGGCATCAAAGAGTGGAATTGTATGTAGTAATTGAAGAATGTGCTGGGAAAGGTACCTAAAAGGTACTGGAAAAGGTACTGACAACAAGTTTTGAAAAAAAGAACTGGAGAGGGTATTGGAAAGAAATTTGGATATGGTACTGGAAAAGGCATTGGAAAAGGTACTGGAAAAAAGTGTCAAAAAAGGTGCTGGAATAGGTTCTGGAAAAGGTTCTTGAAAAGGTACTGGAAAAGCTTCTTGAAGAGGTACTGGAAAAAGTATGGGAAAAGGTATGGGAAAAAGGACTAGAAAATGTAGTAGAAAAGTCACTGGGCAAAGTATTGGAAAAGGTACTGGAAAAGGTGCTGGAAAAGGTACTGGAAAAGGTACTGGATAAGATATTGGAATAGGTACTGGAAATGGAACAAGCAAGTATTGGGAAAGGAACCGGAAAAGGTACTGGAAAAGGCACTGGAAAAGCACTAGGAAAAAAGGATCAGAAATTGTACTGGCAAAGGTATAGGATACGTATCGGAAAATGTACTGAAAAAGGTACTGAAAGGGTACTGGCATGGTACTGAAAAGGTACTGAAATGGTATTGAACAGGTACTGAAATGGCATTGACAAAGTACTGACCATTACTGAACAGGTACTGACGGGGTACTGTAAATGTACTGAAAATGTACTTAAATGGTATTGAACCGGTACTGAAAAGGTACTGAACTGGCACTAACACGGTACTAACACGGTACTGATATGGTAGTGACACGGTACTGATACGGTACTGGAATGGTGCTGACAAGATACTGGAATAGGCACGGGAAAAGGTACTGGAATAGGTACGGGAAAAGGTACTGCAAAAGCCACTGCAAAAGCTACTGGAAAAGGTATTGGAGAAGGTATTGGAAAGGCCCCCTCTCTATCATTAGACACATTGTTTTCTTTACTGCCACAGTTCAGTACCATTTATCCAAAATAGCAATAGAATATAATTATACAAATTGAATTAATCCCCTAAGCCGGAGCGAGTTATGATGCTATCTATTATCAACATGCAATAGTCGTCAATATTGCAGGAGGACATGGTTAGAGGATAACCATTTGAAATTGAAGCTTGTATCCGTGTACAAAACTATTCTTATGCATTCTGGGTTTGCTTGCTTGGTTGTTGGGGTTTTACATCCTGGTAACATCTAAGCTCATATCATGATGGGTACTGTCTTTTGACTGTGTGAAATCATGGGGACTTTACAGTGCTGCCCCACTGGAAGACATTGCCCTATCCTAGTAATGCTGAGCATCAGGCTAGGTTCAAACAAGTATTAATTTTGCAAGTACTAGGTTTGACTCAGCCGGGTTTCGAACTCTCAACCTTCCACACGAGAAGCCTAGACCCTTCCGATTCGGTCATTGTGTCCGGTATTTACTCTCTAAGTGATAATCACCTGTTAAGCAAGCATGGTATGCTGGTATTGCAATACCTCAGGGAGTTTAATGCCCCTGCCCTGCAGAGTTTTAAACCACTGCCTTGTGGTACAGGTTCTTGACAGAACCGACGGCTAAGGGAGCAAACCCTGAATAGAAAACCATGTCACTGTGGCAGCATTAAGGGCGGTTGATGTATGGAACTCCCAACATCTCGCAACCAGCCACTGCAGGGACAAATAGTTTTGCGCCTGTCTGGACATGTTCTTGCTGGTGTGAAACCTTTATTTGCTCCCCGAGAGAGTACCGCTGGTAACTTGCAAAAGCCAGCAGCATTTCAACACTTTTGCAGGCAGCTTTCATGAAGCTTTCATGATGAATTAAGCATGCACTTTTCCTTTCATTGTCTGTTTAATAACATTGTTTCTTGTTGTTTTACATCCTAGCAACAACTAAGGTCATATCAGGATGGGTACTGACTTGTGACAGCGTGCACTTCTGGCGACTTTATAATGCTGCCCTAATGGGATACCAGGCCGCCAGAACCATGGCCTGATATCCCACTCATTCAAATTATCCTGACATTGAGCCAACCAGGTCTTGCCCTATCCTATTAATTCCGAGCGCCAGGCTAGGAAGCGACAAGTATCAATTTTTAAGTCATTGGTTTGACTCGACCAGGATTCGAAACCACAAACTCATGGGTTTGGATCTCCCGATCTCCCAAAACAGGAGATGGACGCTCTACTCATTCGGCCACCCTGTTTGGTACTGCTTAATAACATCTTAAATATGTAACTGATCTCCTTCTATACACTCGCTATGCCTATGCTATGCCTGGCGTTGCAGCAACCTGGATACCAATCATCCATGCTATTAATTACCTAACCGCACTCCCCCCCTAGCATCCGGCTGACTCTCCTCTGGTCTCATTCGGCCTATATGCAGTGAAATTGTCTTTAATAAACTAGCGTCGGTCTTGTGTGACCAGTAAGAGTGTAACACGCTGTCTGACCTAATTACCGCCTGTCTCCTTTCATAGAATACCCTAACAATCTGTAATGACATAGCTTGTTGATCCAATGAATTTCTAGCGCAGTAGTGTATATAAAGCTTTGTAAAGTCGACGTCTGGCAGCTATGGTTGTGTAGTTAGGTTAAATATGAAATCACTACAGGCAATAGAAAGTTAGAGTAGAAAGTGCACAGAAGGAGAGCTTACACCCTCAGGTTTATTACTATATAGTCTCATGAATCCAAGATGGCTGTCACACCTGATCAGCTCCTTCAACCAGCACTAGGCATTCTACAACAAACCAATGAACATCCAACCTGCCTGTATCCAAGCCTTGGTTGTTTATGGCTACAGTGCCCTGTTGTGTCTGGGTGTGTAGTGATCCGTAAATAACAATTGGGAGGGAGGGGGTATGTGAGCTGAGCTGCTAAGGCCCTGTCACACTAAAGGTAGTGCCCCTCTCACACTATCTATAACTACACAATGTCTATCTAACTCAGTAAAGGATCACCAGCACCACATAATACCTTAATGCCTCTGGCTTTATATACCATTTACCTTTTTATATAACAATCGTAATTACTATAGACTAGTTCACACCATCCTCCAATGTCTAAATATTGGGAAATGTTACAGCTTGTTATTCTGTCTATTTGTGTGTGTACTCCTTGTGATTGGTGTGTGTTAGTTATTTATTATATGTACTATTATTATAGGTGGCACGCAGGAGGGCAGTGCCAGATATCGGTTAATTAGTCATCTAACTCAAATGTGATCTTTGGTTCTATTCATGTAAAGTTTCGTCCTACTAATTGCCACATCAGCAATTAGCTTAGATCACAGTTGCAGTTGGTAAATGATCCATTTTATTCAGTGAATAAAGGTATTTTTCAGCACCACGGGATTGGTGTTCCAGCCATATTATGCTACATTCATTCACGTGTATAATAGTCTAAAATCAACAAGAGTTTGATACGAATACAAAAAGAAGAAAAAAGAAGAATAGTGCTGTTACTCAACAGCATTGAGAGATAACAAGGTGTACTTTTTATATTGTCATTGCTAGGGTAACTTTGTTCTAATATACATGGTGAATATGAAGCTATTCCCTTAGTAGAATTTGATGCAGTTAAAAAGTATACTTTGGTGAAGATTTGATAACAAATATAATATGATGGTTTGTGTGGTTTCCTTGCATTATTGTTAAAACTAGTTCAGTGAACCCCTTTAGAAGAAATGGTATGCATGTATGGTCAAGTCTTAGTAGATGATATGCTAGTGGTGCTACTTATTTAGCTTAGTAAGTGTGCTGCAGATGTCAATAATAATTGTGGTTCATTAGGGAGTTGACAATTGGTAATGCTGCATAATATTCCAATAATTAATTTGCCATTTGTCTTTTAGATAAATACACTAGGTTGATTGTTAAAATCCACCTATTTTAATTTGAAGTAACTCTGATTTTAAATGATTAACTTTGGAGATCATTGAAGTTAAAACATACCAATTAATTCTGGCATGCTTTTTGAAATTCTGCCAGCACAGGCTTCAATTATAACAGGTTCTATTAACATGAGGATTCAGCTATAACAGGTTCGATTAACATGAGGATTCAGCTATAACAGGTTCTATTAACATGAGGCTTCAGTTAGAACAGGTTCTATTAACATGAGGATTCAGCTATAACAGGTTCGATTAACATGAGGCATCAGCTATAACAGGTTCTATTAACATGAGGCTTCAGCTATAACAGGTTCGATTAACATGAGTATTCAGCTATAACAGGTTCTATTAACATGAGGCTTCAGTTATAACAGGTTCTATTAACATGAGGCTTCAGTTATAACAGTTTCTATTAACATGACACTTCAGTTATAACAGGTTCTATTAACATGAGGCTTCAGTTATAACAGGTTCTATTAACATGAGAATTCAGCTATAACAGGTTCGATTAACATGAGGCATCAGCTATAACAGGTTCTATTAACATGAGGCTTCAGCTATAACAGGTTCGATTAACATGAGGATTCAGCTATAACAGGTTATATTAACATGAGGCTTCAGTTATAACAGGTTCTATTAACATGAGGCTTCAGTTACAAGAGGTTCTATTAACATGAGGCTTCAGTTATAACACGTTCTATTAACATGAGGCTTCAGCAATAACAGGTTCTATTAACATGAGGCTTCAGTTATAGCAGGTTCTATTAACATGAGGCTTCAGTTATAACAGGTTCTATTAACATGAGGCTTCAGATATAACAGGTTCTATTAACATGAGGCTTCAGTTATAACAGGTTCTATTAACATGAGGCTTCAGTTATAACAGGTTCTATTAACATGAGACTTCAGTTATAACAGGTTCTATTAACATGAGGCTTCAGCTCTAACAGGTTCTATTAACATGAGGCTTCAGCTATAACAGGTTCTATTAACATGAGGATTCAGCCATAACAGGTTCTATTAACATGAGGCTTCAGCTATAACAGGTTCTATTATAATGAGGATTCAGTTATAACAGGTTCTATTAACATGAGGCTTCAGTTATAACAGGTTCTATTAACATGAGGCTTCAGCTATAACAGGTTCTATTAACATGAGGATTCAGCCATAACAGGTTCTATTAGCGAGCAGAGTCCACAGACAAAGAAGACGGAAAACGTTGGATAATCAGACGAGGAAACATTGTGGACGTCAGAAGACGTCTGAGTCAGAGCGAGGAGACCTAGCCACAGGTAGTTTGAACTGTAAATATCTAGATAAATTACATTGGTTTTACACAAATACAGACACCATAATGAATAAGCGACTAGAACTAGCTGAGGTTATTTCGGAGTATAAACCTGATATCATCGCCTTAACAGAGATTTTAGATAAAAATCGAAGCATGGACCCAGAACAACATGAACTGGTAATTCAAGGCTACGATCACCATACTAACATTGATAGAAATCACAGAAGGGGAGTGATCCTATACACAAGATCTCACCTTAATATATGTGTAAAGGAAATTCCAGGACAAGACACCTTTGAAGAGTCGCTATGGTGTGAACTGAACTTAAAGGGTACAGACAAACTCCTCCTGGGTGTTGTGTACAGATCGCCAAGCTGCTCGAAGGAGAACCATGACCACCTGCGGACCCTACTGAAGAATGCTATGGAGTTAGGGACAAGTCATATCCTTGTCGTAAGAGACTTTAACTACAGTGAGATCAACTGGAAAGTGGGGACGATGCCAACTGCAATAACAAATCCAGCTACAGCATTTGTTGAGACACTCAGGGACTTGTACTTACACCAGCATATAATGGATCCAACCCACAACCGGGCAAACCAACAGCCGAATACGCTAGACCTAGTGATCACCAATGAAGAAGGCATGGTGGACAATGTGGCCCTAAATGCACCTGTTGGCAAGAGTCATCATACATGTATCACATTTGATTTCATGTGCTACACAGAATGACCTGCAAAGATAACACCAAAGTTCCAGTACCACAAGGGAAACTACACAGCCATGAGAGAAGATGCTGCCAAAATGGACTGGAATCAGGAAGGTACAGATCTGGATGAAATGTGGCTCAGTTTCATGAACAATATTAAACTTTTGGCAGAGAACCACATTCCTAAGTCGAAACCGCATCAGATATACAGACCTATATATATGACAGCCAAGGCCAGAGAAAAGGTAAAGACAAAGAACAAGACGTTTCGCACTTGGCGCAGAACACGAGACGGTAACGACTACCGAGTGTACACCAAGGTTAGAAACCAGGCCAAGTGGGAATGCCGGAAGGCAGAGAGGGAGTTTGAGAAAAAACTTGCCAAGGAATGTAAGAAAAACCCAAAGGCGTTCTTCAGATATGCAAACTCACCGCTACAGATGGCAGTCTCACCGCTACAGATAAGGACAAAGCAGAAGTATTAAATAAATTCTTCTCTTCAGTTTTTACGAGAGAAGACATAACCAATATGCCAAACATCCCCGATACTAAAACAGATGTGATCTTGGAAGATACAGATTTTACCATAGACGAGGTAGCTAATAAGTTATCCAGATTGAATCCAAATAAAGCTGCAGGCCCAGATGGAGCATCCCCGAGAATCTTGAAAGAACTACACACTATAATAGCTGAACCACTGTACAATATATATAGAAAATCAATCGACCAAGGGAAACTACCTAGAGGCTGGAAGATCGGCTATGTGTCCCCGATCTTCAAGAAAGGCGACCGACATCAGGCTAAAAATTACCGACCCGTAAGTTTAACCTCAGTCATATGTAAAACACTGGAGTCTATAATACATGATAAGATCATGCACCATCTCGTCCAGAACCAACTATTGACAAAGTTCCAGCATGGTTTTGTCAAGGGGAGATCTTGTGTAACCCAGATACTGGCAGTTCTAGACAGATGGACAGAAGCACTGGACAATGATAGCAACGTAGATTCAGTGTACTTAGATTTTGCCAAAGCGTTTGACAGTGTGCCCCACAAACGCCTACTCATGAAGATGAAGAGCTTCGGTATTACTGGAAAACTATGGACCTGGATCGAGGATTTCCTTCATGCAAGAATACAGCACGAAGTTATCAATGGTGTGAAATCCCTGGCAGCGTTAGTGTTGAGTGGTATTCCGCAAGGAAGTGTTCTGGGACCCCTACTGTTCATATGTTTCATTAACGACATGCCCGAGGTCATCCATGCATTCATCCAGATGTTTGTGGATGATACAAAGCTGTATATGGAGGTTAACAGCCCGGAAGATCAACAGGCGCTACAAAAAGACCTAACTGCACTTGAAGACTGGGCCAACCTGTGGCAACTACATTTCAATGCACAGAAGTGCAAGGTCATGCACCTGGGTAACAGAAATGAAAATATCACTTACTACATGCACCAAGATGGAGAAGAAGTCCAGCTCCAAGTGACAGAACTAGAGTAAGATCTTGGCATATATATGGACATCGGACTCACCTTCTCATATCACAGTGAACAAAAGGTGACCAAAGCGAACAAGCTTCTAGGCATGATACGCCGCTGGTACATGTATCTAGACAATGACACGGTGAAGACACTGTACACGTCACTGATCCGGCCGCACCTTGAGTATGGCAACACGGCTTGGACACCGAAGTTCAAGAAGGACATGTCAATGATCGAGAGTGTACAGAGACGTGCTACAAAGTTATCACCAACCATAAGAGAACTACCATACGAAGAACGTCTCAGGATTCTCAACCTACCCAGCTTATACTACCGAAGGGCCAGGGGAGACATAATAGAAGCATTCAAACACGTCACTGGAAGATATGCGGTTGATGCGAGATACCTGAAGCTGGCCAACTGTAAAACTAGAGGTCATCGATACAAGCTGAAGAAGGAAAGAGCAATAAAACCTGTCAGACAGCTATTCTTCAGTAACTGGATAGTAAATGCCTGGAACGCATTGCCTGAACATGTCATAGAAGCGCCTTCCGTCAACGCCTTCAAAGGCAGACTGGATAAGCATTGGAGGGGGCTGCAATATTGCACACATCCGGTACTCGATGCATTTAATCCTAGTAAATCAAATTTTGACATGCATCGACCTGATACAGGCTTATAAGCCTAACAAAATCAGAAGCGGATGAGTATGAGTATGAGTATTAACATGAGGCTTCAGCTATAACAGGTTCTATTAACATGAGGGGTCAGTTATAACAGGTTCTATTAACATGAGGATTCAGCCATAACAGGTTCTATTAATATGAGGCTTCAGCTATAACAGGTTATATTAACATGAGGCTTCAGCTATAACAGGTTCTATTAACATGAGGGGTCAGTTATAACAGGTTATATTAACATGAGGCTTCAGTTATAACATGTTCTATTAATATGAGGCTTCAGCTATAACAGGTTATATTAACATGAGGCTTCAGTTATAACAGGTTCTATTAACATGACGCGTCAGCTATAACAGGGTGTATTAATATGAGGCTTCAGTTATAACAGGTTCTATTAACATGAGGCTTCAGTTATAACAGTTTCTATTAACATGAGGCTTCAGTTATAACAGGTTCTAGTAACATGAGGCTTCAGTTATAACAGCTTATATTAACATGAGGCTTCAGCTATAACAGGTTCTATTAACATGAGGCTTCAGCTATAACAGGTTTTATAACAGGCTTCAGTTCTAACAGGTTCTGTTAAAGCTGCATAGTCCGATGAAATATCAAATTTTCAAAACCAAACCAATTATCTAGAATTGATTTCACATATCTAACTTAGATACTGATGCACTTATTAAGAATTTGTTTCTGCATAGAAGGCAATACTTGGGCAATTTAACCGAACCTGTTACTGCAGAAGTCTATGCAGGCTTGCCAAAACTAATTTTCCATGTTTGCACTCAAAATATCTCCAACGTTTACCATTTAAAATATGAGTAACTTTGAACTAAAGTAAAGTAGATACTAGTAGTCAATCTAATATATTTATCTCAGAAAACAATATAAAAATTCAAAACCATCGGATTATGCAACTTTAACATGACATAGGGTGCTGTTCTATACGGCGACAAAGGTCGAAATCTATTCAATGCGATCATATTTAACAGAATTACATACGCAATAAGTGAAATTTCATCAAATTAACCCTAAAATCGAAGCGATATTAATGCTGCCGCCAAATTTTGGTCAAATTAAACCAATAATCGAACCGCTATTAATGCCGCCGCCGCCGCCAGATCGGCGGCGATATTGTGAAATAGCGATGTTCGCCAGCAACAGGCTTAGCAATAACGAGGCTCGCTGGGGCCTGGCAGTGTTAGGGACCAATTATGCCCAAATCTATTCAATGCGATCATATTTAACAGAATTACATACCCAAATCGTGAAATTTAATTAAATTAACCCTAAAATTGAACCGATATTAACACCGCCGCCGCCCCCACCACATCGGGGGCGATATTGTCAAATAGTGGTGCTCGCCGGCAACAGGCTCAGTAATAACTAGGCTCGCTGGTGCCTGGCAGTGTTAGGGACCGATTAGGCCCAAATCTATTCAATGCAATCATATTTAACAGAATTACATACTCAAATCGTGAAATCTAATTAAATGAACCCTAAAATCAGACCGATATTAATGCCGCCACCGCCCCCACCAACACCACATTGGTGGCAATATTGTCAAATAGCGGTGCTCGCCGGCAACAGGCTCAGAGGGATTTCCCAAATTTATAAATAACACATCGGTTAGCTACCTACGCCGCGCTTTGGCCACATACATTTCCCATGACACATATTCCAACACCAACGTTAGCTAACCCGGCGGCCGCCCTTGTTGTCCTGTTGTGGTGATGCATCAATGTAGGTAGTGACTTGTGTGTGGATGCATTAATGCAGGTGGTGCCCTGCTGTGGTGATTCATTAATGTAGGATATGTTCTGCTGTGGGGATGTTGTAATACTGTTGGTGTCCTGTTGTGGAGATGTATTGATACAGGTGGTTTGTTGCTATCTCAATAATGCACGTGGTGCCCAGATGTGGTGATTCATTAATGTAGGATATGTGGCGTCCTCTTGCGGGGATGTATGGATACAGGTGGTGAATAGCTATGTCAATAATGCAGGTGGTGTCCTGCTGTGGTGATTCATTAATGTGGGATATGTTCTGCTGTGGGGATGGTGTAATACTGTTGGCGTCCTCTTGCGGGGATGTATTGATACAGGTGGTGAATAGCTATGTCAATAATGCAGGTGGTGTCCTGCTGTGGTGATTCATTAATGTAGGATATGTTCTGCTGTGGGGATGTTGTAATATTGTTGGCATCCTCTTGTGGGGATGTATTGATACAGGTGGTGAATAGCTATGTCAATAATGCAGGTGGTGTCCTGCTGTGGTGATTCATTAATGTAGGATATGTTCTGCTGTGGGGATGTTGTAATATTGTTGGCATCCTCTTGTGGGGATGTATTGATACAGGTGGTGAATAGCTATGTCAATAATGCAGGTGGTGTCCTGCTGTGGTGATTCATTAATGTAGGATATGTTCTGCTGTGGGGACGTTGTAATACTGTTGGCGTCCTCTTGCGGGGATGTATTGATACAGGTGGTGAATAGCTATGTCAATAATGCAGGTGGTGTCGTGCTGTGGTGATTCATTAATGTAGGATATGTTCTGCTGTGGGGATGTTGTAATACAGGTGGCGTCCTCTTGTGGGGATGTATTGATACAGATGGTGAATAGCTATGTCAATAATGCAGGTGGTGCCCTATTGTCGGGATCTATGGACGCAGGTGGTGTCCTGTAGGGGGGATATATTAATACAGGTGTGGTTCTATTGTGGCCCTGAGAGGCAAGTGCAGCCCACTACTCACTGCTAACATATTGATTCAATAGCACCCTCAGCCATATTATTCAACACTGCACCAAACAATCCCAGCTCTAGCAAAGAAACACCGATCACCAAGGGAGTTACAGCGACTGATAAGATGGCGCTGAGGGTAGGGGATCCGCATCGAAAGGGTCAATCCTCCACTGAGTAACATTTACACTTGTCGCTATATCTCCTGACATTTGGCATTACTAGCATAGGAAACTGGTCAGCGCAGTGTTAGGATAGGTTAACAAATCTTGCAAGTGGTGATTCGTGTTGGAAAGCAGTTGTGGCTGGAGTGGGTGGTGGCACCCCCTAATCTACCAGATCTGCGGCCGGGTGCGAGACAGCAGCACGCAAGTCTGGATAGTGATGACTCACCAAACAAACCAGGCAGCAATGCTTCATTGGTAACAATGTTGGTAAATTCCCAACATGATTCGGATACTGTCCCATGGTGCTAGCAGCATGGCATCCCAATAGGGCAACAATATAAAAAATCTCCATCAGTGTGTACGGTAGGTAGCCGACCTGCTGAGGTGACCTCAGATGTGGCTTGGTTGTAAAGCCCCAATCATCTGCCGCACCTGTACCTGGCCCCACCTGGATGGCTTAGTAGCGCTGAGCTGATGAATAATTGCTTCGGACCGCCATTGTGTCAGGCGTGTAGGTGGCACCACCTGGTGCCACCTGGTGGTGCCTGGTACTAAAGCGAATACACACCTATATATATATATATATATATGCTGGTGTTTGTCAGATCAGTCCTTACCTATTGTGTTTGGGTTCAAATATCCCAGTATAAATGCAATGTAACAGACGCGGTGGCCCATAAATTTAATATAATGTTTTTGGTAAAAATGTTTTCTATATGTGTACCAAGCGATTTGTTTCTAGGTGGTGTGGTTTTAGAGATATTTCACTTTTCCTGTATTTTCTGTATGAAGATTGCTCACCACCATTGACAATGCCTTGAGTTTGACGGTACGTGCAGTGCAAAACATTAGTTTTATTCAAAATTAATAGAAATCAAGAACCGTAACCTTAGAAATTGAATATGATGTTTTTGGTAAAGATGTTTTCTATATGCGTACCAAGCGATTTGTTAATAGGTGGTGTAGTTTTAGAGATATTTCACTTTTTCTGTATTTTCTATATGAAGATTGCTCAACCATTGACAATGCCTTGAGTTTGAGTATGCGCACGGCTGAAACTGGCGCACGGCTGACACCGGCTGAGTCAAATCCAATGACTTACACATTGATACTCGCTGCTACCTATCCTGGTGCTGGGAATTACTGGGTTAGGGCAAGGACTGATTAGCTCAGCATCAGGATAATGTGACTGAGTGGGAAATCAGATCATGGTTCTGATTGCCTGGTCTCCCAGTAAGGCAGCACTATAAAGTTACACTGAGTGCGCCCTGTCACAAGTCGGTACCGTTCCTTAAAATAACTGACATATTGACACGATGTAAAACCCCAACAAGCAATCTTACTGTTGTTTGTTGGGGGCCTATCTTCTAGCAACATCTAAGGTCATGTCAGGACGGGTACCCCAACTTGTGACAGTGCGTGTTATATCGGGCTTCAAGGTATTTTGACAACCCAGGATTAACTGTAGGTAAGGATAAAAGCACGGTTTCTTGTTTTACGTCCTAGCAACATGTAAAGACATGTCAGGACGGGTACAGACTTGTAGCAGTGCACACTCATGGCGACTTTATAGTGCTGCCCCACTGGGAGACCAGGCCACCAACACCATGAACTGATATCCCACTCAGTCACATTATCTTGACACTGAGCCAACCAGGCCTTGCCCTATCCTAATAATGCCGAGCGCCTGGCTAGGAAGGGACAAGTGTCAATTTTTAAGTCATCAGTTTTACTCGACCAGGGTTCAAACTCACAAACTCATAGGTTCGGATCCCCCGATCTCCCAAAACAGGAGACGGATGCTCAACTCATTCAGCCATCCCGTCTGGTCCATCCCTGTTCTAAACACACGCGTCAATCTGGTAGGAATCGGCCCAGACAAAATCTAGCCTTATGACATTATGAATGTGCTTGCTTTTCGGTTTGTTGCACCAACTTCTGATAATATGCACTCAAGGTGACTTGTAGTGCTGCCACACTGGAAGATCAAACAACCAGCACCATGACTTGATATCCCGGTCAGTCACATTACTCTAATACTGACTAAACCAGTCCTCATCATATTCTATTAAAGTTGCATGGTCCGATGGTTTTGAGTTTCTGACATTTCTGAGGTAAATCTATTAGATTGGGAGTCAATGATCTACCTTACTGTAGTTTGAAGTAACTTTTATTTTAAATGGCTAACTTTTGAGATATTTAAGGTGCAACCATGCAAAATTAATTTTGGCACACATGCCAAAACTCTTGACACCATAGGATTCTGCAGTAACATATTCTATTGAATTGCCTCAGTGTTCCCTTTTATGTGGCCACAAATGTTTAATAAGTGCACCAGTATCTAAGTTAGATATGTAGAATCAAACCTTGATAATTTTGATAGTTTTAAAAATGTCATGTTTTCATCGGACTATGCAGATTTAATGCCGAGCGTCAGGCTAGGTAGCGACAAGTATACATTTTGGAAGTCATTGGTTTGACCTGAGCATGCGTAGTGAACTCACCGGAAAACAAGTCATCCCATCAGGTCTATATAATATATGTATATACGTACTGTGCTTGTGGGTTTTCATGTACTATCATTGTGCATGTTGACTGGAACATGGGTAATTGGCCACTCGAACTTGTATCCCCTGCCGTGATACTAGGATTCTTTCTATATACTACATATCCCTTCGAACACTGAAACCTAACTGGTGCCGCCACTGGACTTTGCTTCTCTGTGAATTGTTCTCACTGACTGATGTATTCTAACCTGGGTTTATCTCTTATATGTAACTCGTTGTTCTTTCTTATTGACACTGGTGGTGCCATCGACCCGAAACTCTGTGATTGTATGCATTCCGCCACCTACCGATTATTGTTATGGTGCTGTAGCCAAGGCAATTGCTCGCTTAATTTGCATATCTAATCTTATTTATGGAAAATTCCATTTCCAACTGCATAGTTTGTACCACTAGCGCCACCCTTGTGCCTTTTGTAACTAAAATGACCGGTGCCCGAAGTCCGCTCACGGCCTATATAAGGCTACTATCCACAGATTGACTATGAGAAGGCCTTCGACCGAGTCAATCATGAACTGTTAATCAAATGTTTACAGGATATTGGTGTCAATGGCAAAGACATTAAACTAATTGTGAACTTATACTGGACACAACGTGCATTTATAAAAATGGAGCAGGGCCTATCGGATGAAGTTATGATTAAACGAGGAGTTCGACAGGGGTGTGTATTGTCACCATGTCTATTTAACCTGTACACAGAGATGATTTTCAGACACATTGAAGATTGCAAGGGAGTGACAATAGGTGGCATGAACGTCAACAATCTTAGATATGCCGATGACAGTGTAATACTAGCAGACAGTGAGAAAAACCTACAAGATATAGTGAATAGAATCAATAAAGCTGGAATACTATTCAACATGAAGATGAATGCCAGGAAGACCAAAACAATGGTTATAAGTAAAAAGACAGATAAACCAAATGTCAATATAACCATAGATGGCACAAACATAGAACAAGTATCCGAATTCATATATCTCGGACAAAAGATTACAAATGATGGGAGATGTGAGGAAGAAATTAAAAGAAGGATAACAATAGCCCGAACAACATTCTCCAAAATGTATAGAGTGTTAACATCAAGTAAGATATTAATACAAACAAGGAAGCGTATTCTTCAGTGTTATGTGTGGTCTACTCTAATGTATGGGGCAGAGACATGGACAATCTCTAAGAAAATGTACAAACGTTTAGCAGCATTTGAGATGTGGACTTATCGAAGGATGATGAAAATATCATGGACAAAGAAGATCACCAACAAAGAAGTTCTCAGAAAAATTAAAAATAAGAAAAGCTTGTTTGCCACTATACAGACAAAGAAACTTATTTATTTTGGCCACATCATTCGTCAGAGTTCAATATACCGTACATTGTTGGAAGGGAAGGTGAATGGCAGCAGAGGGAGAGGGAGACCAAGAACATCATGGTTTACAAATATTTCACAGTGGACAGGCTTGAATTATTCACAGTCTATCAGAACAGCACAACATCGGGACAAGTGGAGAACCATCGCATCCAACCCTTGACTAGAGGATGGAACTATTGATTGATTGATCCACAGACATTCTCACTTCGATAAGGAGCAGGGAGGACACACTAAAGACAGGAATGGCTAGAGACTTTCATTTGCCGTCCCACCCACCCCACATGTTACTAGGGTCCCACATCTTAGGCTTACATTTACATATATATACTTACTCATGAATGTTAAACCAACATGTCAGGGAAAATAAATACCAACTCTTAAACTGATATCGTGTTTGTGTGGTTCAATTGTAGTTCTTGTTATATTGTTAAAAATATCATTTATCCAAGAATGTTGTATGCAGTGCCACAGCATTTTATTTCTATGCTATGTATCAAAATGATCGATGTCCTATAATATGTTGTAATATATTGGTAATCTTTGGCAATCCCCCCCAAAAAAAGAATAAAGTTAAACTTATTGATTCACCTGTTAGCAATGTTAGTCAAATATATTATGTTTAGAGACAAAAATATTGTAAACCCCAATTATATTTGGCTTTGATTTTTGTTATATTTATAATACAGAATACTTCTGTATCGTGTATTATGTTATACCACATCACGTGATAACAAAGCCAAATGTTAGAACTCAATGTCAGATACCCAAAATCGGTGGGCATCAAGATAATGAAAAAGGCAATAAGATGCAAGCCCAGATGACAGATATTCCAAATCACATAGCAGACGAGATGGCCGAATGAGTTAGAGGGCCCGTCTCCCGTTCCGGTAGATCGTGGGATCGTGGTTTCGTACCCTGATCAAGTAAAACCGATGACTTAAAATGTTATACTTGTCGCCTCGTAGCCTAGCAGTCAGCATCGTTAGGATAGGGCAAGGCACAGAGGAATGAGCAAGACCAATCGGCCACAATTAAAATTGCCCCTGCTTAAAGTTGCATAGTCCGATGAAACGTGTTTTTTTTTCAAAACCAAAACACTTATATAAATTTGGTTCTATATATCCAACTTAGATACTAGTGCATTAGCTACGAATTGGGAACAGCCTATGAAGAATGATCAGTGAATTTATTACCTCATCCCCATGGACACCAAATTTGAGACAGGAACACTCATCAAACAATTAGGTCAATCTCGTGGCCTAATTACCCATACTCTCATTCCAACTACCATATATGTAATGCGGTCATCGTGAGATGTCAATATGCGTCATAGCTCGAGGACTTTTGGAAAGCTTGTCGAAAGTATTTTGGGTTCTTTCAGCTCAAATTGCTTCATAACTAGCCATTTTTCATCAAAGTTACTCCGAGCTAATGATTACTGGGTTATAACGATTAATTTGATATATTTATCTAAAAAATAAAATAAAAATTCAAACTCCATCGGACCAAGCAACTTTAATCAACTAATCTACTGAAACAAAAATAGTATTGAACCTACCCCGCTTTCTCCATGTGTCGTAAGTACTCCAGGGTTTTCTTCTCATTTATCGCTCCGCGCGATTGATGAGCGAGTCAGCCAGCCGCAGATTAAAGCTTCTACATGGATGGCGTAGAGATCAAATTGTGGTGTTCTCTGTGGCGGAGTGGTTAGAGTGTCTGACTTTTTTCTAGGTTGGACTCCTAATCTGAAGGTCAGTGGTTCGATTCCCTGTGCCCTCACCTCAGCCAATTTGGATTTCCACCGCTGTGTATAACTTACAGCGTCATCAAAGGCCAGCTGCTCTCATACCATGTCTATGTGGTGTGGGAGGTTAAAAATCCCTTGGGTCGGTAAAGGTGTAGGCTCGGGCTTTCTATCGACAAACTGTCTAATGGTGAAAACAAACCTATTCAGGCTTATCCATGATAGGCAGCATAAATCTTCAAGAAAAAAAAGATATATATATATTGTAATCCATATCGATGAGCGTGAACGGTATACACCCGTGTTTGTTCAGTACCGTGGAAGTATGTTACATATGTCTGTATATGTATATAATATATGTGTGTATATATATATGTATATATATATTATATCTATATAGGGAACAAATGCTCAGCTCCTGAAATGATTATGTAGACTGCATTGATGGATTCCTCCACCAGGTGGCGTACTGCATCCTCACTGCCATTCCTCCACGGTGCGGCGCTGTCCTCCAGTGTCTGTGTGGAGGATGGCTGTTCAGGACCCCTAGCAACAGGAAACACCTCCTCCAGCCCCCACCACCACCACCACCTCACCACCACCACCACATCCACCCAACACACCTCCTATCTCTCACAAAACTCTCATTATGTCCGCTCTCCCCACTGCCTGGCTCCTGAGACACCTGGGTGTATATGGCAGTGTGCGCCGCCAGGGGCTGGTGGGATGGGGTAGGAGGGTGGGGGTTAGGCAGGTGACAGTCAGTGTGGTAGAGATACCAGTCACACTACCGGGGTTGGAGGAGGGAGGGTTTGAGAACCCACGGTGGAGACGGGGGAGAGCAAGGTGTATATGAAGGGGGGAAGGAGGGAGAAGAGTTGACAGGAGTTGTGACAGCTCTGTCCATTGCCAATGGAGGAGGGACGGAGGGAGAAAGGCCGACAGTAGTTGTGACAGCTCTGTCCAATGACAATGAAGGAGGGAAGGAGAAAGAAGGGTTGACAGTGCCTGTGACAGTTGAGTATACTGACAATGAACGAAGAAAGGAGGGAGAAAGGTTGACAGTAGTTGTGACAGCTCTGTCTATTGACAACTAAGGAGTGAAGGAGGGAGAAAGGTTGACCGTAGTTATGATAGTTAAGTCTACTGACAATGAAGGAGGGGAGGAGGAAGAAGGGTTGACAGTAGCCTTGAGAGCTGCGGCTACTGACAATCAAGCAGGGAAGGAGGGAGAAAGGTTGATAGGTAGTTGTGACAACTGGGTCTGCGGGCAATGAAGGAGGGAAGGAAGGAGAAGAGTTGACAGTAGTTGTGACAGTTGCGTCTACTGACAATGAAAGGAGGGAAGGAGGGAGAAAGGGTTACAGTATCTGGGACAGCAGCGTCTACTGACAACGAGGAGTGGAAGGAGGGAGAAAGGTTGAGAGTAGAGGTGACAGCTGAGTCTACCGATAATCAAGCCAGGGAGTTGGGAGAAAGGAGGTTGAGAGTATTGGTGTCACCGTTACTAATTGTTTGCTTGTTGGAGTTTTACGTCCTAGCAACATATATGGTCATACCAGGACCAGTATCGAACTGGGACAGTGTGCACTCAATGCGACTTTATAGTGCTGCCCCACTGGATGATCAGACGAGCAGAAACATGACCCGATACCGCACTCAGTCACATTATCTTGATACTGAGCTAACCAGTCCTTGCCCTGTCCTAGTGATGCTGAGTGCCAGGCTAGTTAGCAACAGGTGTCAATGTTATCAAGTGAGATGATTAGGGGATGGTGGGGATGATATTAGTGGCTGGTTAGGCTGGCCAGTTGTGGGGGTGGGGAGGGGAGGTTGAAGCATGGCAGTTGACAGTTGTGGTGTCACTCACCTTGACTGACAGGGTCTGGTTGGGTATTGAGGAGGAGGCAGCTTGTGTTGACAGTAGTGGTGTGACAGGGATGCAGCGTCTTGTTGGCTAGGTGGGAGGAGGGAGCGTGCATTGACAGTAGCGGTATGACAGTGACACTGGATCTGGTTGGGTATTTGGGAGGAGGGAGCGTGCATTGACAGTAGTGGTATGACAGTGACACTGGATCTGGTTGGGTATTTGGGAGGAGGGAGCGTGCATTGACAGTAGTGGTATGACAGTGACACTGGATCTGGTTGGGTATTTGGGAGGAGGGAGCGTGCATTGACAGTAGTGGTATGACAGTGACACTGGATCTGGTTGGGTATTTGGGAGGAGGGAGCGTGCATTGACAGTAGTGGTATGACAGTGACACTGGATCTGGTTGGGTATTTGGGTGGAGGTAGCGTGCATTGACAATAGTGGTATGACAGTGATACTGGATCTGGTTGGGTATTTGGGAGGAGGGAGCATGCATTGACAGTAGTGGTATGACAGTGACACTGGATCTGGTTGGGTATTTGGGAGGAGGCAGCGTGCATTGACAGTAGTGGTATGACAGTGACACTGGATCTGGTTGGGTATTTGGGAGGAGGGAGCATGCATTGACAGTAGTGGTATGACAGTGACACTGGATCTGGTTGGGTATTTTGGAGGAGGGAGCGAGCATTGGCAGTAGTGGTATGACAGTGGCACTGGATCTGGTTGGGTATTTGGGAGGAGGGTGCGTGCATTGACAGTAGCGGTATGACAGTGACACTCGATCTGGTTGGGTATTTGGGAGGAAGGAGCGTGGATTGACAATAGCGGTATGACAGTGACACTGGATCTGGTTGGGTATTTGGGAGGAGGGAGCGTGGATTGACAGTAGTGGTATGACAGTGACACTGGCTCTGGTTGGGTATTTGGGAGGAGGGAGAGTGCATTGACAGTAGTGGTATGACAGTAACACTGGATCTGGTTGGGTATTTGGGAGGAGGGAGCGTGCATTGACAGTAGTGGTATGACAGTGATACTGGATCTGGTTGGGTATTTGGGTGGAGGGAGCATGGATTGACAGTAGTGGTATGACTGTGACACTGGATCTGGTTGGGTATTTGGGAGGAGGGAGCATGCATTGACAGTAGTGCTATGACAGTGACACTGGATCTGGTTGGGTATTTGGGAGGAGGGAGCATGCATTGACAGTAGTGGTATGACAGTGACACTGGATCTGGTTGGGTATTTGGGAGTAGGGAACGTGCATTGACAGTAGGGGTATGACTGTGACACTGGATCTGGTTGGGTATTTGGGAGGATGCAGCATGCATTGACAGTAGTGCTATGACAGTGACACTGGATCTGGTTGGGTATTTGGGTGGAGGGAGCGTGCATTGACAATAGTGGTATGACAGTGACACTGGATCTGGTTGGGTATTTGGGAGGAGGGAGCATGCATTGACAGTAGTGGTATGACAGTGACACTGGATCTGGTTGGGTATTTGGGAGGACCGAATGTGCATTGACAGTAGTGGTATGACAGTGACCCTGGATCTGGTCGGCTAGTTGGGAGGAGGGAGTTTGCATTGACAGTAGTGGTATGACAGTGATACTGGATCTGGTTGGGTATTTGGGAGTAGGGAGCGTGCATTGACAGTAGGGGTATGACAGTGACACTGGATCTGGTTGGGTATTTGGGAGGAGGGAGCGTGCATTGACAGTAGTGGTATGACAGTGACACTGGATCTGGTTGGGTATTTGGGAGGAGGGAGCATGCATTGACAGTAGTGGTATGACAGTGACACTCGATCTGGTTGGGTATTTGGGAGGAGGGAGCATGCATTGGCAGTAGTGGTATGACAGTGACACTGGATCTGTTTGGGTTTTTGGGAGGAGGGAGCGTGCATTGACAGTAGTGGTATGACAGTGACACTGGATCTAGTTGGTTATTTGGGAAGCGCGAGTAGGTGCATTATTACCGATACAGCAAAGGATACTGCAGAACGTATCGGAGAAGGTACTAGAAATGGTACTGGATAGGGCACTGGAGAGGTTACGGGAGAGTGTGTTATTGAAGGTAGTACTGGGGGTGGTGGAGGTGGTACTGCAGAAGGTACTGTAGATGGTACTGCAGATGGTACTGGAGAGAGCACTGGGGATGGTACTGCATAGGGTACTACAAAGGGGACTACAGTGGGTACTGCATAGGGTGCTGCAGAGGGTACTGCAGGTGGTACTGGAGAGGGTACTGGAGAGGGTTATGGAAATGGTACTGCAGAGTATAGTTCAGAGGGTACGGCGGAGGCTACAACAGAGGGTAATGCAGAAGGTACTGCAAATGGTACTACAGAGCATGCTTGAGAGGGCACTGCAGAGGGTATTGGAGATGGCGTTCGAGAGGGTACTGGAGAGGGTACTGAAGAGGGTACTGCAGGGGGTATTTCAGATGGTACTGGGGAGGGTACTGCAAAGGGTACTGCAGAGGGTGTTGCAGAGGGCACTGCAGATGGCACTGCAGAGCGCACTGGGGAGGGTACTGGAGAGGGTGCTGGAGAGGGTACCGGAGAGGGTACTGGAGAGGGTACTGGAGAGAGTAATCTAACAATGCCAACTTCTGCAGACAGGGTCGACCCGCGTGGTCCACCCCTCTAAGAATTGCGGAGTGTTTCGATTTCAGCGTCTACTACACGGAACATGAATTAAGGCGAAGGAGGTGGGAGGTAGTTGTGAGGGTGTGAGGGTGTGAGGGTGTATGTGGGTGGGTGGATGCGTAGGTTTAGAGCTGGGTGTGGAATGGGGAGGGGGGAGGGTAGTTGGGTGGGTGGTTGTGTGGGTGTGTGGGTGACTAGGTGTAGGTTTAGAACTAGCTGGGTGTGAGAGTGGAGGTTGGGTGGGGGGTTGTGTGGGTGTGTGGGTGACTGGGTGTAGGTTTAGAACCAGCTAGGTGTGGGGAGTGGGGAGTTGGGTGGGTGGCTGTGTGGGTGTGTGGGTGACTAGGTGTAGGTATAGAACTAGCTAGGTGTGGGGAGTGGGGAGTTGGGTGGGTGGCTGTGTGGGTGTGTGGGTGACTAGGTGTAGGTTTAGAACTAGCTAGGTGTGGGGAGTGGGGAGTTGGGTGGGTGGCTGTGTGAGTGTGTGGGTGACTGGGTGTATGTTTAGAACTAGCTAGGTGTGGGGAGTTAGGAGTTGGGTGGGTGGATGTGTGGGTGTGTGGGTGACTGGTTGTAGGTTTAGAACTAGCTAGGTGTGGGGAGTGGGGAGTTGGGTGGGTGGTTGTGTGTGTGGGGGTGACTGGGTGTATGTTTAAAACTAGCTGCGTTTGAGGAGTGGCTACTGGGGAGTGGGGAGTTGGGTGGGTTCCTGTGTGTGTGTGTGTGTGTGTGTGTGACTGGGTGTGGGTTTAGAACTAGGTGCGTGTGGGGAGGTGACGGGTAGTTGGGTGGCTGGCTGAGTTGTTGGCAGGGTGCTGCTGGGAGCCCCCGCTCGCTGGTTCCCTAGTGACTAGCGCTCAGGAACCAGCGGAACGCCCACTCACCGGGACGCGACGGGAACCCGGACACGGAGCCGCATGTCCTGGTTCCGCCGGCTTTCGCCAGGTGATGCCGCTGCACGGCGGGGGGGGGGGGGGGGGGGGCTGGGCTGGGCGGGGCGCTGCGCGGCTCTGGGGGCCGGGCGCGGGCGGGGGGCGGGGCGACGAGGGGCGGGGCCGGGTGGCGGGGCGGGGCGAGGCGGCAGGGGGGGGGGGGGGGGCGGGGGAGGGGGGGGGGGGGGGGGTAGTCGAGAGGGCTTTGCGTGATTGTGTGGGTGGGGGAGGAAGGAGGTGGTAGGGTAGGGCGGGGCTGGAGGAGGGAGTGTGGGTGGAAGAGGAGAAAGGTGGAACGGTGGGGAGCTGGTAGGGGGTGGGTCGGGGGGAGAGTCGGGGAGGGAGGGAGGGACTGTGGCTAACTGGAGGCGCTCAACGAGAGACCGTGCCAGGAACAAAACCAAGAAATCTTGGCTATCTTGTCGAGGTTTTCCCATCCTCCTGTCCCGTTCCCTCCCCTTCCTCTCTGTTCTCCCAATGTGTTCAATTTAGCGGCACGGGCAAGTGGCCATCGCAAATACAGTTGCACCGCCTTCCTACTTACTCCCCTCCCCGCCCTCTCCTCTCACTCCGCCCCGTCATCCACTTCTCCTGTTACCTTCTATGGTAGCGGGAATGACACAAGTAGATCGCCAGCATTGATCCATGCCACGGCTCCCACTTCCCACTGCCCATTTCCCCACATCCCCCCTCCCACTTCCCAAGTCCCACTTCCCACCTCCAACTTCCCCACCTATCTCCTCCTACTTCCCACTTCCCACCTGCCACCATCCACTTCCCACCTCCAACTTCCCCACCTATCTCCTCCCAATTCCCACCTGCCACCACCCACTTCCCACCTCCAACTTCCCCACCTATCGCCTCCTACTTCCCACTTCCCCACTTCCCGCCTCCCCACCTGCCACCACCCACTTCCCACCTCCAACTTCCCCACCTCCCACTTCCCGCATCCCACCCTTCTTCCTTTCATCTCCTCTCCGCCTCCTGTTCTTCTCCCTCCACCCTCCTCCTCTCCCATTCCTCCGTCCATTCCTTAACCCTTGTCTTCTGCTCTCCCTCTATTCTCCCTCCATCCCCTCTCCTTTCTTCCGCCGCCCCTCTCACCCTCTCCACCCCCACCTCCGTCCCCCCACCCACCCTCACCATCCCCCACTCGCCATGTATAGTACCGTCCAGCCTTCAGCAGTTATTAAGTCATACTGATCTATCTCTGTGAAAACATCACCCATGGACAAAAACAATCTAAAGATATGTACGTTGAAATATGGGTTAAGCTCTTAGAATCCTATGACACGAACAAAATATGTGCTAAGCTTTTATATCAGACTTGGGGGGCAACGAAAGATGACAGTCGACGCCCCATCTCATTTCCGGAGCAGAGCAAAGTTGAAATTGGCCTGACACTCACATATCTGGGCTTAAGCCGAGTAGATATAGTGTTGTAGTTTGCACTGACCTCTCAGGCAAATATCTACATAGAAAATGTTGTTTGTTTTGGGGGGTTTTACATCCGGGTAACATCTAAGGTCATATCAGGACAGGCACCGACTTGTGAGACTGGGTACTGATGGTGACTTTATAGTGCTACTCGACTGGGAGACAAGGTTACTGGCACCATGAACCGATATGCCACGCAGTCCCATTATCCTGATAATGAGCTAACCAGTCCTTGTCCTATCCTATTAATGCCGAGTGTAATCTATGGGCTAATCCCTTTTAAAAGGTGGTCGCCAGATGTTTATAAATGGAAGTGAGCTATAATGAAATGCAAGTTTAAATATATATAAAATATCATAAAGTACCAGAGGGTGTAGTATAGGAAATGGTGTGGTGACGCCCCTGCCTTGCAGAGTTCTAAACCACTGCCTTGTGGTACAGGTCCTTGACAGAAACGAAGGCTAAGGGAGCAAACCCTAAACAGAAAACCATGTCACTGTGGCAGCATTAAGGGCGGTTGATGTATGGAATTCCCAACATCTCCCGACCAGCCACTGCAGGGACAAATGGTTTTGCGCCTGTCTTGACATGTTCTTGCCGGTGTGAAACCTCTATTTGCTCCCCGAGAGAGTGCCGCTGGTAACTTGCAAAAGCCAGCAGCACTTCAACACTTTTGCAGGCAGCTTTCATGAAATGCGTTCAATCATGAGGCTAACCTGGAAGGACAAAGAGACGAATAAGGAAATACTCGAATGGATGGGGCTGCCCTCTATGGAAGATCTTCTGATCAAAAAGAATCTCCGGTGGACTGGACACCTCATGAGGATGTCATCAGACAGGCTACCAAAGCAGATCCTCTATTCTCAACTGTCTTCTGGCTACAGAAAGAGAGGGCGCCCCCGTCTCCGGTTCAAAGATACCATCAAGAGAAACCTGAAGCTGAGAGACATTAAGACCGACTCATGGACGCAACTCTCACAGCAGAGAGCTAAATGGAGAGCGGCAGTCAAGTAATGAAAGCAGTCTTTGTCGCATCGCGACCGACAGCATGATGAGCTGAGTCCTATAGTTGCCTGTCTATAATAGTGAAGTGGCTACAGTGGGTATAGCACAGAATAGAGGATGGACACAAAAGTACCTCTTGTCACATGAAAGGCCCAGTGGTGACTGCCAGCTCTCCCAGGCTTTTAATCTCTCCAACACTCCTACAGGCATGTCATTGAAGGTACATGATATTGAAGGTACATGATATTATTGAAGGTACATGATATTTTTGAAGGTGCATGATGTCATTGATCCATGGCATATTGTTATTTTACTCTTTATGGCGGTCATCTTGAGACTCCAGGACAGTACAGATGGGTACAACTCAGGTGCACCCCTCATTCCCACATCCCAGCTACCACCAGGTCATGGCAACTTGACCAGACACCTCTATCATATCCGATGCACTCCATACAAATTCAATCTAGATCCAATACACATTAAATATTAAATACCGAACACGACTGTCTTCGACCCTATCAGTTTGGGTTCAGCAATGAGTTACACATTCTTCTATCTATTAAATAAAACAAATGGGTACTTTAAACGGAATCTATTTTATAATGTAACTATGTGTAGAAAGTCTAAATACTTTACACAAGTGTCAGACTAGGTAGCAACAAATATCAATTTTGTAAATCATTGGTTTGATTTGGCTAGGATTCGAACTCCCGCATGGGCAGCTCACGCTCTACCCATTCAGCCACCGCGTCCATTTAGGTAGACAGGTAGGCATGGCGGGTCAGTGAACCTAGATTGTCTAATGGTTGAGACGCTAGCCCAGAATGGCAGGGACATGTGGGTTTTAATCCTGCTCACAATGTTCGCTCTGTATGCAGCCCCCTCAGGACACTGGTGCCATGCCCAGCATCTTGTACAAGGTACATGATGCATGCTCTAATAATAGAGACTGTTACTGCTGAAGGCTGTGGCATCAACATTTCAACAAGCATCCCAATATTAATTTAGCATGTTTTCGCTTCAAAGCTGACCAGTTTTAATACACGTTACTTCAAACTCATCATCATCATCATGCTGTCAGTCGCGATGCGACAAAGACTGCTTTCATTACTTGACTGCCGCTCTCCATTTAGCTCTCTGCTGTGAGAGTGATGTCCGTGAGTTGGTCTTAATGTCTCTCAGCTTCAGGTTTCTATTATAACAATTAATATATTAATCTTTAAAAAAAGATTGCTAGCTGAGGATCAGGGAAATGTGACTGAGTGGTAAATTGGGTCATGGTGCTGGCGGCAGTAAGGCAGCACTATAAAGTGGCCATGAGTGTGCACTGTCATAAGTCGGTTTCCGTAGTGACATGATCTTAGATGTTGCCAGGACGCAAAACCACAAACAATCTTGTCCAACCAAATGACTGGAGGCTCCCAAAGCCTCATTTATTCTTAGATCATAGCTATACTACTTACCTCCTATGCCTACCCTCTTCGATTTATATATCTAGGCATAATAGCCTGTTAACAGATTCCGCCTCTCTATTTATGACATGTTATAATTATAGTGGTCATGTGGTGAGGATTGACTATACCAATACTGAGTCCACATTAAGTGTGTTTTTAAATGCATTTAGTGATGGTCGACTATTTTGGGTGGAAGCCAATTTCATGTGGTGTTCTCTGTGGCGGAGTGGTTAGAGCGTCTGACTTTTTTCTAGGTCAGACTCCTAATCTGAAGGTCGGTGGTTCGATTCCCCGTGCCCCCATCTCTGCCAATTTGGATTTCCACCGCTGTGTATAACTTACAGCGACATCAAAGGCCAGTTGCTATCATACCATGTCTATGTGGTGTGGGAGGTTAAAAATCCCTTGGGTCGGTAAAAGTGTAGTCTCGGGCTTTCTATCGACAAACTGTCTAATGGTGAAAACAAGCCTATTCAGGCTTATCCATGATAGGCAGTAAAAATCTTCAACATCTGTTTGCCGGTCTATCAACGTGAAAGTTTGTCTTCACTCGCTGGTTAGTGCTGCAGTCTGAAGGTGAGGCTCCCAGTTATGATTATTTGGTTGGTTGTGGAGTTTTAGGTCCTAGCAACATCTGAGATCATATCAGGACGGGTACTGAATTGTAACAGTGCACACTCATAGTGACTTAATAGTGTTGCCCCACTGGGAAATCAGGCTTCCATCACCATGACCCGATGTCCCACTCAGACACTTTATCCTGACACCAAGGCAACCAGTCTTTGCCCTATCCTATTAATGCTGAGTGCCTGGCTTGGAAGCAACAAGTGTCTTTGGTTTGACTCGACCGGGAACCGAACTCCCGATCTCCCGCATGGCAGGCCTGCGCACTACCGATTCAGCTACCGCGCCCAGTCCCAGTTCTGAAGGAGCTGAACACAGAGGACAGCTGGGGCTGACCTCTGACCTTGATCAAAGATCTACTATACATGTGTATTAGAAGCTTTACCTTGATGGCCTGGGATTGTTGTTTGTTGCGATTTTATATCCTGCGAACATCGAAGGTCATATCAGGATGGGTACCGACTTGCAACAGTGCACACACATGACAACTTTATAATATTGCCGCGCTGGGAGACCAGGCTGCCAGTACCATGACACAATATCGCATACAGCCACATTATTCCGATACTAGCCTAACCAGTGCTTTCCCTTGTCCTATTAATGCCAAGCACTTGACTAAGTTGTGACAAGTATAAATTTTGTAAGTCATTGATTTGACTCGGCCCAGGTTCTAACTCACGACCCTCCCCCATGGGTAGGCAGCCAGCGCTCTCACTAATTCAGCCATCGCGTCCGGTCTGATGGCTTCGGAGCCCGCAGGGGTCAGAGTTGAAGCTTACGGAGGCAGATGGGTGGCTGGTACTGCATCGTGCTGCATTCCCCAGTGCATATTGTGTAACCTATTAAAAATTGATGGAAATGCCTCAGGTAATAGCACCAGTGAAAGGGAAGAAAATAACTATCGCCAACGGGTGGGTATTGTCATCGGAGTCGTTGTAAACACATGGCACACGATGACTACAAACCCACACCTTTTTCCCATTTTAGGGTGAATGTCCGAACTATAGGACATTTTAATATTGTGCAGGTAAAAATGGTATTATTTACTTGATAAGTCACACTGACTTTCTTAACCATTAGTAAGCAAAATTAAGATCATTTACCTTACTTAAAGGTGAATAGTCCGATGAAAGCATAAACTTTTCAAAACTAAAACAATTATCTAGATTTGATTCTACATATCTAACTTAGATACTGGTTCACTTATTAAACATGAGTCGCTACATAGAAGGGACTACTGAAGCAATTTAACAGAACCTGTTACTGCAGAAGCCTATGGTGTCAAGAGTTTTGGCATGCTTGCCAAAAGTAATTTAGCTTGGTTGCACTTCAAATATATCGAAGGTTCGCCATTAAAAATAAATGTTACTTCAAACTAAAGTTAGGTAAATTATAATGATCACCCTAATGTATTTATCTCAGAAAATGTCAGAAATTCAAAACCATCGGACTATGCTACTCTAAGTATGCACTCAGAGAATTCTATTTAAAATATATAGACCAGACGGGATGGCCGAATGAGTTGGAGCGTCCGTCTCCCGTGTTGGTAGATCGTGGGATCGTGGGTTCGAACCCTGGTCGAGTCAAACCAATGACTGAAAAATCGATACTTGTTACTTCCTAGCCTGGCGCTCGGCATTATTAGGATAGGGCAAGGACTGGCTGGCTCAGTGTCAGGATAATGTGACTGAGTGGGATATCAGGTGATGGTGCTGGCCCCCTGGTCTTCCAGTGGGGCAGCACTATTAAGTCGCCATGAGTGTGCACTGTCACAAGTCGATATGACCTGAGATGTTGCTAGGACGTAAAATAACAACAAACAAACAATTTAAAATATATTATTGTAGTGGTCTGTGCTGGCCTCTCAGGCAAGTATCCACATAGACAGGTGGGCGTGGGGAGTGTATTGATATCAGGGAGCCTGGGTGGTGTGGTGGTTGGCGCACTGGCCCGGAATGCAAGGAGATGTGGGTTCGGGTCCCGCTCTAGGCGCAGTATTTCCCATTTTCATCACCCCCACGACACTGGTTGCCGTGATCAGGATCCTGTACAAGCTTTGCGCTGTATGGTTGTTGAATCTACCCTGTGTATGCATGTGTTAGTGCATTGCCTGTATGTATGTAATTGTAAGCATTACAAGACTTACAATTCCAGGGGGACGAGTGTAGTGGTCTGCACTGACCTCTCAGGCAAGTAACCACATAGACAGGTAGGCGTGGGGAGTGTATTGATATCAGGGAGCATAGGTGGTGTAATGGTTAGCACACTGGCCCGGAATGCAAAGAGATGTGGGTTCGAGTCCTGCTCTAGGCGCAGTATTTCCCATTTTCATCACCCCCACGACATTATTATTAAGAAAACAGCATGACAATTTCAACAGGTCTTAATATTTATAGTATTTCTCAAATGATATATTAAGGGATGAAAGTGATTGCGAAGAAAGAAATTGGGGGGTGGGGGGGAGATCAACAGTGAGGTGGGCGATAATACGGTCATTGCAATGATCGAATGTTCTCCAAGCACAGATTGTAAAGATTTGTCATAGGCGTAGCGCAAAGCCTGCTTGGATCTGACTGGATGAAATCTGAATCCCGCCTTTTTTTCATCGATTCGCTGACAACACAAACCCAGAGACAATTTCCGCTTAACAGCGGAAATTGAACCATACCCAGTACAGGACGATAATTTAACATGACACTTAACCTACATGATAACCAGTGCTATGTAGTTGCTTTTCATTTCCATACATGACACTTAACTTGCATGACAACCAGTGCTATGTAGTTGCTTATCATTGCCATATATGACACTTAACCTACATGACAACGAGTGTTATGTAGTTGCTTATCATTGCATATATGACACTTAACCTACATGACAAGCAGTGCTATGTAGTTGCTTATCATTGCATATATGACACTTAACCTACACGACAACCAGTGCTATGTAGTTGCTTATCATTGCCATACATGACACTTAACTTGCATGACAACCAGTGCTATGTAGTTGCTTATCATTACCATACATGACACTTAACCTACATGACAACCAGTGTTATGTAGTTGCTTATCATTGCCATATATGACACTTAACCTACATGATAACCAGTGATATGTAGTTGCTTATCATTGCCATATATGACACTTAACCTACATGACAACCAGTGCTATGTAGTTGCTTATCATTGCCATACATGACACTTAACCTACATGACAACCAGTGCTATGTAGTTGCTTATCATTGCCATATATGCCACTTAACCTACATTACAACCAGTGATATGTAGTTGCTTATCATTACCATATATGACACTTAACCTACATGACAACCAGTGCTATGTAGTTGCTTATCATTGCCATACATGACACTTAACCTACATGACAACCAGTGCTATGTAGTTGCTTATCATTGCCATATATGCCACTTAACCTACACGACAACCAGTGATATGTAGTTGCTTATCATTGCATATATGACACTTAACCTACATGACAACCAGTGCTATGTAGTTGTTTATCAGCGCCATATATGACACTTACCCTACATGACAACCAGTGCTATGTAGTTGCTTATCATTACCATATATGACACTTAACCTACATGACAACCAGTGCTATGTAGTTGCTTATCATTGCCATATATGACACTTAACCTACATGGCAACCAGTGCTATGTAGTTCCTTATCATTGCCATACATGACACTTAACCTACATGACAACCAGTACTATGCCGTTGCTTATCATTGCCATACATGCCACTTAACCTACATGACAACCAGTGCTATGCCGTTGCTTACCATTGCCATACATGACACTTAACCTACACGACAACCAGTGATATGTAGTTGCTTATCATTGCATATATATCTAGGGTGCGTACATGGTGTGGGAGGTGTGTGTGGACGGTTTGTACGGTGTGTGTGGTGTGCAGGGTGTGTTTATGGTGTGTGCAGGGTGTGTGTGCAAGGTGTTTAAGGTGTGTAGGGGGTGCCGGGTGTGTGTGGGAGGTGTGTACAGCAGGGGTGCACTGGGGGCCTTATTATCGAGCTGGGTGTGGTGTGCAGGGCGTGTGTAAGATGTATGAGGGGTGTGTAAGGTGTGCGTGCGGTATGGGTAGGGGGTGCAGGGCGTGTGCAGGGTGTGTGTACAGCAGGGGTGCACTGGAGGTTTTATTAGCGAAGTGGGTACGGTGTGTAAGGTGTGTGAGGTGTGTATGGTGCGTGTGGGGTGTGTGTAGGGTGTGTGTGACGAATGTGTAATGTGTGTGTACAGCTTGGGTGCATCGGATGCCTTATTAGCGAGGTGGGTATGGTGTGTAAGGTGTGTGTAGAATGAGCAGGGTGTGTGCTGGGTGTGTGTGTGGGATGTGTGTGGAGCGGGGATGCACTGGATGCCTTATTAGCGAGGTGGGTATGGTGTGCTGGGTGTGTGTGGGATGTGTGTGGGATGTGTGTAGAGCGGGGATGCACTGGATGCCTTATTAGCGAGGTGGGTATGGTGTGCAGGGTGTGTGTGGGATGTGTATAGAGCAGGGGTGCACTGGATGCCTTATTAGCGAGGTGGGTATGGTGTGTTGTGTGTGTGGGATGTGTGTAGAGCAGGGATGTACTGGAGGCCTTATTAGCGAGGTGGGTATGGTGTGCTGGGTGTGTGCAGGGTGTGTGTGGGATGTGTGTAGAGCAGGGATGCACTGGATGCCTTATTAGCGAGGTGGGTATGGTGTGCAGGGTGTGTGTGGGATGTGTGTGGGATGTGTGTAGAGCAGGGATTTATTGGAGGCCTTATTAGCGAGGTGAGTATGGTGTGCTGGGTGTGTGTGGGATGAGTGTAGAGCGGGGATGCACTGGATGCCTTATTAGCGAGGTGGGTATGGTGTGCTGGGTGTGTGTGGGATGTGTATAGAGCAGGGGTGCACTGGATGCCTTATTAGCGAGGTGGGTATGGTGTGTTGTGTGTGTGGGATGTGTGTAGAGCAGGTATGTACTGGAGGCCTTATTAGCGAGGTGGGTATGGTGTGCTGGGTGTGTGCAGGGTGTGTGTGGGATGTGTGTAGAGCAGGGATGCACTGGATGCCTTATTAGCGAGGTGGGTATGGTGTGCAGGGTGTGTGTGGGATGTGTGTGGGATGTGTGTAGAGCAGGGATTTATTGGAGGCCTTATTAGCGAGGTGAGTATGGTGTGCTGGGTGTGTGTGGGATGAGTGTAGAGCGGGGATGCACTGGATGCCTTATTAGCGAGGTGGGTATGGTGTGCTGGGTGTGTGTGGGATGTGTGTAGAGCAGGGATGCACTGGAGGCCTTATTAGCGAGGTGGGTATGGTGTGCTGGGTGTGTGTGGGATGAGTGTAGAGCGGGGATGCACTGGATGCCTTATTAGCGAGGTGGGTATGGTGTGCTGGCTGTGTGTGGGATGTGTGTAGAGCAGGGATGTACTTGAGGCCTTATTAGCGAGGTGGGTATGGTGTGCTGGCTGTGTGTGGGATGTGTGTAGAGCAGGGATGCACTGGATGCCTTATTAGCGAGGTGGGTATGGTGTGCTGGGTGTGTGTGGGATGTGTGTGGGATGTGTGTAGAGCAGGGATGCACTGGATGCCTTATTAGCGAGGTGGGTATGGTGTGCTGGGTGTGTGTGGGATGTGTGTAGAGCAGGGATGCACTGGAGGCCTTATTAGCGAGGTGGGTATGGTGTGCTGGCTGTGTGTGGGATGTGTGTAGAGCAGGCCTGCACTCGATGCCTTATTAGCGAGGTGGGTATGGTGTGCTGGGTGTGTGTGGGATGTGTGTAGAGCAGGGATGCACTGGAGGCCTTATTAGCGAGGTGGGTATGGTGTGCTGGGTGTGTGTGGGATGTGTGTAGAGCAGGGATGCACTGGATGCCTTATTAGCGAGGTGGGTATGGTGTGTAGGGTGTGTGTGGGATGTGTGTAGAGCAGGGATGCACTGGATGCCTTATTAGCGAGGTGGGTATGGTGTGCTGGGTGTGTGTGGGATGTATGTGGGATGTGTGAGAAGCATGGAGGACTTAGTGCAGTGTATGGTGTGCTGGGTGTGTGTGGGATGTGTGTGGGATGTGTGTAGAGCAGGGATGCACTGGATGCCTTATTAGCGAGGTGGGTATGGTGTGCTGGGTGTGTGTGGGATGTGTGTAGAGCAGGGATGCACTGGATGCCTTATTAGCGAGGTGGGTATGGTGTGTAGGGTGTGTGTGGGATGTGTGTAGAGCAGGGATGCACTGGATGCCTTATTAGCGAGGTGGGTATGGTGTGCAAGGTGTGTGTGGGATGTGTGTAGAGCAGGGGTGCACTGGATGCCTTATTAGCGAGGTGGGTATGGTGTGCTGTGTGTGTGTGGGATGTGTGTAGAGCAGGGATGCACTGGAGGCCTTATTAGCGAGGTGGGTATGGTGTGCTGGGAGTGTGGGATGTGTGTGGGATGTGTGTAGAGCAGGGATGCACTGGAGGCCTTATTAGAGAGGTCGGCACGGAGGATATGGATTGTGTGGTCGATGGTGTAAGAAAGAAGGGCGGAGGTGAGATGCAATCTCCCAAACAGACAGCCTAGTCGCATTAAGGCTCGAGCGGGCTTTTACTGTATATGAGTCAGTCTCACAAAAATAGGCCAATTGGGGAAAGTTGTCGGCGTTGAGCATTGGATGTTGGGGTCGAACGGCATAGTTATAGTTTAGCATTGACAGAGATGTTCGAAAGTTCTAAAATTTATCCTGAATGTAAAGGTAGAGAAAATACAACAATCCTTTTTGATTCTAGGATGATTTAATATGAAACAAAGAAATGCACTACACTGTAACAATTGTGACTCCGACATCTGTTAAAGATATCGGCGTCGACTATTGGATGTTTGCATCGAACGGCATAATTATAGTTTCACATTGACAGAGGTATTGGAAAGTTCTTAAATTTATCCTGAATATAAAGGTAGAGAAAATACAACAAAACTATTTGTTTCTAGGATAATTTAATATGAAACAAAGAAATGCACTACACTTTAACAATTGCGATGCCAACATCTTAAATTGACCACCAATTGGCCCATTTTTGTGAGACTGACTCATATATATACAGAAAGATTCCAGGCGCAATAACAAGCAAACACCATTCACGCCAAAACAAAACCATGAATACAAGGTTTGAGCTGAAGCAGAGAATCAAATTTGTTTTGTTCACTGAAACCAATACATCCCCCATATAATGCATTACATGATATCAAATTTATAGACACTACCTGAAAAGCATAACACATTTCATTTTACTGAGAACAACTCAAATGGATTTGTTTGTATTTGCACCTGAACTATTCATATATATGGATAGCGATAAGCCCCTTATCGCATGTAATAAGCTTGCTAGTATAGATATATATACCTATATTTATATATATATGTATATATATGCGCAGTGTTATCCTAGACAGGATGGTCAAATGAGTTGAGCGGCTGCCTCCCATTTTGGTAAGTCATGGGATTTAAACCTCAAGGTTCAGACCCTGATTGATTTAGTATCGCTCAGCAGTATATGCGCTATCCAACATCAGTTTATTAGGGGAATTATACACAAGAACACAATTACAATTATGCAAAGGAATGTGACACTCTATTCAAAAATAATATATGCACAAGGAAACATGATTTTTAAATGGGGAAAGCACCTCATAAGTATTGTACTTCTGCTTTCTCCTTTTTCATGTGAAAAATGACTGATATAAATGTCAACTTGTGTGTACATTGATCATGTGGAAATAAATATTATTATTATTATTATCATTATTATTATTATTATTATTATTATTATTATACAATCCACACACACATGTATATTATATATATACTAATTGATTGGAATGGAGATCAATGGGACTAACCATATCTGAGCTCATATCAGGACAGGCACTTGGGTGTAACCGGGTACTGGTTTGTGGCAGGATACTGGGCTTGTGGCAGGGTACTGGTTTGTGGCAGGGTACTGGGTTGTGGCAGTGTACTGGGTTGTGGCAAGGTACTGGTTGTGGCAGTATACTGGGTATGTGGCAGGGTACTGGGTTGTGGCAGGGTACTGGTTGTGTGGCAGGGTACTGGTTTATGGCAGGGTACTGGGCTTGTTGCAGGGTGTTGGTTTGTGGCAGGGTACTGGGCTTGTGGCATGGTACGGGTTTGTGGCAGGGTACTGGTTTTTGGCAGTGTACTGGGCTGTGGCAGGGTACTGGTTTGTGGCAGTGTACTTGGCATGTGGTAGGGTACTGGGTTGTGGCAGGGTATTGGGCTGTGGCAGGGTACTGGGTTGTGGCAGGGTACTGGGTTGTGCCAGGGTACTGGGTAGTGGCAGGGTACTGGGTTGTGGCAGGGTACTGGGTTGTGGCAGGGTACTGGGATGTGGCAGGGTACTGAGTTGTGACAGGGTACTGGGTTGTGACAAAGGACTAGTTTGTGCCTGGGTACTGGGTTGGGACAAGTTGCTAAAATGGAAATGAGAGAATGTAAAGAGAAAGGTACAGGTGGAAATTGTGCATGTTACGCGTAACATGGGTAATTCTCGGGGTGGGAGAACAACGACTTTCCCATAAGGCTAAACACTGACACAACCTATGGCGCAAACCTGTTGCATTACGAGAACACTACCATCCATACTGAGTCTACCCGGTCAGCGGCGACCGAAATGTGGTGGCGCCACCTAGCGGGGACTGCCCGAATCAAACTTGACACAGACTCAGTAATCTGATTATTTCCCGCCAACGCAAACAGTCATGTGACCATCGCGTCCCCACTAGCCTAAGAGAGCTCACTTAACCCGCAGAAGCCGAACAATCAGCAGCACACCGAGTGTCAACCCACCCACCCACACCATTAGAACAGGTATTGGTGGTAGGGTTGAGGGTTCGGGTCCGGCGCACCTCGCCTGGAACTGGAATTGATCTGGGCGGTGAGGGGGTGCATGCCTGGGGGGGGGGGGGGGGGGGGGGGGGGGGGGGAGCGGGGAAGAACCTCTGGTGTTGGGGAAAGAGGGAGGGGCTGAAACCTACTGACGAGAACACTGAAAACCGCGAACATTGAACACTCCGAACCACTAACCTCTAACAACGAAACTGAATGCAATAGACAAAATAAAATAAAACTCCACACTATAACGCTCGGTCTCCCGTCTCGTGAATTATTACAGTCGAGTCAACTGTGAACAGCGAGCAGATCTGCCTACGAAGTCTTTTGGTAAGTAGTTTTAGTCCACTGAATTTGTCTTTTACAATAACTAGGCACTGGTATCCAGCTGTAGACTACGTCAGCAAGAATTTACCCACAAAAGTATCTGTATGTGTATGACATATGGATACCCTGTAGCCTGATACAAAGACAATTAATGGTTTACAGAGTGTGTAGAACTTGATGAATATTATTTAATTAAATGTATTTGTATTGGTAGGACATATGGATACCATGTACTCTGATACAAAGACAATTAATGGTTTACAGCATGTGTAGAACTTGATGCATATTATTTAATCAAATGTATTTGTATGACATATGGATGTTATGTATTATACAAAGAAAAGTACTGGTTCATAGGATGTGTAGAACTTGATGAATATTAGTTAATTATGAAAGGTATTAGAAAAGGTGGTAAGCAAACAGGTGGTGGGGGTTATAGGTTACTTCATCTAGTTGAAATATAATTTGAGTAGCATTCCAATTATTAGGGTATGTAATGTTAAATATTTTGCTGTTTTATAAGTACTACTGGGTAGAGCTTAGTTTGTCAGGAGAAGGAAGAACTGGGGTTATCATGGACCATTAATTCATTAACTATCTGTTGATCTTATTTTGGATCATGAATTTTCTTTTACTAATTATCATTGTTGGGTGATTAGTGATTCAGCAGTGAGCAGCCCAGTGGAGAGGGATCCCGTTGTTGTTGTTGTTGTTGTTGCTGTTGAGATAACATGGAAAGGAGGACGGGTAGGGCGAGAAAGGCAATGTGTATGCAAAGCGAAGCCTGGGGCATTCGATCATGTGTCCCACTTAGGTTACGCAGTCACCCAAGTTTAAAAAGAGAGCTGGTGGGTGGCGAAAAGAAAGGAGGGTAGACGCTTCCTGCTGGCTTAGATCACTGTTTGAGAGCGGGACTTGGTGGGTGCAGGGGCAAGGGAGGGTGTGTGGGATGGTAGGGTGGTAGGGAGGAGGGACAGGAAGTAATGGGGGTGAAAAGGGAATGGGGGTCTACTAAAAATGCCTTCACAGAACCAGCCATAATTCACAACTTATGAGCCAATATTTACCACCTTATGAGCCATAAAATGCTTATTAATATTCAACCTGTGGCAGATTGTTATGACCAATATTCTGCCATAAACAATAACAGGTGTTCAACCCTTTATTACTAGCACGCATGTTTTCCGTGGTTTCATATTGTGAGACTTTTAATGCAGGCCACATTGTCCTTGATGAAGGGATGGGTATGGAGTAGTCTGCACTGACCTCTCATTCAAGATCCCACATAAACAGGTAGGCGTGGCTAGGATGATGACATCAGGGACCTAGGTGGTGTAATGTTTAGCACACTAGCCTAGAATGCAAGAGCTGTGGATTTTATTCCTGCTCTAGGCGCAATAGTTCCCATTTTCATCACCCCGATAAGACTGGCTGCCATGACCTGGATCATGTACAAGCTATGCGATGTCTAGTTGTTGAACCTACTCTGTATATGTAAATGCATTGACTCGATGTCTGTAATTGCAAGCATTAAGCGACTCATGGACGCAAACCATTGAAAAGACTTACAATTCCAATGGGACGAATATAGACCTCTCATGCAAGGAGCCACATACACAGGTGTGTGTGGATATGGTGATGACATCAGGGAGCTAAGGTGGTGTAATGGTTAGCACACTAGTCCGGAATGCAAAAGGTGTTGGTTTGAATGCTATCTCTAGGCGCAATATATCTCCTTTTGAAAACCCCTACAACACATCGCTGCTCTGGAGTTAGGCTGAGTTTGGGCTCGTGATGGGAGATGACGTGATATGACGTGTTATCACGTGACATGGCGTGACTTGACGCAGTATTAGGCGACGCCACTCGTGACTCCAGGGGCGATGGGATGGGGCATCATGGGAACTACCAAGATAAGCGTGTTATACCTTATCTATATAGACTCATTCCGCTGGGGAAATAAAAGCGATTGGTAGATACCGCCAGACAACATTATTTAAAGATCTGGTCACGTGATTTTACCATGTATCGTTTACATGGATATTTGATTTGTCTTAGCGAAAGATCACACTTAGAAAGTGCTATTTATGGTTGAAACCAGTAGGTTTGGTTTGGTTTGTCCAGCGCCATTAGACTCTGAGTACCTTGCGGCTATTATTAGTAGTTCTGTGACATCACACAGGGAATTGGAGGATGTAGTTAGATTAGATATGCCTAGGACTACTCCTTCAGCACTGTCTCTAGAAAAAGTATCTAGTTCGCCCGCCGATATTTTAGGGGCAGGACTTGCCACAAGAATGTGTCACTAAATCTGCAATCTTTCTCATCTAAATATACTTTGGGTCTTTTTTTTTGAGGGGCGATTGAGGAGGCCCCCCCCCTTTTGAGGTGCAAATGTGTGTTAAAAAAAGTTGTTGTTTTTTTAAAGAAGAATTCATATGATTGATTGAAATACTTACATTTCAAGGTAGCCTCAGGCTGTTGTGTATTGTACTGAGGCTCTGCGGGCCGGGAACCAGCTATGTGATAATTTAGCTTGAATCTCGTTGAGTGTCAGACTGCAAACTCCATTTTCGGGTTTTGCGGCCAACGATTGGCCCCCTGGGGTCGATAGGAGGACAAAGGGCTCGAGTGTCAGATGACAACTAGCCGGGTGGAGGGAGTCGGGGTGGGGGGGGGGGGGGGGTCGCATAGGGCCATCCCTTTATGGGTGTGAATTTTGCCATTATTTCTGATCCCCGATCAATACGAACCGAGGACATTTGGGGCCGTTCAAATATTACGATTGCGTTATTTTTGTCAAAAGCTAAAAGTTGCATAGTCCGGTGGATTTGAGTTTCTCGCTCTTCCTAAGATAAACATATTAGGTTGAACATTATAATCTACCTTTTTTATATTGAAGTACCTTTGATTTTAAATGGCTAACTTTTTAGATATTTGAAGTGCAAACATGCTAAATTAATGTTGCCACGCTTGCCAAAATTCTATACCACCATAGGCTTCTGCAGTAACATATTCTATTAAATTGACTCAGTATTCCCTTATATGTGATGAAAAATGTTTAATAAGTTCATCATTATCTAAGTTAGATATATAGAATCAAATCTAGATAATTGCTTTGGTTTAGAAAATTTGATGTTTTCATGGGACTATGCAGCTTTAAACAACCCCCTCACCCCCTTGTTATGATCCGTAAAGCAGCTGTCACACCTCGCCGGATTGAGCAACAGACAGAATTGTCTTGTGCGGTGGAGATAAGTATCAAAATGTATTAAAATGTGCCAAAATGTTGCGCTATAGAGTCAATGGCTTCTGGACGAACGGACATGAAACGGACATGAAACAGACATGAACAGATAGCCAACAGACAAAGCAAACTCAAACCGGACAAGAACTGTAGACATCAGTCCGGCGGCATCCGTTCCTAGTTTTGTGCATGTTCAAAACTTGTATGGACACAAAATGGACTTTGTTCGGTTTTTGTCCGTTTCCCCCAATCCGGTGAGGTGTGACAGGGCCTTAACGCCAGACCATACACCACATAACGCAGGGACATACACTCCCCACCCACCTAATAGACACCACCACCCTACGTAATATTTGTATGGCCCCTTTCTCTATTATCATTGCGAATATATATACGCACACGATTCAGATTCAAGTCATGGCTTAAGAAAGATGCTCATGTGCTCTGTTGTGAACGTGTGTTGTAGCATTCATGAAATGAATTCATCAAATTAAATCCGGGTCAGACATGTTACTCCCGCAGCCCTGTTCTTGTATCAGGGCTACTGACAAACTCATTTGAAAAAAAGGGTTGGAAGTCTGGGTTATGGAAATAATCCCACACATTTACAATCTACGATAGTAAATAACCACACAAAACACCAAAACCTGAAGCTGAGAGACATTAAGACTGACTCATGGAGACAACTCTCACAGCAGAGAGCTAAATGGAGAGCAGCCGTCAAGTAATTAAAGCAGTCTTTGTCGCATCGCGACCGACAGCATGATGATGATGGTAAATATGAACCTGTCTCAAAAGGTGCTAGCTATTCGTTTTTTTGTCTATAGTAACGATTGACACAAAACAGCACAGAAACGGTTACACTGAAAAGACAAGGACATTTGCTTCAAATCAATATGTATTCTATTGGGATTATGAAACACCATGTACAAAACAAATCAGTTTATCCTGAGCAAATGCATAAGTAGATAGTGTGTTGATGGTTACTATGGACACAGTTTTGTCCCCTATTGCTCAGCACCTTTTGAGACAGTCTCATATATGAAGAGTTCAGGCACAAAAGCTGACAGATCTATTTTAGTTGTTCTCGGTCAAATATAATTGGTTGTGCTTGACAGTTAAAGTTGATCAATATCATAATGGGCAATGCATTATATAGAGGATGTGTTGGTTTCTACGACAAAAAACGAATTTAATTATCAGAATGATGGCAGATTCAACTGAAAGCTGGTAGTCATGTTTTCATTTCGGACTGAATGGTCAATCTGGGTCAATGTGGGTTGTCCAATAGTCACACGTTAAAACTTCAGTAGTGCCTCCCCACCCAACACCCAGCACTGGTTGGGCCATAAATAACCCTCACAGTTTAATTAACTATCACCACTACACAATCTGAAGGGTCAATTTGGTTCACTGACCCCAATAACCACCTTAGCTTAAAGTTGCATAGTCCGATGGTTTTGAGTTTCTGTAAATTGTCTGAGATAAATATATCAAACTGATTGTTATAATCTACCTTATTTTACTTTGAAGTAACGTTTATTTTAAATGGCCAACTTTTAAGATATTTGATGTGCAAACATGTCAAATTAGTTTTGGCAAGCATTCCAAAACTCTGGCACCATATGCTTTAGCTGTAACTGGTTCTATTCAATTGTCTCAGTATCCCCTTCTATGTGGCAACAAATGTTTAATAAGTGCATCAATATGTAAGTTAGATGTGTAGAATCAAGTCTAGATAATTGCTTTGGTTGTGAAAATTTGATGCTTCATCGGACTATGCAACTTTAACCCTAGGAGTCACCCACCCCTACTCCCACCACCCCCCACACACACCCATCCACACACCCAACCCCACTCCAACCCACCCCCACCCCCCGACCCCCACACACACACCTAACCCTAGATAAAAGATTCATCCGGTACTTGTAGTACACGGGTGAACGACAACGTATGTAGTAAATGAGTGTGAACGCGTTGCGTTCCAGTGGGTGACTGTTTTATTATACCGGTTCCCTGGCCCTCGTCATGTGACTGCTTACGTCACCAACATAGAGAGCCCGGTGTTCTGTACATGGTTGACACGCCCACATCTTACATCTCCCTTTCCTAAGTTTTACTTAATGACTTTCGTTGATGTTAACAGCAGGATGTAGTTTGTTCACAATTTGTTTGATGCAATGTACAGTACATTTTTTTTTTATTTGTCAGTAACACAACTAACACTTTTTTAACTCTTATCAATATACATACATTTTAGAAACAGTCGATCATCAATGTTTGAAATATTTCAGCGGTACAATCATCATATTTCAATGGTTGTCTTACAGGGTACATTTGTAACTTTTGATACGTGTTGGTGATACATGTTTTATCATCCAACCTTACATGATATGATGACAATTACACTATATATATATCTTTTTGGCGCACCCTACTGTCCACTTTACGGTCAGATATGTTTGTTTTGTTTGGTCGTAATGGTAGTGTTTTAGTCTTCCCAACGCTCTGCTGGGCTACTCAGTCTACCTGACCTGGTTATGTACCCAGTGTTTGTGGTGGGGGGTGTTTGTATTTGTATTTGTCGTTCGCTGTGTTGCACTTTGGGTCTTTCAGTTTGGTTCTGGATTGGTGTGGCGGTGTCGTTTGTTTCTGCTTTGAATAATTGTACTCTGTTTCTTCGTAATTTATTATTTTCATTGTTGATTATCTCGTAATCTCGTCATGTTGGATTGTTTATTTTGGTGATTTTTCCTGGTGCCCATTTGTGTTTGTGAGTGATGTATCTTATTTTGTCTCTGACGTTTAGTGTTTTGTGTTCTCTGGTGGCTTTTTTATCGAAGTATTTTTTTTGGATTTTTTGTTTGATTTTGATTTGTTTGATTTTGGAGTGTTCAGCTTTTGGTTTTAGGTGTTTGGCATTTGCTGGTAGTTTTGACCTGAGTCTACGATTCATTAACAGCTGTGCCGGTGATGCATCTAGTCCTATTAATGGGGTGTTACGATAATTTAAGAGAGCTAAGTTAATGTCTGATTTGGCTAGCATTGCCTTTTTTATCATGTTTTTTAGCGTTTGCACATATCGTTCCACTTGCCCATTACTCTGCGGGTATAAGGGATTTGTATGTATTGGTGTGAAGTTATAATCATTTGCAAATTGTTTATATTTCGTACTTGTGAACTGTGGCCCATTGTCTGTGACCACGGTACGTGGTATGCCATGTCGGCCGAACATCTGTTTTAGTGTTTTGATGGTGGCTTCACTGGTGGTTTCTTTTAGTTCCATGATTTCGGGGTATTTTGAATAATAATCTATGATTATTATGAAATGTCTGTTTTGTACCTGGAAAAAATCGACCCCTATTTTGTTGAAAGGTAAATTTGGAATTTCATGATTGATTAACGGCTCTGAGTGTGGTTTGTTTCTTAATGATTGACAGATTTCGCATCTGGATACTTTGTCCTCTATCTGGCTATTTATTCCAGGCCAGTACACGTAATCCCTAGCCAATTGTTTGCACTTTATTATGCCGAGGTGCGATTCGTGAATTTTATTTAATATTTCAGGTTGTAATTTTTTGGGGATTATGATCCGATCACCTTTCATGAGGGTGTTATTGTTGATTGTGATTTCGTGTCTATAGGTGAAATATGGTTTTGTGTTTGGTCTCAGTGCGTTATTTGTTTCTGGCCAACCTGTACGTGTATATTTGCTGACTTCGATGAGCGTTTCATCATTTTGTGTAGCTTTGGCGATGTGATCGAGATCGTCCTCGATGATCTCTAGGGCAGCTATCGAGATGTCTTTGTCAAACAGGTTTTGCGAAGTACATAGAGGTACCCTTTTTGTATGTGATGGTTAAGTCATAATTTTGAAGACGCATTCGCATCCTTTGCATCCTGGCGGACAGTTGGTACAACGGCTTATTCATGATTGCGACTAACGGCTTATGGTCTGTCTCAATTATTGTTTCTTTTCCAAATATGTAATCGTGGAACTTTTGGCACCCGAAACATATTGCCAAAAGTTCCTTTTCAATTACAGCATAGCTGCTTTGGGCAGTGTTCAATGCTTTAGAAGCCATTGCAATGGGATGGTTATTTTGGAAAAGTGTTGCCCCTAGTCCAGATTTACAGGCATCTACTTGGATGACTATTTTTTCGTTAACATTATAGTATTTCAATACTGGGGCTTGTACCAATGCCGTTTTCAGTTTTATGAACGCTTTCTTTTGGTCGTCGTCCCAATGCCACGCTACCTCACAATTTAACAGTATCCTTAAGGGTTTTGACATTTCAGATAGGTTTGGAATGAATTTTGAAACGTATCCCACCATTCCTAAGAAACGTTGGATATCTGACGTGTTACCAGGCGTTGGCATATCTGTGATCGCTTGTATGCGTTCGGCATTGGGTTTCAGGCCTTCTGGCGTTAGGGTATGGCCGACATAATTTACTTGGGTTTTACAGATTTTGGACTTTTTCGGGTTCAATTTGAGGTTTACCTCCCTTGCTCTTTTCAGGACATTTTCTAACCGGGTGTTATGCTCTTGGATTGTTGCCCCGTAGATTAAAATATCGTCAGCTATGACATTTACTCCTGGCAGATCACCTATTATGTTATTCATTTGTTCTATAAAAATGTCTCCTGCCGTTTTGATTCCGAAAGGCAGCCGCGCATAGCGGTATCTGCCCCATGGAGTGTTGAACGTGCAGATTTTTTAACTATGCTCATCTAGGACTATTTGCCAGTACCCGCTGTTGGCGTCAAGTACGGTAAAAAACTTGGCCCCATGGGTTTTGGCAACCACCTCCTCTATCGTTCTTGTGGGATAGGGCCCACGTAGGATTGCTTTATTGAGCTTTGTGGGGTCCAAGCATACCCTTATCTTTCCCGGTTTTCTGACTATGGTTATTGAGCTTACCCATGGGGTCGGCTCCTCCTGTTTGATTATAACGCCCAGCTTTAACATACGGTCTAGCTCTTCTTTTACCTCATTTTCAATTGCGTGTGGGATTCTACGTGGTGGGTCAATGATTGGCTGAACATTATGATCAATGTGAATCTTTGCGTTAACTTTTATGGTTCCTAGACCATGGAAAACGTCATTATATGTATTTACCAGTTTGTTTGCATCGGGCTGTGTGTCTGTTTGTTTGTTGACAGTGTTGACTCGGGTGAGGAGGTTCAACAGGACACATGCGCTTTTTCCAAGGATCGGGCTTCCATTAGCGGTGACTTGGAAACGTAACATCTGGTTGTTTACTTTGATGTCCGCCTCGCCTTCTGGGTAGATGTGTTGTCCCGTATATGTAACCAACCGACATCTTGAAGGTTTCAAAATAGTATTTATCAACTGGTCAAATATTGTTCTTGGCACTATATTTGCCTCTGAGCCTGTGTCTAATTTGAAGCGTATTTGTGTATTTCCAACGTATATGTCCGTGTACCACAAGTCTGTGTTTGTGTTGTCTGCTTCACCGATGGCGTCTCATTTACTGGTGCTGTTGTTTGCCTGTTTCTACACATCTTGATGAAGTGGCCTATTTTATGGCACCCAGCGCATTCCTTTCCCGTCGCAGGGCATTTGCCTCTATTGTGTGTGTAGCCGCATCGGGTGCATTCAGATCGTGCTGCGCCTCCTCTGTTGTACTGCAGCCCCCGTGCTGACCTTGACCCCATTGACATGGTGTGCGTTGCGGGTGGCGGGGTTTGCCTACGCGTAAACCTTGTCATTTCGTCGACTTGATTTTCCGATTCATTACTGCCATCTCCTACTAATGTTGCTTGGTGTTCACTGAGTCGGCACATCTCCGTGCATCTCTCCACATTTAGATTAGGCGTCTGTAAAAGTCTGTTTCTAAGTTTTTTATCTTTTACGCCACAAACTAGACGGTCGCATAAAAGTGATTTTTCAATATCGCCGTACTCACAGAACGTTATCCTGTGCTGTAGCTCTCGTATGTAGACGTCCATCGTCTCCGTTGTTTGATTGTATGAGTTGAATTGGTAGCGCGTGACTGTAATGTTCTGTTTTCCTTCACAGTATGTTCGAAATAACTATATGAGGGGGTTAATTTTTTCCTTGTCACTGTCTTCTATCTTGAATGTTCGATATACTTTTTGCGCTTCGGGGCCGGCGACATGCAGGAATATGAAGCACTGCACTTTTTCTGCTTTCGACGTCACTCCCGCCGCCCCGGCATATATTTCGTAGGAACTCAACCACGCTCTCCAGTCCATCGCCATATTGTTGTCCAATGTTAGTGGTGCCGGGGGTTTTAGTCCTGACAAAGCCATGGCTTCTGGTTTTTCTTCTTTGTACTTGTTTTTCTCATCTGACACCATGTAGTAAATGAGTGTGAATGCGTTGAGTTCCAGTGGGTGACTGTTTTATTATACCGGTTCCCTGGCCCTCGTCATGTGACTGCTTACGTCACCAACATAGAGAGCCCGGTGTTCTGTACATGGTTGACACGCCCACATCTTACAACGTAGTCTAAATGCTGGCAAAAATAGCTTTTATATGGAACAGGAACTAGAGTGCCTGGTTCCAATATCAAATGCTTACTTATATCGGCACAGAGTTGATGAAATGGGAGAGAATCCAAAAAGACAATATGGCGGCGATAGAACGCCGTCGATTTCACTTTTAAATCTTATTAAACCAGATGTTTTATTATATTTTTCAACTCAAAGGTAGTGCGAAAATATGAAAACATACAAAGAATAAATGTTCCTTCTTAGATGGTGGATTTAGGCTCTCATATTCATTTTCCCGCTTTTTCAACATCTTTTATATAGGGTTGGTATTCACCCATGTACTGCAAGTATGGGGTGAATCCTTTATCTAACCTAACCCCACCACCCACACCCACCCACTCCTACCACCACCCCAGACTCACCATCACCACCACCCACACCCTGTCTATTCACCCCCCACCTTTGTTTATGTAAGAAATAGCGCCCATAGTTATTAATTATTACTTATAAACGCCAGACACAGTACCGGGGTTAATAAGGGATGACCGACCCTAACAGCCTCAGCTTGACTTCAGAAAGCTCCAGCCTAGATTAGAATATAAAACACTTCCGGACGTTAATTAATCACAATATATGAACACGGGGAGGATCATTAAGGCTGACTAACCCTGTCCATCCCAGTGTAACCACACAACCCCCCCTCCCCTCAACCCAGGGGCGGAGCCAGGTTTTAAAGCTGATATTGACTAGCACACACACAAAGATGCAATGACACACACCAAATAATTTGTAATTCATTATACACTTTTATTCTGTATTTCTATCAAAAAGAAAGGAAGATACTGTTTTAGCGATAATACCTGATCGTTATTTTGTATTTCAAATCAAAACACAACGAAGGTATGTGTATCGCACAAGGGAAATAGAGAGTTAAACCATTTGTAGAATGGCTAAAGCTCAAATCTGTGGTTGTGTAGGCAGGTTATAGTGAAATCAATACAGACAAAGAGAAAGGAAGAGTATAAAGTGTAAAGGAAGAGCGAGAGTCAAGCCCCCTGGTATATTATTTATATGGTACATGGGTTCATTGTAGAGATTCACCCCACCCTTTCCCCCGATGGGAAACACACATTCTTGGCTCTACCAATAGCGATACAGCATTTCTGGTCCCCATGGCTACCAGTGGTCTTCCCACCACCACCAAGCTGTGTGATTCCCCTGGCCACCACCAACCTTGAGCCTGAGTGTGGTGATCCAACCCAGCAGAGGGGGAGGGGTTAGGCCCTGAGTGCCCCTTACACACAGCCCTCCCAGCACCACTATGTCCATTTACTTCCCACTCAGGCTCCACCAGCACCTACATATATATATATATATACATACATGCGCTTGGTCATGTATACCTGTTTAGTAATACAACATTTGCATTCCCCCATATGCCGTGAATCGGAATATTTTACAAAGGGGACCACTTTCAAAGAATATGCTCAGGGGGAGCGGTCGCTCCTCTGCTCACCCCCCTCTCTCTATGCCACTGCACCCGAACCCGACTGAACTAGATTATGCCATATATTATTCACATTGGTCGTAATGCTTGCATTGCGTTTGATTCGCAGTGAAGGAGGAGTGCCCCCCCCGGCCCGATTCCTGCCCGCCGCCGACCGTTGGGGTTACATAACCCCCCCCCCCTTCCTCTGCCTTATAAGCGGGCTCCCCTGCCTCCTCCAGCCACTACGCCTCAACGCCCTGCCAGACGCACTCCCTGGTTATTTTCTAACATGACACTGACATATTTATCCTCATTTTACCATTCACTTTATTATATCATTACCCTCTTGTACAGTGCGTATATCCTTATCCCCTCATTGTGCATTGCCCCCCCACTTTATATATAATAAAGTGCTTTTTATTTCCACTTCCTGCCTTGACTTCTTCCTTCGCTGTGTATCGGATAATTAGTCATACAATATAGCCACTAATTAAGTTAACACAGTCAGATGAAAGCATCAAATTTTCAAAACCAAAATACTCATATAGATTTGATCCTACATGTCCTTCTGAGGCAACATGTGGCAGTTTATTAGCCAAAGGCAGTTGTGAAAGTACGTCTGAACACTTTGACTTCTGGATACTGAATGACTTTATTCCCCTCCAGGGCTCAAACCATTGCCAGCCAAACTTTTCCATGACGTCATCTCATTTGCATATATTACAGACGTGTCTAGACGTCTAGATGTCTATTACGCATATATCACAGCAGTCCCTGGGTGGATCCCTCCTCTGAGACTGGCTAGTGGCCACATAGATAAAGGATTCACCCCATACTTGCAGTACACGGTGAATGACAACGTAGTCTAAATGCTGGCCAAAATAGCTTTACGATAGAACACAAAGTAGAATGAGTGGCTCCAGTATCACATGGGTACTTATATCGGCACAGAGTTGGTGAAATGGGAGAGAGTACAAAAAGACAAGATGGCGGCCATAGAACGCCATCGATTTTACCTTTAAATTCTATTGAACTATATGTTTTATTATATTTTTCAACATAAAGGTAGTGGGGAAATATGACAACAGATATAAAGAATAAATGTTGCTTCTTAGATTGTAAATTTAGGCTCTCATTTCATTTCCCTGCTTTTTCGACAGCTTTTATATCGGGTTGGTATTCACCCGTGTAGTACAAGTACAGGGTGAATCTGTTATCTAGTGGCCACCCAAATAAATTAGATCACAGTTACTTCCCAGGGAATATTAAGTCTACAAACCATGGACCGTAGGAACAGTCATGATTAGTGATTGCTTAATTGGTGGTTGCTTTACACCGTGTCGGCAGCATAGGCCATATTCACGGCAAAAACTGTTTGTATTTTTATTCAAACCATCTCTTTTACATATAACAGCGTACAACCAATTATGTGTCAATAGACACTCATTAAATTAAAAAGATTGCATGATTAGTGAGTGACTTGGAGGTGTTGCGACATGTCGGCAGCTGTGGTAATATTTATGGCGAGCAGTATTGATTATGATACTCCGGGAGATGATTTAAGCCCTGTTTACACGGGCGAGTTAAGTCGGCTTAACTAATTCACCTCCTGTAGTTTGACTCAAATTGGTCGTGTGGACACTACGCTGAGGCGACTTAAGGCTAAGTCACCTCATCTAGTTTGCTTCAAGAAAATCGCGTCGTGAGGTAGCTTATATGAACCGAACTAGCTTAAGTCAGCCCACCTTGCCTGTGTGGACAGTAGCGGTTTACTTGAGGCAGATTAAGCACGTCACACTATATAATATAATTTGGTCTATGAACCTGCTAGAGATGCACATATATTTGTTTCATGATTTATTATAAGGTTTTCACTGCCTAGCAGAAGTTTTGACTGTTCCAAACCAATACAATTCAGTCCATACATATCTAGGTCGAATCCACACTCTCTTGTGGCGACGTCGACTAACCGAAAGTGGCGCTGGTTAGTATGGACTTGCTCATGCGCAGATATCGATTTCCGCCTTAAACCGACCCAAGTACTGCAAGTGTGAACACGACTCACTTTCACGCCTAGTTCGCCTCCTCTAGTTCACCTTATCTAGTTCGGCCTAAAGTTGTGGGTGTAAACACGGCTCTAGTCCTGGTGGTGTTAGATGACCTTAAAGTGCCAGTCACACTATGCTGGATTGAGCAACGGACAGAATTGTCTAGTCTGGTGGTTTTGGGGTGTGATAGTATCAAGCTTTCATGATGAGTATCAAAATGTATTAAAATGTGTCAAAATGTTGCGATATCGGGTCAAAGGATGCCGGATGAACGGACATGAACGGATAGCCAACGGACGATAAGCGGACTAAACAGACTCAAACTGGACAAGAAATGTAGATGTCAATCCGGCGGCATCCGTTCCAAGTATTGTGCATGTTCAAAACTTCTAACGGATTGGGCCGAATATCAATGGATATCAACGGATATCAAACGGATATGCAACGGACACAAACCGGACTTTGCCGGATATCGACGGATTTTTTCGGTTTCTTTCCGTTTCCCCAATCTGGCGAGGTGTGACAGCCACTTTAAGTACAGGCTCCACCGTTGGATGGCGCCACCGACACCTCTCTCACTCTCTTTGCTACGCATGCGCCCGGCATTTCCCAGCGACCCCTGCGCGAATGCCCCAGGAGGAGACGGGCCCCCGGGGAGGGGGAAGGGGGAGGGGGGGAATTAGATTACTGGTGGGTACTGAGGGGAGTATTGGGATTGGGGGGGGGGGGGGGGGGGTGCGTGATTCCATAGGAGGCTTCTCAATCCTCTATTCCCCGAACTAAAGTCAGCGACATTGGTGCCTTTACAACAGCCTAATGCCCGGCTCATATTACACTACAATTCCAGCCCAAAGCCCGCCTCATGTTACACGACAATTCCAGCCCAAAGCCCGCCTCATATTACACGACAATTACAACCAGTCCTACATCAGGGGGGAGGGTGGGTCAAGTAATTCTAGGCGGAAGTTGTTGGGTTTGTTGTTCTTTTTTTGTTGTTGTCCTAATTTGTCGTTGTGATTGTGTACATCAAAATGACAGAGGCAGTGCAGGTAAACAAAATCTTTATCCAAATGAAATATCGCAGTTGGGAGCATCTTCTTGAAGATTTATACTGCCTATCATGGATAAGTCTGAATAGACATGTTTTCACCATTAGACAGTTTGTCAATAGAAAGCCGGAGTCTACACTTTTACCGACTCAAGGGATTTGTAAGCTCCCACACCACATAGACATGGTATGAGAGTAACTGGCCTTAGATATCGCTGTAAGTTATATACAGCAGTGGAAATCCAAATTGCCAGAGGTGGGGGTATGGGGAATCGAACCACGAACCTTCAGATCAGGAGTCCTACCTAGAAAAAAGTCAGACACTCTAACCACTCCGCCACAGAGAACACCACTATATGAGCCAAACCCTCGGGTGTGTACACATAGTAGCAAGGGTGGGTGGGCCGGTGAAAAGCTTGCATCGCCAGCCGACCAGGTTTCCTCCATAGAAATATGTCAGAATGAGCATATGTTTGACGTCTAATAGCCGGTGATAAAAAAATCAATGTGTTCCAGAGGCGTCGTTAAATAAAACAAACTGTCCTTTAGATTTCTAAGTGGAAATATGGATGGATTATATGAAAAGGGTTAAAAAGCAACTATAGAGGGCGCCACCTGTACTCACGGCAAAAAGCCGTGCGTGCAGGTGGGAGGGGGCATGGTTACCCACTAAGAGAAAGACTAGAGAGTACCGGGAGCGGGAGGGGATGGAGGCGGCTTGTAGTCAAGGTTGGTGGAGAGATTACAGATGGTAATGAGGATTACATGAGTGACTTGCACCAACCAATGGGGAGCCACCCAATCAGACGCAGCCATACTCTCAAAATATACTCTCAAAACATATACTCTCAAAACATAGACTCTCAAAACGTATACTGTTTTGAGAGTATATTTTGAGAGTATGGCTGTGTCGTGGGGGTGATGAACATGGGAAATATTGCACCTAGAGCAGGACTCGAACCCACACCTCTTTGCATTCCGGGCCAGTGTGCTAACCATTACACCACCTAATGGCCCTGTCACACTACGACGCTTCTCCCGGCGATCCGTCAGCGTTGAAAATAAAATCTTGCGCGTCGAGAAACGTCAAACTTTTCGGCGGTTTGGGGGAAAAGATCGGCGTCAGCGCGGCGCGTTATGCGCGCGCGGCCAACGTGTGTGGACGCGCTGGGGGAAAAAAAAAAAAAGTTTGGTGCGACGTCTTCATTTAACCTTAAATGATGCTAGGGCGTAAAACAAAAACCGCCCAGTTTGCGCAACGCGTGAGCAACGACCCTCCCGCGCGCGCGCCGTCTTCCTACCGTTCCCATAACGTTATTCCGGCGCGTCCAACGCAGCGCGACGCGCGCCTAACGTCCTTACCCATATATTTGCGCGCGCTGGCGGTCGTTGGCTTGTTTTGGACAGGTTCAAAACACTCAGCGACCAATAACGCGCGCCGACTTCCGCCGACGACCGTCAACGTCAAACATAGTGTACCGACGTGTACCGACGCGCGCATAACGCGCCCCCAGCGCGTCCATACGTTTCACTTATTATCGCCCAAAATCACTACACGTTGCCGTGTCGCCGGCGAGAAGCGTCGTAGTGTGACAGGGCCATCAGGTCCCTGATGTCACCACACTATGCACCCCTACCTGTCAATGTAGTTCCTTGCCTGAGAGGTCAGTGCAGACCACTACACTCGTCCCATTGGAATTATAAGTCTTTTAATGCTTACAATTACATACATACAGGCAATGCAACGCACTTACATACACAGGGTAGGTTCAACAACTATACAGTGCATAGCTTGTACAGGATCATGGTCACAGCAACCAGTGTTGTGGGGGGTGATGAACATGGGAAATATTGCGCCTAGAGCAGGACTCGAACCCACATTTCTTTGCATTCCAGGTCAGTGTGCTAACCATTACACTACCACAGCTCCCTGATGTCACCACACTACGCACCCCTACCTGTCCATGTAGTTCCTTGCCTGAGAGGTCAGTGCAGACCACTACTCTCAAAACATATATTCTCAAAACATATACTCTCAAAACATATAAACATATACTCTCCAAACTATAGTCTAAAAAGATATACTCTCAAAACTGTAATGAAAATTTCACTTATTCTTGTTCATATGCTTTGAAATGCAGCCCATTTCCTCGGCCTATTTTACTGATATCGTGTCTTAGAAACTCCAAAATCAATAATTATCAGGTTACCGACGACGGCAGAAGGGCCCTCATTAATTCTAGTCTTGTATCAAACAGTCGGAGAAACTGTCAACCTCAAAGCGAGGCTGGGATGAGTAATGACCATTAACAGTGCGCTGACCCCTGTTGACCTCGGCGGGGGCCTCCACTGAAGGACCCATCCTCCCAGCTGCAACTGGTCCAGTTTTAGTAAATGCTCACACACAGAAACACCAAAACACTAAAAGAAAACTAAATGAAAATCAAGAAAGACTGGAAGTGCGATATAGATAAAGAAATATGTATTAAGTAATACTAATAGATCAGGAATAAACAATAAGTAAGCCATAAAATATCACAATATGGGAGACACCATACTAAAGCCCCAGTCACACCTACCCAGATCAGAGGCCGGACGAGCCCCGGACCGTCATCTGGGGTGGTCCGTGGCGATCCGGGTTGATCCGTGGCTCGTCCGGCGTGATCTGTGGCTGGTCTAGGATCCGCCCCGGATGTTTTAAAATGTTTAAAACATCTGGGACGGTCCGGGCATCCGGTAGTGGTAGTAGTAGTATCGAGACAGCCCCGGAGCACCCCCGGACAGCCCGAACAGGCCCCGGTTCACCCCCCAGACTACCTGGACCACCCCCGGACCACCCCCGGACCACACCAGCCAGGTACGTGTGACCGCGAGGCAAAAAACGACGAAAATAGCGATTTTATCCGGGGCTGTCCAGGACAGTCCGGGCAACTGGTCCGGCTCAAAATCCGGGACTCGTCCGGGACGGTGTGACTGGGGCTTAAACAATTACTGATCACGCTAGTGCCAGGCAAGATGTGCAGTTGAAATAATGGGAGGTTATTTCTAAAGCAAAATGTGCTGGAAACAACAACGAAAATGGGGTACCTGAAACCAGTACAAATTGTGCACAAACATAACCTTCAAAGGTGTGACAAAAACTAACATAGTATAATGTATCTACATTAAAACACTAATCACGTGTGTACAATGTATTACAAATGTTGACTATGTACAAAATATATATGAAAACACCAACAAATATTTGTTAATTGGGAACTCCTCGATTTTACACCACAAACAAGTTTACAGAAATTATTGATAGAGGAAATCAATCCATATGGATCATGAGTACTACTGCACAGCCGCAGAAAACTAGTGCATGCACTGAAACCGTTATGAGCAGAATAAACGAAACGATCACTAACAAAAAAAGAAGAGAATCACCAACTAATCAGACGGGATGGTCGAATGAGTTAGAGCATTCGTCTCCTGGGTTGGTAGATCATGGGATCGTGGGTTTGAATCCAGGTCGAGTCAAACCAATGACTTAAAGATTTATACTTGTCACTTCCTAGCCAGACGCTCGGCATTACTAGGATAGGGCAAGGAGCAGTGGAATGAGGAAGACCAGTCATCTGCGACTGAAATTTCCACTGCTTAAACAACTAATGTAGCACACACAAAAACTCTGACCACTGATCAGACGAGGCGTGGCCGAATTAACTTCACGGCGCCTACCCCTGCTAACAATGTCCACGGATGTGTTGCTGTAAAGTGTAATGTTTCTGGAATACTCAAACTGTTCCTACTAGCGGATGGTCGATTCAGAAAGAGTGCTGGCTGAGGTTTTATCAGGTAAGGCAGACCACACAGGGTTTGCTTCTTTAAGTCCTAGCAATATCTACTATCACATCAAGTTGGGTGCCGATTTGTGACGTGCGCACTGATGGCGACTTTATAGTGCTTCCTCACTGAGACGAGACCACTGACACCTTCCCCTGATATCCAATTACGTCATATTATCCAGGTACTGAGCCAACCAGTGATTGCCCTATCTTAGTGACGCTGAGCGTCAGGCTAGCTATCGACAAGTATCAATTGTGTAAGACTCGGTGGGAATTCGAACTCCCTACCTTCCACACGGGAAGCCCGCGCTCCGACCGATTCGACCACCACGTCTGCCGTATACCGCGGGGTTCTCAGGCTGTCTGACACCTTCAAGGGTGAGACAGTGTGTTTGTGTGTGTGTGGGGGGGGGGGTGCTCAATCACTGTCATTGCTGGGGGGGGGCCGAGAACAGCAAAGCACATCAACCCCTTCACACGCCTGCCACTCACACCTCCCTTAAAGCCCTGTCACACTACGACGTATGGCGTCAGCGCATGCTCAACATTAAACAATTTGCCAGTACGTCAAACTTTTCAGCGCCGGGTGATAAATATGGGCGTATACACAACATACACACAACGTACGTGCAAAACGGTCACAAAACGGTCGCAAAATAGTCGCATATGCTCACGGAAAGCTGTTAACTAGAGGTATTTTACACGCTAGAATCTTTATAGGAAATAGAACCCTAACTTCTGTGTGTGGAGGCCGGAAAGCACTAATCTATGATATTACTCAAGCGATGATCCCCTTACTAATACTATATCTGCTTACTATATCTGCTTAAGAAATAACAACCCAACAGAAATTAAGTGTGGTAAAGTCTAGTAGGGAGGGGTGGCTGGCTCCTCCTGCTGTGCTGTCTCCAGGTCATCTGCCTGCCACACCCCCTGCCCGCTCTTTTATTCAGATAGAACACATTCAAAATACAGGTACACAGTTGCTGGGAGCCTCCTCAGTCAGAAACAGTAACATGGCATTTCATTGGCTGAACTCCTCCAGTCAGTGGTGGGGGCAGGGGGGGGTGGACCCCCCACCCCTCCTTTCATACAATATATAATACCAACAGACTTCAATTCAGTAATACATGTAAATATACCAATACAGTAATAATTTTCTAGAGTTCTTATCTCCAGTGGTTATATTTGATGTAGAACATTAGAACAATCTGATAATATGAATAAGCAATGCTTAGGACCGACCCCCCGATATAACTACAGCAAAGTATTTGATTATTGCGCGTGTATTTTCTTATACCACTCGCGGTGTTCGATTTGAAATTCTAGCAACTCGGGTGACCCGAATACGGCCGTCGTTTCCGTGGAAGAAACTATTAATATTTCATTTGTGCATCCATGGTTATGCCAAATTGTTCTTTATTTCTTTTAATTTTGAATAATATCAAAGTTTTGAACTGCACATATCGGCAAATTCTATGGCAGCGGGCATTTATTTTGATATATTATTAACCAATTGCTGACCCCGAATACCATAAATTGGGCCTATGGACTTAATGCCTTGACAGCCTTGCTGCAGAGTAGTGCAGAGGAACAGGTACACGGGTCCCAGTGACGTCATGGCACCATATATGGAAGGTCTGTGGGGAGGGACCAGTGTACTTGTTCTTCGATTCGGCGTGTGCTACTCTGCGGCGGAGCATTGTCAAGGCATTAAGCCCATAGTCTATTATTAACCAATCGCTGTCACCCGCCATGCTTGCTCCGTTGTAAAGTTTGGCGATCTATTTCCGTTTCCATTTGCTGGATTTTGAATTCTCGATTATTCAACACAAGTTTACAATTGGCAGCGCCCATAGAGGGCTATTTCCGTTTCCGTTTGCTGGAATTTGGTGATTTCATCTTCCAGCTCTATCAGTATAGGTATTGTTTATGTGTATATATCTACATGCGTTTGTCCTAAGCCTCCCCAGAGGGTGGGTCGGTATTAATTATCACTTCACTTAATATACATAATCTACGATGGCTTCACAACTTGGTTTGAATAGTATGCATATGTATTTACCAACATGATAGAATGAAATAGGTATTATTAGAGAGGTTTTATAGTGGTACTTATATAATTGGAATATTATTATAATGACTTTATAGAAATAACTGGATGATTTAAATATGATTAAAACAGTGTTCTTAATGCTTCACATATGAGTTTTATGAAAAGGAGATATTTTAGAATTTATTTAAACTATTATTTATTTATGATCCAGACCTAAAAAGTCTGAATATTGCACACAATGTTACATACGTTACTCCATCGCTAGAAGTATTATGTATACGTTAAATACACTGGAGATACGGCAGGCATACGTTTGATGTACATTAGGAGTAAGTAATACATCAGTTGGCAGTACGTGGACTGTATGCGGACTGCACATTCCCACCGGCTGAACATACGACTAACATGCAGCAACGTATAACAACCTATCCCTAACATACTCCCAATGTATGACGACATATCAACGTACGAGCCACACACCGACGTGTTGGTAGAAAATCACATACAGAGCATACGCTAAGGCTATACGTCGTAGTGTGGCAGGCCCTTTACATGCCACACACACATACCTTAAAATTGATATACCACATTTCCCTTCCCTGTGTGACGTCACAGAAGTTGTATTATGCCCTGCTGATAGTCATGGGGTACTCAGTCTAATGGTGCTTGGCAGACCAATCACAAACGACATAGCCTTAAATCAGTGGTACTCAGATTCTAAAGGTGCTTGGCAGAGCAATCACAAACGCCATAGCCTTCAATCAGTGGTCAACCAATCAGCGGTCAGCCAATCAGCGGTCAGCCAACCAATCAGCGGTCTGTTTTGTAATATAACTACTTGTAGAAAGTAGAAACATTTTACAATATGTAAAATATATTAATATCATGGTTGTGTAACTTTGTTTGGTCCTTGGTTGGGGATTTACGTCCTAGCAACCTTTATGCTCATATTAAGATGGGGTACCCACTTGTGATAGACTGTGTGCACTCATGGCGACTTTATAGTGCTGCACCACTGGGATACCTGGCTACCCGCACCATAATCCAATATCCCACTCCTTCGCATTATCGATTATTCAAATTAATTATTTTGATATATATATATTTATATAATCATTGCTCTCATGCACAGAAGAAGTGGAAGCTGAGGTTGGGAAAACATGGCTTTCATTGGGGCACCTGCGCCCTATCATCCTCAATTATGTTGGTATGAGAGCAGCAACGACCGACATAAGGTCATGGTATATGATCAGTTTATGAGAGATGTAATATGCAGCAGGTATGCAGGTATTGCAGGTATAGCAATACCTCAGGAAGTTTGACGCCCCTGCATTGCAGAGTTGTAAACCACTGTCTTGTGGTACAGGTTCTTGACAGAACCAAAGGCTAAGGGAGCAAACCCTAAGCAGAAAACCGTGTCACTGTGGCAGCATTAAGGGCGGTTGATGTATGGAACTCCCAACATCTCCCGACCAACCACTGCAGGGACAAATAGTTTTGCGCCTGTCTTGACATGTTGTTGCCAGTGTGAAACCTCTATTTGCTCCCCGAGAGAGTGCCGCTGGTAACTTGCAAAAGCCAGCAGCACTTCAAAACTTTTGCAGGCAGCTTTCATGAAATGTAAACCTGAAGCTGAGAGAGATTAAGACCAACTCATGGACGCAACTCTCACAGCAGAGAGCTAAATGGAGAGCGGCAGTCAAGTAATGAAAGATGAAAGCAGTCTGTGTCGCATCATGACCGACAGCATGATGATGATGATGAATATGCAGCACATATGATAACATAACCTAACAATAACATGTGATTATATGAGAAGATAACAGTTAACATGCAGAGCGATTAAAATGGTTGATGAGAGAAGTTAATAATCAATATAATTATCAATTATCATACCAGTTTTGATAGTTCAATTGCTTGTGTGTCAATTGTATGGAAGATAATAAATTAAATGCCAAATGTCTTTCAGTGGTAAATTGATCAATGTTGTTTGATTTGTTGTTTTGTGCTTTGATTGGCTCGGCCAATCATTCAGCAGGAGACGGTGGGTGGGTGAATAAGAAGTTTGTAGATGTAGTCAGTCGGAGAGGCTGTTTCAGACTGACCACCAGATGGGGTGGAGTCATGGGCTCCAGTTTGTGCTGTGATCTGATTGGTGGTTTGGTGTGGAGGTGTGTCCAGTATGTGGTTTGTGATTAGTTGGCCAGGGGGGGGGGGGGGGGGGGGGTGTGCGGTGTCTGTGTGGAAGCCCCCCTCCCATGCCAGTTGGGTTCCCATGAGCCCCCCCCCCCACACACACAGCCCCCAACTAAGCCCCCCACCCCGGCGGCGGTGGTAGGGGTGGGGGTTGAGAGTGGCATGTCAGGTTTGCGGTCCCTGCGTCCAGCAATGAACCTGAATGAGCATGCCCGTTCATTCCAGACAATGACATGGCGCACACAGGCCGACACTCAAAGGAACCAGGTACTAGCCTCGACCATGTTCTCAATTCATGTTTTACTATTTACTGTGCAGAATTAACAATTGCTTGTATCTGCTGTTTGATTACATTGTTTTGATTACTACTGGTGACATAACTTGCTTTGTCAGCTAAGTTGGTTGTTGGCTGGTATTTGGAGTTTTATGTCCCAGCAACATCTAACGTCATATCAGGACGGTTGTTAGCTAAGTACTATTAACAAATGAGTAACCAATTGTAATATGTCGGGACTCGGCCATCTGAACCCCAAACATTACTAGTCTCCACAGGTGTGTTCTGACAACTGTCTGTTAGTTCCCACCTGTCGTTACTCTCAACCAACAACTCATAAGGAATAAGGGAAGACAAGTCACGCAAGATTGACAGCGAAGAGGTTGTGCTTTATTGGCATCAACCCCTGTTCACCTACTGGCGACCTATCACCCTAACTCCTTACCAACTGCCCACACAGATCCTCATCACTCCTACATGTGTATATCCGAATCAGTGCCTACAACCCATTGAACCTGGGTCCAATGATTGTTGCACACAGCTCAGTGTCTTTTGGAATAGATGTTGCTAGTTCAAGGGTAGAGAGTGGAGTTCTCTGATAGAGTGCCTAGCCAAGCGTGCTTCTTCAAGAGTGCTTCATGTGGGGTCTGTGTGTCAGGTATAAGGAATGCAGGTGACTGGGCTCACACAGCCAGCCAATCAGACACCCTCTACCGCCTTGGTGGGCGACACCCTAATAGGGGGCAGCTGTCACTCAACCCCAGCTGCAGGTGGTGTCTATAATGTATGCAGAATGGCTGGGTGTGCTTGTCCATCGGTCCCGTGGTAACAGGTAGTTTGGGACAGTTACAACAAACATATATCAATGCTTCTCTCCCTCAATGCACTCTTCCTGGTGCATGAAGGGAACATTTCAATAATTATTAACAGTCTCTTAAGTATGAACATCACATCAAAATCTCGGCCACTATGTGTTATCACATTTCAACATAGGCAATTATGTCACAAAGCTAGTGGGGCAAATTATGTTCTTTGCCGAACTGAAAATCTGTATATTTTTACACAATGGATAATGCCCCAATAGGCTTTGTATACAGTTTTTATTTAAATATATAGTTGCATGCACAGTATGCAAAGGATGAAATATGACGACTAAAAGAAATGGAGTTTGAATTTTGATGTGATAAATAAAATAGGCATCTTTGAAATTGTACACATGGTCGATGACCGTAGGAACAAATGAGGATGGTGACAATTTCCCGCTCGTTGTTTCTTGCTAATTTCCTATTTGCTGTGTTCTTCTCACAATTTATTTACAAGTTGGATATTTTTCTTGGCCAACAGATCTTCTAATCCCACTAGAAGTTCCTGAAGAAAAACATGTTTTGATTTAACGCAAGGACAGCTTGGGCTTAGACATTATTATTAATATTAAATATCATGAAAATGTTAATGGAGAATTATTAATAATTAAAATTAAAACCATTTAACTTATTATAGCTATCCATAAAGGTATTGCTGCTTACGATGGGCTGCATTAATAAGTTTTGAAATTATTATTGTATGTTATTAATGTAGTGAAGAGACAATGTGACTGCTTCAAGGTTCAAATAGCAAGTGCTAGTTTATTGTTCTTCTAGTTACCACATCAACTCCCTGCGCACGCGCATGCGTGTTTACCGGTGCTGGTACCGTCCAGCGCTCTGTACATATCATATACTACATCTTCCCCCCAATAAATCTTCTTTTTTTTTTTTCTTTTTTTTTTCTTCAAGACAGAAAAAAAATCTATATATATATATAAAAAAAAACATTGCATGTTTCATATATATATTTTGTTCTGAATCTAATTCATCAATACACTTTGGTGACATAGCTCAATATTACATATTTATCACAATTCTTGCGAAAATGTCAATATCTTACCTCTAACATTGTATTGCGCTCATCCTTTTCGCACAATATTATCCACACAATTACCTTCTGCAACCCGTGGTTACATTACCACCTCTCGTTACTTAGTTACGCCTCACAGGTTTTACCTCCCTACCTGCCTTAGTTATATAATTTGCTGTCGTTGCCTTCACCGCACTCCGGCTGTTTAGCCCCATGCACGCTGTTACTGCCTGTCTCTCTTCTTTCGGTGCCGAAATCACCATTGATCTGTTTCTCGTTACTATTTTGCTTTCGTCATTCTCTATCCTGTACGACCGGTTGTGTTCTGCGTCCCTGCCTATTACACACCCTGTAACCCACTCTCCTTTATGACTAACATATCTGACTCGTTCACCTGTCTTGAGTGTTCGATGCTGACTCCCTGCATGCTTGTCATGATACGTTTTCTGGGTTAACTGACGCTTCTCTATGTGTTTCTTACGCGATTGCACTGCTTTGGCTTTCAGTAATTTCGGTATCGTTGGGATGCAACACCGCAACCACCTACTCATTAACAACTGGGCCGGAGACGCCCCTAGGTCATGCATGACTGTATTTCTGTATGTCAATAAAGCTAAATAAACATCAGAACTATCTGCCTTAGACTTTTTTATCATTGATTTGACTGTTTTTACGTATCTCTCTGCTTGACCATTACTCCTGGGATACAACGGGCTAGAATGTACTGGCTTGAATCCATATTCCTTTGCGAATAACTTGTAATCATCACTCACAAACTGAGGACCATTATCCGATAACACCATACTCGGTATCCCCTGACGAGCAAAAACTTCCTTCATACCCTTTATTACCGCTCTACTGGTCGTGCTTTGTAGCTGCACTACCTCTGGGTACTTGGAATAATAATCTACAATTAATATATAATTATCATGTCCCTCATGAAACAAATCTATTCCTACCTTGTAGAACGGAATATCAGGGATGTCATGACATATTAATGGTTCCTTCCCAGGACGGTCACGTGTCATCTGACATGCCTGACATCGACACTTTATCTTGCACTTGACTGTCTATACCCGGCCAGAATACATAGTCACGAGCTATCTGCTTAGATTTCACAATGCCTAAGTGCGATGCATGAATTTTGTTTAGCATTTGATGTTGCAACGATTTAGGAATTAGAATCCTGGTACCCTTCATTATAATACCGTTCTGCACAGTTAACTCATCCCTGAACGTTGGATAGGGTTTCAATGAATGTTCAATGTTACTTTGATCAGCCAGTCATCCGTGTCGTATATAACCAATTAACTTCCCAAGGCTGCTGTCTGTTTGCGTCTCGAGTGCTATGGCCACCAACTCGTCCTCCACGTAGTTTAGCGCTGCAATGGACATTACATTATCATATAAATCTAACGGTCTGCTTTTGGTTGTGTGCGCCCGTGACAACGTATCTGCAAAGAACATATCCGCACCCTTTACATACACCAGCTTTAGATCATAATTTTGCAATCTTAGTCTCATTCGCTGCAAGCGCGCGGTCAACATATGTATAGGTTTTTCCATGATATTCACTAATGGCTTGTGATCTGTCTCAACTGTTGCTTGCCGAAAATGTATTCATGAAATTTGGTACACCCAAAACATATGGCTAACATTTCCCGCTCAATCACAGCATAATTGCCTTGGCATTTATTTAAGGCTTTCGACGCCATGCTCACTGGCATCCCACTTTGCAACAACGCTGCCCCAAGTCCGCTCTGCGATGCATCTACTTGCATCGTTATTGGCTTATCTACTTCGTAATACTTTAACACTGGGGCCGTGACTAACAACTGTTTCAATTTTACAAATGCACTTTCCTGTCCATGGTCCCAGTGCCAAGCCACATCCTTTGCTAAGAGTATTCTGAGAGGCTTTGCAATATCTGACAGATTCGGGATAAATTTATGCACATATCCCACCATTCCCAAAAATCTTTGGACACTGGATTTATCAGTCGGGGTGGTTAATTCAGTGATAGCTTGCACTCGTTCTGGGTTTGGCATTAATCCCTCTCCTGTCAGTAAATGCCCCACATAATTTACTTGCGACTTACATAGTATCATTTTGTTCGGGTTCAATTTCAACCCAGCTTGCTGTACCCTCTTCAGAACTGCCTCCAGCCTCTCATTATGCTCGGTTAACGTTGCAGCATATACCAAAACATCATCAGCTACAACATCTACCCCAGGGAGGCCTGCTAATATTTTTTTCATTTCTTGAATGAAAATATCTCCGGCTGTTTTAATGCCGAAAGGCAGCCGGGTAAACATGTACCTCCCCCAGGGCATGTTGAATGTACACAATAATGAGCTCTGTTCGTCTAACAATATTTGCCAGTTCCCGCTTTGCGCGTCTAGCACTGAAAAGAACTTGGCACCTGAGGTGTTAGCTACCACTTGCTCTACCGTTTTAATTGGATACGGCCCACATAGTATAGCCTTATTCAACTTGGTAGGGTCAAGGCAAATTCGTAATTTATTTGGCTTTCGCACTATAGTAACCGAAATATCCCACGGTGTAGGCTCATTTTGTTCGACTATCACCTCCATATCCAACATTCTATCTAACTCACTCCGTACTGCATTATTAATGGCGTGTGGAATGCGCCTCAGTGGGTCAATGACTGCCGGCACAGTCTCATCTACATGTATAGTTGCGTTCACTTTAATACACCCAAGTCCATTAAATACAGATTTATATTTATTTACCATTTCGTTTCCTTGCTTGCTGCCTGTTTCTGCTGGCCTCTCCTGAATGTTCACCGCTTGCACATGGTTAACAAGGTTCAGGCTAACGCACGCGTCCTTTCCCAAGATAGCACATCCGTTGTCTATTATTTGGAAATGCACCGGCTGTCCTTGGATGTCCATGATGACCTCGCCCCGTGGACAAATTCGCTCCCCCGAGTACGTTCTGAGTCGACATGTTGGTTTTTCCAGTCGGGTGTTGGGCATCCTCATGAACTCCGCCTCCGGTATGATGTTGGCTTCTGAACCAGTGTCCAGCTTGAAACGTACTTGTTCGTCGCCCACCGTCAAAGTCTCGAACCACAGACCCGACTCTTCGTCCACTTCTGTAATGGCGCCCACGAATAGGTCTTCATACTCGTCATCATTTTCTTGCTCGGTTTCACTATTTTCAACGTCTATGCCTATAGCATTTACTGGCGCCGCTGCTCTCCTACCACCCCTGCATACCTTGGCAAAATGACCCATCCGCCCACACGTAATGCACTGCTTCCCAATTGCTGGGCAATTGTCACGTGCATGCACGTAACCGCACCGGCTGCAATTAGCCTGGTCAGGGCCTGGTCGCGCCTGGCTGCCTCGCCTGCCACCTCTCCCAGCACTTGTATTCCCAGATGGTGCCGGCGGCCGACTAGGTGTCGGGGGGCGTGCCCTATACGTGTCGCGTCCGTCGCGCCGGTCAATTGCATGAACCTCCGCTTGCTGACCGCCGTCACCGCCCCCTGCCAGCTGTTTGTCATTGTACTCGCTTAGACTGCATACTTCTAGACATTTCTCCAACGTTAAATTTGACATTCTAAGCAGCCTATTCCTCAATTTCCAGTCTTGCACCCCACAAACCAGCCTGTCACAAAGCATTGAGTCCTCATTACTCCCATAGTCACACAACTCCACTCTGTATTTCAACTCCCGAATGTACTCTTCAATGTCTTCTGACCCCTGGTTGTAACTATTAAACTGATACCGTACTATAGTTCTGTTCGACTTACTTTCACAGTAAGCTCTGAATGCCTCTGTCAGTACTCCTATGCGCTCCCGCTCTCCACTTGCAATGTTCATAGTATGAAAAAGCTTCTGTGCCGGCAACCCGGCAATGTGTAAGAACGCACAACATTGCACCTTCTCTGGTTTTGACGCCAATCCTGTTGTGCCTGCAAATAGCTCATAGGAGTCGTGCCACACTCTCCAGTTCTATGCTACGTTTCCGTCTAACTTCAACGGCGCCGGCGGTTTCAGTCCTTGTAGCGCCATGGTGTTCGTCACCCCACATCTGACACCATGTAGTGAAGAGACGATGTGACTGCTTCAAGGTTCAAATAGCAAGTGCTAGTTTATTGTTCTTCTAGTTACCACATCAACTCCCTGCGCATGCGCATGCGTGTTTCCCGGCGCTGGTACCGTCCAGCGCTCTGTACATATCATATACTACAATTAATAATATTAAATATAAGTTATTACTGGTGGTAAAATAGCATTATTATAATTAGTAATATTAAATATCATCCTTAGCTAATTATTTACATTATTGACAATTTTGTTAATTGAAAATTAACATGTACCTAAGGGGGCTGTCACATTACAACGTATCGCCTCTACGTGCGCCAACGTTATGTGATTTTCGACAAACACATCGGCGTATGTGGTCATACGTTACGCATACATTGAGCATATGGCATATACGTTCTGGATACGTCGGTATAGGTCATCTTACATCAACATGTGTCAAGGCTATTTTGCGAGGCACATGAATGCTCTTATACACTAGCAATACATCAGAGATACATTCTGCATACATTATGTACGTTGTGTGTATGTTGTGTATACGCCCATTTTTACTCCCCGCCGAATACCGCCATACTGGAAAATTTGCTAATGGCATACATTGTAGTGTGACAGGGCCTTTAGCAGTGTGATTATCTCCTTAATTGTCTAATTTAATTAGCGATGTATCATGTTACTCTCTTCTTTATTTTAAATTTAATTGTATTGAAAACAAACAATTGCAAATTAACATAATCCCCAATCGCAGCGCTAATATCGCCCTTACATAATTTGTCACGTGACCTAACTACGCGCCCGTCGATCCTTACCTTTCACCTCCAACAGAACATGCGGCTGAACCAAGGGGCCGCCCTGCATCGCTGCCGGCCAACATACTTCTTCTTTCCCTGCGCCTTCTTGCTGTGACGCCTCTGACCCTGGCGAATGCGCTCTTGTTCCATCGTGTCCGGAGAATCCGAGCGCTTCAACCACCATGCCGTTTCCGCGTAGCCTCCCAGGACACGTGAGGCGCCTCCGGTTCCGGTTCTGGTTCCTGTCCCGGGGGCCGGGGAGTATTTCCACATGTGATGGGGTTCTGTGTAAGGTGGGAGAACTGGGTGGGGGAGGCGGTTTGGGAGGTGGTGAGGGGAGAAGGAGGTGCCCACATTCTGGTGTGAGGAGCCCCGCTTGACATATGCGTACCTCTCCGTGCCCATGAATTCCCACTTCCAGATCTCGAGCTCGCCACTTGAATAATCCGCAATACAAATGACCTTGTTGAGATCCTCCTCATCATCGCTGCAGTTCGAAGACTTGTCAATGTCAGCGTCATTAGTTTGTTTGCATTGACCAGTCCACGAGGTGGAACGGTCGACTTGTCGGCCTTGAGTGGCCCTGAACGTTACTAAGGGGGTGTCCCGCGGTGTTGCAGTGTCTTGGCGGGTCTTCACTGCATTTGTGTCAAACCAGTCCGGGTTTTCCCAATTGTCAAATTCTTCCTCTCCAAGTTCTTCTTCCCGTGAATCAGTATTTCGAACGTTCGATCTACACCACAAGCGCTTGCCGTACTTCCTGCAAGAGGAAGTGGATGTGAGGGGGTTCATAGTGCTGGTACTAGGTGGTGGTTTCTTGAATTTTATTTGTGTACATTAGTTGGCTAAGCAGAGGAATTTTCTACGGTGGACAATTGAGACAGCAGCTATCTATCTGAGACTGTGGATGGGAGACGATTTGCTACTTTGCCTCCCATAATGCCATTGTTTTGTAAGGGCTCACTTGTCAGACCGCCCACTCAGCTTGCCAAACCAGTTAATCACAGTAGGTAACTAGCCAGACAAATAACTAGGCAAGTAAAACAAACACACTAGGCAAATAATCAAAGGGGTACATCAGGCGTACATCAGGCAACTAACCAGACAAATAAACCAAGCAAGAACAACAAACAGACTAAGCCAATAATCAAGAGAATACATCAAGTGAGTGCATTATGCGAGTACACCAGTACAGTAGGCAACTAACCAGACAAATAATCAGGCAAGTACAACAAACACAGTAGGCAAATAATTAAGCAAATACATTAGACAAGTACATCAGATAAGTACATCAGAAAAGTACATCAGAAAAGTACATTAGGCAAATAACCAGAAAAATAACGAGTACATACACCAGACAAACATACAAAGGAAATAATTAAGCGTGTGCATCTGCGAGTATATAAGAGAAATACAATATATCAGGCAAGTACAGTAGGAAAATAACCATAAAAATAACCAGGCAAGTACAACAGACAAACAAACTACGGACATCATTAAAAGTTTACATCAGCGAGTACATCAGACAAGGAAAGTAGGTAAATAATCAGGCAACTACATCAGACAAGCCAGTAACGTGGTAGAGCATTGTTTTCACAGGAAAACCAATCTGAATTTTTTTTTTTCATACCTAAGTGTACAATTTATTAACTATATAATCTATGAAGAAACACTTACTGTTTTCTCCCAAAATAGCGGCGAAAGAATTGTAGGCTCGCGATCCTGAACCTAACGCCCATCCCTGCAGAGAAAGGTAGCATTGCTTTAATGTCTGACTTGTATTTTGTGTTTCTTTGTTTTGAGAAGAAGACCGTCCACCCCAGGTATTCGCACATCACTGTCTCCACGACAGGGCTACTAAGGAAACCTATAGAAAAATCAGCACTTAGGTATTATTTATTTCTTTGGTAAATGATCATTTTATTCAGTGAATAAAGGTATTTTTTCAGCACCGAGGCACTGGTCTTCTGGCCAAATCATGATACATTCATTCACATTTATAATAGAGTCTAAAATCAACAAGAGTTGTATACAACAAAAAAGAAAGAAGAGTGCTGTTACCTAAAAGCACTGAGAGATAACAGGGTGTACATTTGATATGTTCAGTGTCAAGTTTAGAGTAACTTTCTACTAATATACATGGTGAATATGAAGCTATTCTATTAGTAAAATTTGATGCAGAATAAAGCTTATACTTCAGTGAAGATTTGATCGAAAATATAATATGATGCTTGATGTTGTTTCCTTGTGTATTTGTTCAAACTAGTTCAGTGAACCCCTTTGGAATAAATGGTATGCATGTAAGGTCAAGTGTTAGCAGATAATGTGATATGGTAGTGGTGATACTTATCTAGCTTAGTAAATCTACTGCAAATGTCAATAACTATGCCAGACCATGTCATGCTATGCAGACATGAGCAGAGAAGTAAAACAAATTAGCTGATTGTGGGCGTATGCCTCAAAATTGGCCTAAGGCCGAGTAGGGAGGGAGGGTGTAGGGAGGGGGGGGCCACCCCCCTCCCACGGAGAAATTTGTTTACAAGTAGGACATAATTGGTGCAATTTGGTAGCCACTTAGCAGGGAGAAATTTCACTCTTCACCTGTGACATAAGGTAAGAGTAGGCATATAGACCAGTTCTCTAAGAATACAAAAGTGTTTTTCTTGTAATCTTGCATAAATGATAAGTCAATAATATAAATAATACACCTATACCATAGTTAATAGTTTCAGTTATTAAATTTATTGTCCAGGAAGCATTTGATTGGCGGAAATCAGCCAATTGGCAGGAAATGCTCATGCCTGTCTATGGATATGTGGTTCATTAGGGATGTCATAGAATGGGTTTGCTGTTGTGGGGTATTAACCCTTTCTTTGTACTTGTTAGTGTACAGTAGAAATGATGCAGTCATGTTGGGTGGTTGATTGAGGTGGGTTGTTGTGATTTATGGGAAGAGGGGGAGGGACAAGTATGAGTGGTCATTGAGTTTGGTTACTGTCACAGCATTGCCATTTTCAGTAGTTAATAGAATAAATGTTTATTTGGTTCAATGGGCCTCCTGTTGCTGGTTGTAAGCACACTTGGAGGAGTTGGGAAAAATCAGAAGTTATTGACATGTTGGGGATGTGGGCACTATCCAGATGTTGGTAGGATGATCTCAGGGCTGGGAAGAGAGAGCACATGGGTTTTTGAGTATGGTCCATTAAGGTTTTTTCTGGAGCAGACAAACCACGCCTGCAAGGTGTAGTTCAGGGGCCACAGCGACCACAACGCCACCTGGTGGACCAGTCAAGGCCGACAACAAGCCGATGATGTGGACAACGCCAAGTCTTTGAACTGTGGCAATTATGATGAGGACATCAACAAGGTCATCTCTGTTGCCGACTATTCAAGTGGCAAGCTCAAGATCTGGAAGTGGACATGGGGCTCCTCACACAGGAAGGTGGGCACCACCTTGTCCCCCACCCCTCCCCAATCTCGTCCCCCACCGCATTGTCCTGCCTTACACGGGCCCCCACCACATGTCGGAATACTATGTGGTCCCCAGGACCAGAAGTGGAAGTCGATATAACCAAATGAATGTGCGATGTAACGCGCTAACTATGTGGTTCAAATGCCTAGCTATCAGCCCTCTAGGTTTGGAGTGAAAAATTGAGTAAATCATGAAATGTAGATTAATAAGGCTTTTACAGTCGAATCTACAAGATCTAGTGGTCTGAATACTCAGTAGGTGGGAGGGGGCTGTGTGCGTGCATACGTATGGTTGTGTGTTAGTGTGTGCACATATGTGTGAACACGTGCATGCAAGTGTAAGTGTGCATTTTAGTGTGTATATCGTCTGGCAAGTATTGGCTGGAAAATGTTGTAGTATTGACACACAGGATTCTTCCACAATTTCAATGAAGAGGCAGGTTGGGGGAGAGGCTTGGCAACATAAGCTCATGAATTCGTTCTAAGGTAGTGAGCATTGTAGAGAAGTTAGTAAAGCTTGAACCTGTAGAATTTGTAGAAACCCACCAATTATGACATATGTGATTCACATGTCATATGTGTGCATCTGTGTGAACACGTGTGTGCATGTGAGTGTGCATGTGTCTGTACACATGTGTGTGAGTATGCATGTGTGTGTATGCACATGTGTACATGTATTTGTGCATGTGAGTGTGTTAGTGTGCATGCACATGTGTGAGAGTGTGTATGTGCTAAGGTGGATGTGTGCACAGGCATGTGTGCATATGATAGTGTACATACTCTTCATCATTGTGCAGTGAACCTATTCGGCTGGCAACGGTCCCGGCCAGGAAAGTGTTGGGTGGCAATTATCAGCTGGTAATTATTGGCATATCGGCTGGGAATTATTGGCTGGTAATTATCAGCTTAAAATTATCGGCTGGCAATTATCAGCTGGCAATTATCAGCTGGCAATTTTCGGCTGGCAATTATTGGCTGCCAATTATCAGCTGGTAATTATTGGCTGTTCAGCTGACAATTATTGGCTGGCAATTATCGTCTGGCAATTTTCGGCTGCAATTGTCAGCTAGCAATTATCAGGTCCCTATTATCGGCTGGCAATAATTGATAATTGGCTGGAAAATATAGTGTTGAGAAACAGGATTCTTCTATGATTTGAATGAAGAGGCAGGTTGGGGGAGAGGTTTGGCAACGTAGTTTTGATTGGTGGTTTCTTTACGCCATGTCGGCAGCATAGGCCATATTCACGGCGAGAATTGTTTGTTTTTTTATTCAACCATCCCCTTTACATATAATGTAAAAGCATACAATCAATTATGTGTCAATAGACACTTATTAAGTGACCAAATAGACAGTGCCATATCAGAGAGGGTTCGAGTTGGGAGGGGAGTCTGATATTAGTTTTAGCGGTGGACATCAACATATATGTATCTAATTAACGGAACTACTATTCAATTCATTTCAATACATTAGCATGTACACTTACCGGTACCTCTATTGCTTTGTTTGTCGACCATAGTAGACTTGCTTTGCACTTCAAAGTTTAGTGTTCTCTTTGTAAGGGAACATAAAACAAACATATGTAGTTATTGGATTGAAGGAAATCAAAGAATATACTGTAGTCATTTGATATAGCTATTTATATATATATATATATATATGTATATTTATATATATAGGCCCTATACATACACATAGGCCCTATATATATATATATATATATATATATATATATATATATATATATATATCAAATGACTTCAGTACAGACAAATTAAATCAGTATCCTATTTATATATAAGAATGGTAATGGCAATGACAATAACAACAATTATTAGTAATAATACTAATAAGGATTGAGCGATAATAATAACACAGATAATAATAACAACGATAATAATAGCAATGATAATAATAGCAATGATAATAATAGCAACGATAATAATAGCAACGATAATAACTGTAGGACCTATCAATAACCATAACAATAACCACAAGAAATAACCTTAGCAATAACAGCAATAAATGTAATGATAATCGAAAAGGAGGCGGAGTTGCTATATATGGACATAATTCCCTAGATTATCGGGTCATAAATGTTATGTCTTACAAACCTTCACTGACCAAATTGAAATGATACTAAAAAATGTCAATAAAAGTGAAAAATCTATATTTCTATGCGGTGATCTTAATATTGATCTTCTAAAATATAATGATAACAAAGGAACTAAAACATATATGGACATGATGTTCAGCGTAGGGCTCAATCCATTAATAGATAAACCAACTAGGGTAAGAGACCACAGTGCTACACTAATGTGAATATCTTCACTAATCAACTGGATCACAACATTAGCAGTGGATTACTCATAAGCGACATCAGTGACCATTTACCTATATATTTGCCATAATTAAATACGTAGATATAAACAGAACCTCTAATAAGAAATATACCCTTACTAGAAAATTGGATGAAAATAGTACTGCTTCCTTGACAAATTATCTATTATTACAAGATTGGAATAATGTCATGGATACAAATGATGTAAATAGTGCACATGATAATTTTATTAAAACATTTGTCGACATATAAAATAAACATTGTCCCATCAGAAAAATGTGCGCTAAAGGCTTCAGTAATAAAAACAAAACCATCGATTACAAATGGTCTTTGTAATGCATGCAAAAAAAATAACAACTTATACAGAATGTATCTATGGTGTAGAACAAAGAGTGTGGAGAACGAGTATAAAACATATCGAAATAAACTGACATCAATTCTAAGAGATAGTGAAAAAAGCAAATATAATAAGCTATTGGCTCAAGAAAAAAATAACATAAAAGGAACTTGGAAAATACTAAATACTATTAGAAGAAAAAGGCAACCGCATTCTCCTTACCCAGATAAGTTTACTTACCCAGATAAGTTAACTATTACAATTAAAAAGCCATAGCTAATGGTTTCAATGACTTTTTGTCATTGTTGGCCCCAATTTAGCAACAAGTATTAAAGCACATACCAGAAATATTAATGTGCTGGACTTTTTAAACACAACAAATCCTGAATCCATGTTTTTAGAAGGTGTAGAGGAGAATGAGATCATTAAGGTGGTCAATAATTGAAAAAAACTAAAATTCAATAACATAGATATTATCATCATTAAACAAGTAAAATATTACATTGTCAAACCATTTAACAACATATCTAACACCTCCTTTAAGAATGGAATTTTTCCCAATAAAATGAAAGTTGCAAAGGTAATTCCTATATTTAAAAAAGAAGATAATAGTGTTTTCACTAATTATAGGCTGATATCGCTGGAGCAGGGCCTATCGGATGAAGTTATGATTAAACGAGGAGTTCGACAGGGGTGTGTATTGTCACCATGTCTATTTAACCTGTACACAGAGATGATTTTCAGACACATTGAAGATTGCAAGGGAGTGACAATAGGTGGCATGAACATCAACAATCTTAGATATGCCGATGACAGTGTAATACTAGCAGACAGTGAGAAAAACCTACAAGATATAGTGAATAGAATCAATAAAGCTGGAATACTATTCAACATGAAGATGAATGCCAGGAAGACCAAAACAATGGTTATAAGTAAAAAGACAGATAAACCAAATGTCAATATAACCATAGATGGCACAAACATAGAACAAGTATCCGAATTCATATATCTCGGACAAAAGATTACAAATGATGGGAGATGTGAGGAAGAAATTAAAAGAAGGATAACAATAGCCCGAACAACATTCTCCAAAATGTATAGAGTGTTAACATCAAGTAAGATATTAATACAAACAAGGAAGCGTATTCTTCAGTGTTATGTGTGGTCTACTCTAATGTATGGGGCAGAGACATGGACAATCTCTAAGAAAATGTACAAACGTTTAGCAGCATTTGAGATGTGGACTTATCGAAGGATGATGAAAATATCATGGACAAAGAAGATCACCAACAAAGAAGTTCTCAGAAAAATTAAAAATAAGAAAAGCTTGTTTGCCACTATACAGACAAAGAAACTTATTTATTTTGGCCACATCATTCGTCAGAGTTCAATATACCGTACATTGTTGGAAGGGAAGGTGAATGGCAGCAGAGGGAGAGGGAGACCAAGAACATCATGGTTTACAAATATTTCACAGTGGACAGGCTTGAATTATTCAGTCTATCAGAACAGCACAACATCGGGACAGGTGGAGAACCATTGCATCCAACCCTCGACTAGAGGATGGAACTATTGATTGATTGATTGATCGCTGTTGGCACACTTTTCAAAATTATTAGAAAAACTGGATGCATTTATTGAAAAACATGATATTTTGTGTAGCAGTCAGTATAGCTTCAGATCTAAAATTTCTACATTATTGGCATTATTAGAACTGACAGAAGAAATTGCTTCAGCTCTAGATGGTAAAAAATGTACTGTTGGTGTATTGATTGACATTAAAAAAAGCATTTGACACAATTTACCATGAATTGTTAATGAAAAAGCTGAAATCACTATGGAATCAGAGGAGTTGCCAATAACTGGCTTACTAGTTATCTACAAAATAGACAACAATATGTGAACTTAGATAATGAGGATTCAGACTTGGCAAATGTAGTATGTGGAGTCCCTCATGGCTCAATTCTGGGACCTAAATTATTCATTTTATATATAAATGATATTTGTAATACTTCATCGCTTCTCAAATCCATTCTATTTGCTGATGCCACTACTATTGTTAGATCAGGAAATGACCGAGTTCAACTTGGCAACGCTATAAGCAAAGAACTTATTAAATTGAACATATGGTTTGCAACAAACAAGTTGTCACTAAATGTATCAAAAACTAATTTTATGGTGTTTAGTAATTATAAAAAAGACAATCTAATGTTACTCTATGTAGAAATGATACTGATATTGAAATGGTTTGTGTCAGTGAATTTCTATGTGTGCTAATAGATCATCAACTTAATTGGAAAAAGCATATTCAACAATCATGTACCGTTTCTTATATAGGAACATCTCTTCATTAATCTCAGGCATCATGCATGAACATATATTTCACATAGCTTATATCATGTCACAATGAGAGTTTGACATTATTGCTTTTAGTTTACATAACCTTGTCCCCAGTCCGTCGCCCAAGAATAATAATGCTCTCTGCCAATATATAATTCTGAACTGAAAATCTGTATATTTTTACAGTATGATTAAATCTAAATTGTCCAATATGTACTAGATAAAAATTCTCGCTTAATATTGTATTATTCATTATTTCTGCCTTATGTATATTATTGTTGTGAAGTATTGGGAAATACATACAAAACAACTATAGAGAGTATTTTATGGCTACAGAAGAAAGCAGTGAGAATTGTTTCAATGTTGGATATCGAGAACACACAACTAAACTGTTCTTTGATCTACATGTCTTAAAATTAATAGACTTAGTTAAGATCAAATCTAGTATGGTCATTTACAATGTAAACAAAGTGCTACTGCCAAAAACATCTAGTCATTATTCAAAATAACTTCAGATAGTAGCCATGATACACGGCAGAGTAACAATCTAAGACACATATTTGCAAGAACGACCTTAAAGTCTCAATGTATATAT
>CM059189.1:4252558-4326097 GCA_030323885.1 Branchipolynoe longqiensis
ACTAAAGCAGACCAGAAGTAAAATAAAAGCTCATGAGAGAACTATACTGGAAATGGCTGCCAAGGTGTGGAATGCCCAAACAGTAAAGGAACGACAAATTCCTGACCTAAAAACATACAAAAAATATCTGTGCAAATGAGGCCTGAGGAAACCCCCACTAAGCTGCATGCAAAGGGGACATGTGTTGTGTCATGGTGGAGACACGTTCCGACAGCGGAGATGCCAATGGAAGGTAACCATGCCAAAAGTAGCCAGATAGCACACCACACAGCTACGTACAAGCCTATGATATGTAAATAGGAGTAGGCTAGTCTAGTAGTAAGAGTAGAAAAAATTAAACACATATATGCCAAGAAAATCCAAAAAAATTAACAGATTACTAGCCAGACCAACCAACTATCTATCTGCTGCTGAAATGCAGGCAATCAAATACCTTATCAGCAGCTACTGTATGATAAGATAACACTGAGACTACAGCTGGCCAGCATTGAAAACAAGCCTGAATACCCAGGCTTATATGCTATGGACAGTATAAATACAGCCTCAATGAAAAATACAGCCTCAATGAAATAAAAAAAAATGTTAATGGAAAACCGATCCATAAACTGTCCGCATGGATGCAGCGCATGAGGATGCGCTTACAGAACTACGACCTGAAACTAACGCATATTAAAGGAACACTTATGTTTTTTTCAGACACTCTATCGCGGGCCCACAGTAAAGACAGCAGTGCTGTGAGTTTGTTTGACGATAGCTTAAGTCTGGCCACGGTCGATTTTTCAGCATTGAGTATCCTTAATGACATTAAACGTGAGTTTGAGGCAGATGAGTTGATGGGAGAGTTAGGCAAACAAATACAGCAGGGATGGGACTCTAGCATGGCACGCATACCCACAGGTATACGACAGTATGCGCCATTCAAAGATGAATTAACAAAAGCTTGCTAGAGAGAGCATTTTTTGGCCAAATATTGATCAACAAATTGAGGAGCGAACTAGCAGATCATGCAACACATGTCAGAACAATAGAAAACTACCACACACTGAACCACTAATAATCCATAGCGTCTTATGTGTCCCGTACGAGAAGGTTGGAGTAGATTTGTTTGAGATAGAACACGTAACATATATCATTACAGTAGATTACTACACAAACTATCCGGAAATAACTAAATTAGAGAATACGTCCTCTAACGATATAATTAATTCACTAAAAGATAACTTTGTTAGACACGGGATACCCAAAATAGTGGCATCAGACAATGGGCCGCAATTCATGAGCCGCGAATACCGTGATTTTGCAGAGCACTATTGCTTTACCCCATTGTATTCAAGCCTGCAATTCCCAAGGAGCAATGGGCAGATTGAATGGTTTGTCCAAACGGTGAAGCATATGATAAAGAAATGCACCAAGACAGGCAAAGACATACAATTAGCTTTATTGAATTACCGAAATGCACCAATACACGTTCTGAATGCTTCTCTAGCTCAATTGCTGATGAGCAGGTGGCTGCGATCTTGCATACCCACCATAGCTCAGAACCTTAAACCACATGTACAACAGGCGAAACAGCAAGAAACATTGCATATTCAAGAAAGGCAAAAATACTACCATGACAAAAAACAGGAAAGCTGCACCAGTCGCTACAGACAGGAGACCAAATAAAATATAAAAATCACTGCGGACTGTGGAAAAAGGGGGTCGTCAGCAGTTGCGCAGGCCCAACAGGGCGCAAGTACAAAATAGAAAATGAATCAAACAACCAATTAAACAGGAACTGAGTATATCTAATTAAAATGCCCCAGGCAACAAACAGTACAAACACCACAACAGTAAACACACCAGCAGATAACCTACTTCCAGACTCACCCGCCATGGACATAAACCCACACCCAATCAAAACACTGAAAATTCAGCCGTAATGAGGATTAAGAATGTAAAGGCAAGTAGAAGGGTTACTTGTGAAATTGACAAAGTTGTGTTGTTATATGAGTAACTGTGTGGCGTTATACGATGTTTCAACATTTGCAGTTCAGGCCACAACTGTAATTGAATAATATTTCCCACTCTGTTAACCCTGCCTTTGTGAAAGGGGAGGAAAGGCGAGATGTGGAGGAGCAAAAGTTAGGTGGGTAAGAATAGTGATAGGATTATTAAATGTACCAATGTGAGCTCGGACAGAGAAGTGCATCAATGATGGTGAGCAACGAATTGTAACAACTAGGTTTAATATAAGAATCATGAGTAGAACATGGTTGGATGTTTATTGTGAAATCTAGATGTATGGAGTCCAAGAGCAATACACGGGCCATGTAGCATCCTGTCGTATCACCTGTATGAAGGGGGGATGTGATGTGTGCGCGTAGCCCGCGGTAGAGACCAGTGTAGTGGGACAGCACCGCTAGGGTGGACTCGTAATAAAGGCAGTAGCGACTTACACCTCAACGCGTTCGGACTTGCGTTATTACAATGGGTAGGGGGAATGTGGGGTCGGTGGGGCGGTGAGAATAGGGTAGGTGTTGCTGGGTTGGCGTCTGGAGTAGAAGTGGGGTTGGGGCGCTGTAGGGATGGAAATGACATCACAGGGGTCGCCGGTTACCGGCGTCGGCTGCAGCGCATGCGACGGTGTCGCCACCTGGAGTTAGTCGGGGGCCTATGAATAAAAGGGGGGACTGGGGGGTTGGGGGGCGGTAGGGATAGGGAGGGGATTTGGGATGAGTAGGCTACAATTGAATGCAAAAAAATGATTTAGTTAAAAAGCATCAAATATCCCCCAAAACCTTGCAACATTTATATATTTATTATAAGTTTCATGGGAATTGTAACTGCAGGCCATCCCCGACAAGGAGGAGGGGGAGGCCGGGGCAGCGTGCCCTACTGCCCCAGCTGCCCCAACCCTAGATAATAGATTCACCCCGTAGGCCTACTAATAAACGATGGTTCCAGGATCAAATGGCTACACATATCGGCACAGAGTTGGTGAAATGGGAGAATTCAAAAGACAATATGGTGGCGATAAAACGCTGTCGGTTTTAGTTTTAAAATTCCTTTAAACTACATGTTTTATTATATATTTCAAATCAAAAGTAGCAGGTAAATATGAAGATTTATGTGAAAAATATATTTTGCTTCTTAAATTAAGAATTTACCAGCTCAATTCATTTCCCCGCCATGTCAAAATTCTTTGCCCGTTTTTGTAATATGTTGGTTTTCACCCCTGGGGCCGTATGCACGAATCGGTGTTAGGCTTAGCCGGAGTTAAGGCACTAGCCACGGTTAGCTAGATCGGGGTAGCGGCGGGTTGGAGAGGTGTGTGAATCGGTATGCACCAATGTCTTAGCCACCGCGGATAGCTAACCGTAAGTTTATTTATAGATTTGGGAATTCCCTCGAGTCGACAATATGAATAACGCCGCCAATGCAGCGCTGGCGTTAATATCGGTTCGATTTTATGGTTAATTTGAATAAATTTCACTTATGGCGTATGTAATTATGTTAAATATGACAGCATTTAATAGATTTGGGCCTAATATATTCCCGCCGACGGCGGCAGCCATGTTTAGCAGACGTTGGACAGTATGGATATCGACGTCGACGCGGTGACGGCGATTTGTTTACTTTACATTCGTCGATTCGACAATATGAATAACGCCGCCGATGCGGCGGGAGCCTTAATAACGGTTCGGTTCGAGGTTAATTTGACTCAATTTCACTTATTGAGTATGTAAATGTGTTAAATATGATCGCATTGAATAGATTTACACCCATACATGCACACTAACCGCCCCGGCTAGCAGTTAAACCCGATTTGATAATGGTTTAGCTTAGCCTAGGCTACGGTCCACGGTTAGCGCTGGCACCGATTGATGCATACAGATTTTCCACCGTTAGCCGTGTGGAGCTAGCCAAACCATGGTTAAGGCCCTAACTCCGATTGGTGCATATGGCCCCTGTACTGGATGTACGGGGTGAATCCTTTATCTATCCCGACCACCGCCCTCGACGTCGAACACACATTCGGGACAACCGGCAATAACCATGCGAATGGGAGGCCAGAAAGGAGGAACTCGTCAATTGTGTACGTCATTGGTTTGACTCAGTCGGGATTCAAACTCCCGACATTCCGCGCAGGAAGTCTGCGCTCTGTCGATTAGGCCACCCCACTATAAAGGTGTTTGATAGTTGTCAGTGTCACTAGGTGTGACTAGTATTAGTAAGCTGAGTTATATTAATACAATAGTTATCAGGCTCATTCAGTCACTGTTACTTGGGTCTTGGCGAGGCGGATATGTTAGTATGTCACCCTTAAACTGCACAATTAAATGGCAACAATGCTGTAATTACATACCAACTGTTGCGAAATCTTAGTGATTGCTGTTTTATCGGAGCATGTGTGTTTTCATTCCGGTGTAAATTACTTCGGAATCTGCCGATATTGTTAACGTGTTTCACCAGAACAACATGGCAGACTGGCAACCGTTGCCTAGATACCGTTGCTCCCTGATGACGTCACACATAGCCTCGGGGTGAATGCCAAATCTCACTGCAAATGTCGCAAACACAAAGTTGCTTCATTTTATTTTATGAAAATGCCTGTTTGTTTCTTTTTTGTTCTTTTTTTTTTTTAGATGCATCTGTTGTCGAACAACACAAGCAAATGAGCCGTCAACTGAAAACAAGAAGTTACGAATAAAACAACTTTTAAACATTCCGAGAGTGGCGCTGATGTGAAACAACTACCAGGGCGCACGATGTAGTGAGAACCAAAAGAAATGAAACATGGAATCATTTGGGGAAAATCGTTTTAAATATTACTATTAACTCAATTTTATCCGGTGATGAAATTTGCAGAGTTCCAAATAATGCGCCCTCTGTATACAAGTGAATTGTTGCTAGCTATCGATACCTGAATTAAAATTATCCGCTATGTTTTACCAGAGAGCGTGTATATAAACAGATGAGAGGGACAACTCCCATACTAGAGCATGTAACATCTGCCGACTGTGGCGCTCCAAGTGGTGGTTGTTGAACAGCTTAAGTATATGGGCAGAGAGCGTGTATATAAACAGATGAGCGAGACAACTCCCGCGAAAAAAACACGGAACACAGGCGTACAGTGGGCGGTTCCTGGGGTTAGTGTTGAAACAAGCCTATGAGGTTGCCAGTTGCTCAGTGCCCAAAAACATTTCGTTTTTATTCAAAATTAGTAGAAATCCAGAACCCTAACCATATCAATTTAATATAATCTTGTTGGTAAACATGTTTTCTATGTGTATTCCAATCAGTTTGTTTCTAGGTGGTGTAGTTTTAGAGATATTTCTTGAGTTTGACAGCTGGGTCATGTACTGTTCAACAACCACCACTTGGAGCGCCACAGTCGGCAGCTGTTACAGGGTCTAGTATGGGAGTTGTCTCTCTCATCTGTTTATATACACGCTCTCTGATATGGGCAAACCTCAAGGCATTTTCAATGGCAGTGAGCAATCTTCATACAGAAAACGTTAAATATCTCTAAAACTACAAAACCTAGAAACAAACTGATTTACCAACAAGATTATATTAAATTGATATGGTTAGGCTTCTGGATTTCTATTAATTTTGAATAAAACTGACGTTTTTCACTATGCTTACAGCAAACTCAAGGCATTGTCAATGGCCTTGGGCAGTCTTCGTACAGAAAAAGTGAAATATCTCTAAAACTACACTACATAGAAGCAAACTGTTTGGAACACATATAGAAAACATATTTAACAATGAGACTATATTAAATTTACATGGCTAGGGTTCTGAATTTCTATTAATTTTGAATAAAATACACGTTTTGCACTACACGTACGGCAAACTCAAGGCATTGTCAATGGCGGTGAGCAATCTTCATACAGAAAACGCGTTAGAAATATCTCTAAAAACTACAGCCACATAGAAAAAACCGCTTGGAAGACATACTAGGTAACATGATTACAAGGGATTTATTTAAATTGATAAGGTGTAGGCTTCTGGATTTCTATTAATTTTGAATAAAATACAAATGTTTTGCATTCGAGCGTACGGCAAACTCAAGGCTTGGTTCAACACTAACCGCCAAAATTAACGCCATGTTGTAGCCTGTGTTACCGTTTTTCGCGGGAGTTGTCCCTCTCATCTGTTTATATACACGCTCTCTGGTTTTACGTAGATAAAAGCTTCACCCTGTACTTGCAGTAGAGGGTAGATAAAAGATTCAGTGCTGACGCTGTATCAGCATTGAAAACCAACCCTATGTAAAGTTGTAGAAAAAGTGGGAAATGAAATGAAAGCATGAATTCCCAATCTAAGACCAAAATATATTCTTCACTCAACTGGATGTATCTACCCACACTTTTGAGCTTTATAAGATGATGAAATGCATAGCTGTATGAAGTTTAAAGTACGGATCAACATATCCACATGTCAGCCATTGTGGTAGAGTCCAAGTTAGGTCATTTTCATTGGCTGAGGTAGTCAGGTGGTACAAACAGTTCATTCAAACATGGAGGATTTATTTCATCACTTCAAATTGATTGTATGTCAACATGCCTTGACAGGATTAAAAGGAGCAACACAAACCACGCCGCAGCAAGGACAGACATCCATCATCCTCATCAGAAGGAGATGACTCACGCCACTGGGAAGTCATCAGTGACATCCTGGTCACCAATGGATCGTACAGCAAGAAACGAAGAGGTAGGAAGCCCCTTCTTCCTCACCACTTTGTAATTTGCGGGGACCGTAAGTGGAGTGTCGGCCTCGGGGAGAGTGCCTGGCATGAATACCTGTCTGCCATACACAGAATGGCAAAGGACCCAGACATCCCGTATTCATGGGCTGAGCCTCTGAACGAACACACTGAACATATAGTGAACATGGTGGCTGAGTGGGACTGGGAGACGTGCTTAACTTGGTCTGAGCGCATCTTCAACATGATAGACGATTGCAGGCTCCCAAAGGGCTGGAAAGACTCAACGGCCATCAAAGACACACAACATGACGCCTGTCTCACACGCATGAGGAGCGCCCAGGCCCAAAAATGGTACACCAGCCGCCGTCAACAGCACTCTCCCCAGAACCATAATGATGACAACAACTACTATAGAAGCGAGCCCTCCACCACCACTGCCTACCAGCCATATAAGCGCTCCAAATTTAACCACAACTCGGATGCCTGTCCATGTCACAGGTGGAATTCGGGCCAGGACTGCGGCTTTACGGGATCACATGGCAGCGGCAGTGAGAAGTTTGCCCACGTTTGCACACGATGTGTAAACAAATACCACCGGGTGATCAATCACAAGGAGGTTGACCGCAACAACAAAAAATGGCAGCTCGACAAAAAACCCAAGAGTGATACCACAGACAGCAGCGAAAATGCAGATTTTCGGTAAACCCACAAGTCGTAAAATCCACCGGGAAACAATCATCAACATCAGATGAACACTGACCCGCCGCCCGCCAAAACATTAGATCTCAAGAGAAGCAACGGCTGCAACAACACGGACGGGCTCCGCACCAAAAACATCACAGCCCCCCGAGACGCAGCGAGAAGCCCAGACGGCTGCCAACACCTGCCAGACCTAGTGAAAAATGGGGGGTCACCAGGGTCATGTTGCTGCCCCATGCGCACCTGGCGCACCTACAAGAAATCGACAATAATGACACCGGGAGCGCCCGCGTTCCTCCTCCCAGATGGGGCCCGTCTCAGCAGCCCAATATTGACCACCGCCCTACGGGCCCGCACTCTCCTCGACCGATCACCCAGATCCGACCACCTTCACCTTCCACAGTGTCCGGTGCAGAGGTGCCCAGCCCTGCGCCCAAGTGGGCATACAAATCGACGATGTCCGGCAGCTCGGCAACTGGTGCTCTACAGCGGTACACACCTACGTTCCCCAGGAGGCTTTCTCCACAGCAAACCAGTCACTCTCCACTCATCTGGTTGAGAGCCTGATTTCCTGACTTTTACTTCATTTGATTGATTGATTGATTGATTCCTTGATTGATTGATTGTAGCATTCAGTGTTCTCAGTTATGAAAACATTGTGTAGTAGTGTATCTTGTTGCATATTGTTCATAAACCAACAATAGACACACCTTTCAAAACTCGGCATGCCACCAGTAATACTATTGCACATTTGGTATTGACATGGGGGTGCTGTAAATCGGTAATATTGCGCATAGATCAGGATTCAAACCCACACTTCTTGCCATTCTGGGGCTAGCCTGCTAACCACCATCCTACATAGGCTCCCTGGTGCAATCACCCTATCCATACCAACTTGTATATGTGGTGCCTGCACTAACAGCTCAGTTCAAACTACTACACTCGTCCCATTGGAATGTTGAGTCTTTTTAAATGCTTTACATCCATAAGTCATGTTATGCTTGTAAACGGTAGACCCTGCCAGCTAATTTTCCCACGTTTTATACAGTCGGGTCAGTCCGCTGTAGTTGGCAGTACTGCGGCCTTACACTGTGTGTAAATCAATGGCAACTGCCTGTGTACACTCATTCAGAAAAAGTGAAATACCTCTAAAATCACACCACTTAGAAACAAACCGCTTGGCACAAGAACAGATAACATTTTTAACAAACAGATTATATAAAATTTATATCCATGGGGCCATTTACCGATTAGTGTGGCTGAGCACTGAAAGTTGGGTGACTTTTGAGTTCTTTTCTCAGCCCAACTGGCACATATTTCTTACTGGGAAAAGACTTACTCAAATGTTGCTTTTTCAAACATTCAAATATCGCTTCAAGATTTGTGCTGTGCTTACATAAAATATAAGAAAAACGATGTATTATATCGGTTGTTTGCGCGTTGTGACTGCGTGCAGTCATTTTTTTCCTATGGGGCGTGGACTCGTTCACGCGGATTTCAGAAAGAAAAATACAATATAGTTCTATATTTTTTTAATATATTACAGATATAGGAGCTTGATGCCTGTTGTCATATGAATATCTGAATAGAATCAGGCATTTTATTATTTGTCCATGCATTCTTTATGGACATTATAGCATGTGAAATGACAGGCACTCGGAGAAAGTACCTAAATAGAGTGGTTCCAGATTCTGCCGATAGATGTCACTAGCTTAACTGGCAGGGTTTATTAAATACTTAGATACACAGGGTAGGTCCAACAACCATACAGCGTATAGCTTGTATAGGATCCTGCTCACGGAACCAGTGGCATGGGGTTGATGGAAATGGGAAACATTGCATCTGGAGCAGGATTCGAACCTACACTTCTTGCCATTCAGGGCCTAGCGTGCTGACCATTACACTACCTAAGCTACTTGATGCAATCATTCTATCCATGTCTACTTGTATGTGTAGCACCTGGCCTGAGAGGTCACTGCAGACCACTACATTATAAATACATTGAGTAACAGTGTATTTTGTTGCATATTATTCATAGCCGGGCAACACACACCGTGAAACAATTTGGGGATAACACCAGTGATACTATTAATTGTTCATGTTGGCCACAACATGGGTAATTTAGCGTGCAGGACCGGCACATTATATTCAATAATATCTGTTCACACGGCTGACACTATTAACTATATTCATATTGGCCGATTATGGCGCCGACTAACAAACTGATCACACACTTTTAGCTGCTCCTGCAGCCGCCATAGTTAGGGTGGATGCCTATCTGACCTAATTAAGTAATAATGTTTCATTCAGATCATTATACCCTAGCAGCTGAACCAGTCAACACATATTGATACAGTGCCGTTTTTTTAGCCTCACACCAACCCCAAACTCAAGGTAAATTCGAGAGGTTGAGCGTCTGTTAGCCTACATTAAGAGTATATACTCATTTCTGTTCACTGTTACCATTATTGGCTCTAAAATAAATGCCACTTTAAACCTATGTCGGTCTTGCGTTGCTTAATTACGCATTGATTGTGGACAATCTCAATGCTGTAAATAGCAAACATTCCAAGAGTCCATTGCAGACGCGCATGGATTTATGCTCAAATGTGTGTTATAATATATGCCTTGCTCTTAGCCGGAAACAGGCCGTTGCACAGAATATCAATATTCCTGTGCGTAGAAAAGTAGTCAATTCACAGACAACAAAAAGAAATGATGTAAAATTAAATTAAAAGGAAGAGGAATGATACAAGCTGGAGCATTTTCTGGAATTTTATTGATCAAGATAAGTGTTTGTCTCGTGCCTGTCAATAAAGTCTGGTCAATACTTTCACCAGTGGCGTACTGACAGTGACAGTAGAAAAAGCGATGTAAAGTGAGGACTAGTGCTGTTCCTTCTTCCCATTCTACTTTCTTGTGCTGTTTTTTGGAAGAACTGGTATTTAGTTAGCCATTTGTTTTCTCCTATTGTCGTGGGGGTGGGGTGAGTAAAATGGGAATATTGCAACTAGAACAAGATTGGAGCCTACACCTCTTGCATTCCGGGCCAGTGTGCTAACCATTACCCCATCTAGGCTGCCTGATGACATCGCCCTCCTAATCACATGTACTTGTCCATATGACCCCTTGCCTGAGAGGTCAGTGCATACTACTACCACACTCATCCCCCTGTTAATTGTAAGTTTTTAACTGGTTTAAGTCCATAAGTCATTCAATGCTTACAATGATGTATACATGTATACAGGCAATTCCTGTCTCCAAGTGTATATTTTTATACTACTACCGGGCACGGTGGCCGAATCGGTAGAGCGCGGGCGGGACTCGCGTGCGGAAAGGTTGGAAGTTTGGTTACCGGTCGAGACAAACCACTGACTCATAAAATTGATACTTGCAGCTTCCTAGCCTGGCACTCTGCATTAATATGATATGGCAAGGACTGGTTACCTCAGTGTCAGGATAATGTGACTGAGTGGGATAGCGTGTCATGCTGACAGTGGCCTGATTTCCCAGTGGGGCAGCACTATAAAGTTGCCATGAGTGTGCACTGTCACAAGTCATTGCCCGTCCCGATATGTCCTTAGATGTTTTCAGAACACAACTACTTCCGCAGTGTTAGTTGCTATGGAACCTGCTTCTAAAGCAATTTTTACATACTACTTTCCTCCAGACTTTGCTACTTGTGCTGCACCTGCCTCAATGTCCACTTTCCTACACTACTACTACTTATTCACACTCTACCAGAGCCATTTCCATATGCTGCTTGATATCTCGGGTATCTCATTCTCACGCTAGTTCAAATGCATCGAATGAAACCGTATATTCGTGTCGGAAAAGGCAGCAATCCTTATGATTCTTTTAGAAACCTCTATAATTAGTGACTATATGTGCAAGTAGGCTTCAGGTACAGACGACAGGTGAAAAAGCTGCATGCCTTCATGATTCGACATATGTGTTCAATTATGAGGCTAACCTGGAAGGACAAAGTGACAAATAAGGAAATACTCAAACGGACGGGGCTGCCCTCTATGGAAGATCTTCTGATTAAAGAGAATCTCCGGTGGACTGGACACCTCATGAGGATGTCATCAGACAGGCTACCAAAGCAGATCCTCAACTGTTTTCTGGTTACAGAAAGAAAGTGTGCCCTCGTCTTCGGTTCAAGGATACCATCAAGAGAAACCTGAAGCTGAGAGACATTAAGACTGACTCATGGACACAACTCTCACAGCAGAGAGCTAAATGGAGAGCGGCAGTCAAGTAATGAAAGCAGTCTTTGTCGCATCGCGACTGACAGCATGATGATGCTGAGGCTTCAGGTTGTTGTTTTTTTCACAGAGAAAATGTATCATTCTCCCTGGGCTACATCACCCTAACAGTCGAAAAGGGTCGTTACAGCTAAATAAACTGATATACTCACAGCCTGACGATGAATAGTCTCAGCATTGATTAAACCCAAAACAACTCCACGACATGGGTAGTTCCACTTATAAATAGTCTTATTGGGGTGTGATAATTGTGAATAAGTGAAGTTGTGCTGGTCATGTTACTGCCCCTTTAATTACCCATTGGTGGGTTGTCTATTGTAACTGGAACAGGATTCTTGTGTTATTAGCTACCGGAGCCTACTTAGCACTGCCTCCAGTCCCGCTGACTGCTCTAACTGAAAGCTGTGAAAGTACAACGTCTGAACACTTTGACTTCTGGATACTGAATGCTTTATTCCCCGTCCAGGCGTCTAGACCTCTGGAACACTTAGTCATGTGATGTCATCTCATTTGCATATATTACAGACATGTCTAGACATCTAGACGTCTAGACGTCTAGACATCTATTACGCATATATCACAAAAGCTACCTGTTCTGCATTAAATATTACCTCGATAGACATTTACATTTGTTTTGCTAAATATATTTATTCCTTATAGCAAAGTATTTGTTTGTCCAATGCCGATGCAGTACTCTTTGATCCATTGGTGACTGAATTATTTACATTTTATTTTTAAAAAGGTGATGACACATTTTTGGTGACAGAGTTATTTACACTTTTTTAATTGAAAAAAAAGATGATTTCTGTAATGCTTTAGTACAATAAAAAAGGAAAAGAAATTGTGAACATAATGGTATGGCCAGACTGACGTCTACAGTTCTTGTCTGGTTTGATTTTGTTTCATCCGTTGGCTATCCGTTCATGTCCGTTTCATGTCCGTTTCATATCCGTTCATAGACCCGATGTCGCAAAACTTTGACACATTTTAATACATGTTGATAGTTATCACCAGCGGACTAGACAATTCTGTCCGCTGATCAATCCAGGTCGAACCCACACTCTCTCGTACCGATGTCGACTAAGCGAAACTGGCGCTGTTTAGTCTGGATTTGCTCATGCGCAGATATCGATTTCCGCCTTAAACCGCTCCGTGTGTGGACACGACACTAAATCGATTCATATAAATCGACTTGTCTAAGTCGACATAAACTTTGCCCGTGTGAACACAGCTTATGTGGTGATCGGCGGGGTTGGTTTTCACAAATAAATGTCGATGGAGGGACGTCATGATATGACGTCATAGAAGCAAAATTGCCAAAGTGAAATTTTCCAAGGATAAGCAGGTTCCTATCTTCGGATTTTAAGATGGTACACAGATGGAATAACAGATGATTGGAATAAAATGCAATGAAATGAAACGCTATAATTTAATATAAAACATTATTTATTTCCTCTTTTTTTAAATAAGTGTAATCCCAGGTGGTATGCAGTTGTGTACCTGCGCATATGGAAGCTATGCCTCTGATAAGTGTGGGTTAATGGATCTATACTTGTCGCTACCTAGCCTGGCATTCGGCATTACTAGGATAGTGCAATGAGCAGTGGAATGAGGGGGGTCAATTGTCCGCAAATAGAATTCCCCACGCTTAATCAACTAATTCAGAACAAGAGGCGGAAGTATAGTATGGAAATTTTAATCAAAGGCAGTAATGAGCAATGTAGTAGTGAAGGTCAATGTAGGTAATCAGGAACAAGTGAAGCGAACATCAATAAGTAAGGTAAGTAATCAATATAAGGAATCAATGTGTAGATAAGAGGTCAATGTAGGTATAAGCATCAAGTGAAGCGATAATCAAGTAAGTTAAGTAATGAGTATAAGGAATCAATGTATAGATAAGAGGATAATAGGAGTCATCATTAAGTGATGAGTATAATGAGTAAGTAATGTTAGGTAGGTCAGTGGGGCTGAGGTCGAGATGGATAGAGTCTGGTGGTGACCCGGGCCTCAACCCTTAGGATGAAAGTTGGGTGGGTGGGATGGTGAGAAAGAGGTGTTGGCGGTCAGGCGTCTGGCGTGGAAGTGGGAGGAGTTTGGGGAGGGCGGAAGTGAAGGGGGGTGGGGGGGGAGAAGGGTACCAGCGGCGGCACCAGCGGAGGCAATGGTGGCGCCGCCTGGAGGTAGGGGAGGAGGTGAGAATGGGGGGGAGGAAGATAGGGGGACCGAGGCGGGTGAGAGTGGCGCCGCCTGGGGTTAGGTGGGTAGGGGAGAGGGGGGAGGGCGGTAGGAAGAGGGGGGGAGGGCGTCCGCCTCTATCCCGAATTACCCATATTGCCTCAGCAATATGGACAATGCACCAAGAACAGAAAATTGTTAAACCGACCAGACACCGCAAATTCTGATAAAATGTGCTTGAGAAACAAATGTTTTGTTCTTGTCTTACTGGAAGTTAAGCTTACCAGTGAGTTGTGTGAGGCTTTTTCCTGTTTATTATTATTATTATTATTATTTAAACGGTGCGTGGTGTGCCTCTGTGTCCTGTATATAATAACGCTTTCATGTTATGCTTTTGGGTCACCATGTTGAACTGTTTAAATGAAGGGTCGGTCAGTAAACCCTTCCCACATTGAAACTCACATACATGAAGTGTGTTTTATTAATAATTCACAGAGTCACATCACCAATGAACGCGCCCTGTTTGACAAATTCATATATATGTGGCAGGAATTACCTGCAATTCTTTTTAATTAAAGAATATGTTACTTTTACATCCGTTTGTAAAATATTCCGATATTAAAACAATGGTGGGGGAATGCAAATGTTCTATTATGAAACAGGTATACTTGAGCAGGTGCATATATGTGTTTATATAGGTGCTGGCGGTGCTTGATTGATAGGTAAATAGACATAGTGGTGCTGGCAGGACTGTGTGTAAGGGAGCCACACAGCTTGGTGGTGGTGGGCAGATCACTGGTAACCATGGGGACCAGGAATGCTGGATCCCTATTGGTAGAGCTAGAAATGCTTGTTTCTCATTGGGAGAAAAGGGTGGGGTGATACTCTATACTGAATCCATGTACCATATAAATAATAAACCAGAGGGCTTGACTCTCTCTCTTCTTTCACACTTTATACTCTTCCTTTCTCTTTGCCTGCATTTATTTCACTATAGCCTGCCTACACAACCACAGATTCGAGCAGTAGATTTTACAAGTTGATTAAGCACTTGGTAAATTTCGATCACAATCAATACTATTGATCTTCCTTATTCCACTGCTCCTTGCCATGTCCTAGTGATTTCAAGCACCACTTCAGGTAGCTACAAGTATCAATTTCATCATTCTTTGATTTGAATCAGCTGGGAATCGAACCTAGAACCTTCTGCAAAGCAAACAGTGAGCACTCTACGCGTTCGGCAATCATGTCCGGTTCTGACTACTTAAAGTTGCATAATTCAATAGTTTGAAGTTGCTGCTATATTCTTATATATAAATATATGACATTGATTGTCACAATCTACTTAACTTTTGTTTAAAATAACTTTTATTTTAAAGGATTAACTTTGCAGATATTTGAAGTTAAAACATCCCAGATTAAAGCTGCATAGTCCGATGAAATATCAAATTTTCAAAACCAAACTAAATATCTAGATTTGATTTTAAATATCTAACTTAGATACTGATGCACTTATTAAGCATTTATTTCTGCGTAGAAGGCAATACTGTTACTGCAGAACCTGTTACTGCAGAAGTCTATGGTGTCAGAGTTTTGGCAAGATGGCCAAAACTAATTTGACATGTTTGCACTCAAAACATCTCAAAAGTTTACCATTTAAAATAAAAGTAACTTTGAACTAATGTAAAGTAGATACTAGTGATCGATCTATTATATTTATCTCAGAAAAAATACATAAATTCAAACCCATCGGACTATGCAACTTTAATATTGGCATGCACATCAATACATTGTAGGTCATAGGCATCAAAAAGGATTTTTCTTTTTTGTGATGAATTTATTTACCTTGCTCATAATGGATAAGTATGTTAGCACCTCTTTTCACCACTAGGCAGCACTAGTCCAATTTGATACAAATATGTTGACTTTAGTTTCAGTTATAATTGTGGTTATCTTGCTTCTTGGTTATGGTTTGTAACTGCTTGTAGCTTGCAAACAGTACATATCTAATTTAGATACTGATGCACTTATTAAACTTTTTCTTTTAAATTAATGTGTATACCCTGCTCATAACGGATAAGTGTGTTAATACTTGGGTTTCTTTAAAGTCATTTAGTGTTCCTTATCTGCAACAACAGATGTTTACAAATGAATCCATATCTAAGTTGGGTATGTAGGGCCAAATCTAGATCAGCGTTTCGATTTAGGAAATGGTATGCTTTCATCGGAATATGCACCTTTAAGGTAGCATTAATTTGCCATTAAAGGAATTCAAGTGTGAAAGGAGGTTCAAAGATGTTTGGTTTAGGAATGGGAATTGTTGTTTTTTTACCACAATTGTACCATGGGAAAGAGTAATGCTCCTGCTCTGGAGATTGAGGGTTAGTGCGATAGTTAGTGTGTGGGTCTCTTCTTTGATGTGTCAGTAGTACTACGCCCCTGGCTGGTTCGGTTCCCACAGGGGTTGGGGGGTTGTGGGGTTGTGGGGAGGGGAGGAGGGGGGACAGGAGGGAGGGTGGTGAGGGGGTTGGCTCTCCATGAGGATGCCGCTGCTGTAACGCGCGTCCCGCAAGGTGGCGTAGCAGCTAGTAAATTACAGTCAACCCTCGCTAGACCAGACTACCTGCTTCCAGGCAATTATGTCGGATTAGTGGCAGTTGTCGGATATCCTATTATGCACATAATAAATAAATACATGAATAATAACAGTGATGCCACAAATATACAGTCATAGGGTGGGTGGGTGGGTGGGAAAATGTGTACATTGCTAGCTCGCCGAAAAGTGATGATACAAAGGGCGATGACAATGATGGACAAAGGTATGGAAGTTTGCTTGTTAATTGGGTGGATGGAAGATGAAATCATCCGTCCACCGGAAGTAGGGTCCACAGCAAAGGCGGACAGGGAGGGAATCTGTCACTCTCTATGAATCAAATGCAATACAAGCCTTGTGACCCATTCTATGGATGTTCTGGTCAGGTAGTGAGATTTACGGATTAAAGACTAACTGGATTAACGAAGGTAGGCTGTAGATATTCGTATTATGGGGTTTCTGAGTTTGTCGTGTGTGAGAAGACATGGACCTCTATTCACAAACAAATCATCGCACAAACAAATCAGCAACAACAAAAAGGGAGAAAAAGAATGTATAAAACGATGAATATGAAATGAGTTTGTATTATTTACAAGAAAATGTGACTATAAATGAGTTTATCAAAAGACCTTTTCTTAAAAGCCATGCGTGTTATATAAGCTAATTAATCTATGAATCCGACTCATTCGCGAAAGATTCCTTTGTGAGGAAACCTAAATCATTCATGAAATGTTGGTCACGCAGCCCCTTCCGCGTGTAAACTATACAAGCAATGAATGGATTTCCTGACACAAACAGCAGTATATCGCATGTGGAGGTCTTATTTTTAGACCAACTGGTGAGTGGGTCATTCGCTAAAACAGGGCACTAATGGACAATTGCCCAATGGAACGTCAGGACTCTTCTCGACCGAGAAGCAGCTGACCGACCAGAAAGACGTACGGCACTAGTAGCAATGGAACTGGCAAAATACAACATCGACATTGCCGCCCTATGCGAAACAAGGTTCTCAGAGTCTGGTAGTCTCAATGACCTGGAATACTCTTTCTTCTGGAGTGGCAAACCTGAAGGAGAGAGAAGGGAGGCAGGAGTGGGCTTTGCTATCAAAAAGGACATCATCACAAAGCTGACAGAAATGCCACGGCCAGTAAGTGACAGAATCATGACGATGAGACTACCTTTGAGCAAGGACAACATTGCTACAATTATCAGTGTGTACGCTCCAACAATGACAAACCCAGATGATAACAAGGAGGCCTTCTACAACCAGCTGGCAAGTACGCTCAGTGACATCCCTCACACAGATAAGCTACTGCTGATAGGAGACTTCAATGCAAGGATAGGAAGAGACAATGACAAGTGGCCCTTGGTCATGGGCAAACATGGAATCGGGAAATGCAACTCCAATGGTGAGCTCCTACTGGCTTTGTGCTCTGAGTTCGAACTGATAGTGACAAACACCATGTTCAAGCAGAAGGATGAACGCAAGACCACTTGGATGCATCCTCGGTCCAGGCACTGGCATATGATCGACTTCATCATCACAAGGTGCCGGGATAAGATGGACATCCACAGTACTCGAGCCATGCATGGAGCTAACTGCTGGAGCGAACACCAGATGCTAAGGTCAAAAGTGGCATTCAGAATACGAGAAAAACACAACAGGCAAGGGACAAATAAACCGACAAAGCTCAACACAGCAAAATTAAGTACCATCAGTCACAGGGAGAGCTTCGAGCGGGAGATGGACAGTGCTCTCGCACAATGGGAGGAGAAGGAAAGCCCAACACCAGATGAGGAATGGGCAGCGTTGCAGCAGGTTGTATACAACACAGCTAAAACTTATCTCGGCAAGCCAGACAGAAAACATCAGGACTGGTTCGACCACAACAATCAGGAGCTACAGAATCTTATGAGCAGAAGAGACCAAGCCCACCAGAGAGTGTTGCAGACCAGGAACACTAGATCCACCACTGCAGCATACAAAGATACCTGCAGATTGCTACAAAAATGCACCCGTGCATTGAAGTCAGACTGGTGGAAATGAAGGCAGAGGAGCTGCAGAGAGCTGCAGACAGAAACAACATGAAGGGCTTCTACAGCGGACTGAAGGAAGTGTGGGGACCCGTGAAGAAGGGAGCTGTTCACCTGAAATCAACAGATGGAATGGAGACCTTTTCCGACAGCAAGAGAGTTGTGGCAAGATGGAGCAAACACTTCCAGAAGCTACTCAACGTCCCTGGCGACATAGATCACGAAGCTCTGAACAACATCCAGCAGCGCATTACCAAAACATGCCTCGATGAGATTCCAACCATGGATGAGATGGCTAGAGCAATCGCCAGCCTGAACGATGGCAAAGCACCTGGGGGGTGATGGAATTCCTGCCGAGGTATGGAAGCATGGAGGAGACAATCTGCTCAACAGACTGCACCAACTAATCACCAATGCCTGGGAGGAGGGTTCTGTACCCCGAGCATGGAAGGATGCCAGCATTGTAACTATCTACAAGAAAGGTGATCGAACAGACTGTGGGAACTATAGAGGAATCTCTCTTCTTTCCATAGCAGGGAAGATCTTCGCCAGGATCCTACTCAACAGACTATCTAGTCACATAACACCTGGTGTAGTTCCGGAGTCACAGTGTGGCTTCAGAGGTAACCGGAGCACCGTGGATATGATATTTTGTCTCCGACAGCTACAAGAAAAGTGCATTGAGCAGGACCGACCACTGTACATGGTATTTGTCGATTTCACTAGGCATTTGATACAGTCGGGAGGACCGGGCTATGGCAGCTACTGAGGAAGTACGGATGCCCAGAGAAGTTCACAACTATGATCGAGGCTCTACATACAGGAATGATGGCGAACGTTAGTGCTGGAGGGGAAGTCTCGGAATCGTTCGGGGTTACCAATGGGGTCAAGCAAGGTTGTATACTGGCCCCCACGCTCTTCTCCATCTTCCTATCAGCAATGCTAGACGAGGCTTTCCGAGACATGGGGGGTGGCATATATATACAGTCCAGACAGAGCGCTGACCTATTCAATGTCGCACACTTCAGAGCGAAGACCAAGACTACTCAGATACTGGTGAGAGAGCTACTATTCGCAGATGACAGTGCACTGGTTGCCCACTCTGCTGAAGAGAGCCAGAAAATAGTGGATGCTTTCTCCGATGCATCAAAGAAGTTTGGCCTGAAAATTAACATCAAGAAGACGGAGGTGCTGTACCAACCAACTCTACAAGAACCCGAGAGGAGGAGATCATGGTTGACGGAAACAAGCTGAACTCTGTTCCGGAATTCACCTATCTCGGAAGCACTATATCAAGTGATGGACGCATTGATGCTGAGATACAGAGGAGGATGGCCAAGGCTAGCGTATCTTTCGGCCGACTACGCCAGAGACTCTGGAACAACCACCATGTGTCCATTCGGGTCAAAGGTAAGATCTACCGCGCAATCGTGCTATCCACCCTACTATACGGAGCCGAGGCCTGGACAGTGTACAGACAGCTGGTGAAAAAGCTGCATGCCTTCATGATGCAACATCTGCGTTCAATCATGAGGCTAACCTGGAAGGACAAAGTGACGAATAAGGAAATACTTGAACGGATGGGGCTGCCCTCTATGGAAGATCTTCTGATCAAAAAGAATCTCCGGGCTACCAAAGCAGATCCTCTATTCTCAACTGTCTTCTGGCTACAGAAAGAGAGGGTGCCCCCGTCTCCGGTTCAAAGATACCATCAAGAGAAACCTGAAGCTGAGAGACATTAAGACCGACGCATGGACACAACTCTCACAGCAGAGAGCTAAATGGAGAGCGACAGTCAAGTAATGAAAGCAGTCTTTGTCACATCGCAACTGACAGCATGATGATGAAAGTGTGACATGGAAACCAAAAGTGAAAACCCCCCAATTAATAGCAACAAATATTCCAAATAATGAATCCATGTTTCTACAATGCTTTGCATGTTGTGCATATGTCAGAGTTGAAAAAAATAGGTTCACTTTTTTATTTAGATCTTATACAAATTGAGCAATACGTTCATAATAGACATATCCAGAACATAATTTTAACATACACAACAAAGTCAAACAAGAGTTTATTGATTACAGTTAAGCAAAGAATGTTATGTCTTACAAAAAAAGCTTTCGCTAAATGCATTGTATCAATATGTAAATTTTCACATTTTCACTCTACCACAAAATCATAGACGTATAATTTTGATATTTTTTTGTGGAATAGATTCAAGACATGTTGAACTGCTAACATACTTAATAGACAGAGGCTGATATGATTATTTGACTTGCTATAAATAAAAGAAAGACTTAATTATCAGCATCGCAATGGGGAGACCACACATATGCGGTGCCCAGTTTTGGAGAATAACCCAATTACCATAATTCCATATTAGGGTATTTCACAATGCTGAATACTGAGTAGTATACATGGCCTTATTCTTTTTAATTATGGCCTTGTTCTTTTTGTGAGTGTTTGGTAGGCCTTAATCAACCCGTCATTGATGGTGGCTGCCGTCCATTGGCACTTATCCCTTTGGCTTTAGGATTATCCTTTCAATTGTAGGGCATCTCCATTACCAAATGGTCATGCGTCCAAGTACTGATGAGCCTAATACTAATAGTCATCCACTACTGATTTCGCAATTAGTCTACAGCACCCCATTACCAGGTGGTCACCCATCCAAGTACTGATAATAGCCCTGTCACACTAAAACGTATCTCGCCGGCATGCCGCCAATGCACAAAATCACTTTTAATCGTCAAGAAACGTCAAGCTTTTTGTCGTCAGTGCAACGTATTGGTAGCGTGCAGCCGACCTTGTGCAAAAAAAAAAAAAGGTTTGGCTCGCCGTCCTGATATGACCTTAGATGTTGGTAGGATGTAAAACAAAAAAAGACAAAAAAAGCAACAGTTTGGCGCAATGTGTGGGAATGAGCCTCATGTGCGCGCGGCGTGTGCATATCGTTCGCATAACGTTATTCCAGCGATGTCGATGTGCTTCTGACGTTGCCATAATGTTGGCACCTGCATGTTGTCGCACGTTGTCGGTCGTCGAAAGTTCAAGCACAAAACTTCGCCGATTGCGGCGTAGATCAACGAATACCAACGCACGCCTAACGCACGCGTACCACTTCCTGATGTCTCCCGACGTTTCGCCAAAGAGTGACACACTTTGATGCGTGTTGGCGAGAAACATTGTAATGTGACAGCACCATAAGGCTCAACTTTTACTCATCCACTACTGATTTGGCAGGTCATAAGCCTGTATCAATACCAGGATGTCTACAACACCTCCTATTCCCAGGTGGTCACTCATCCAAGTACTTATAAGATGCAATGCTGCTTAAAATTCTATAATTCGATGGATTTGAATGTCTGCCATATTTAATATGTGTGCTGTGTAAGCATTATACAAGTATAATTATGCGTAAACTGAATACCCTTGAACTGTGCCTCTGCTTGGCACCTTGCTTGACACTTCAAAAATATTGACACTTAACAACTCAGGCGAATGCACAGGGTCTCTGCCTTGCATGGTGCTGCCACCTGGCCTATTCATCTGTCACGATTCAGTCTCTTGCCTGTACCACTCGCATACAAATTTGGTTAATACAATTAGTAATTTTGAGTTGTTCGCAATAACCTATCTTGCTTTCATTTGAAGAAACGTAGGTTTTTTTTAATGGTTAACTTTGTAGCTATTTGAAGTTAAAGCAGGACATTCTTAGTTTCAACTAGATACAAGATTCACCCCGTACTACTGCAGTAGGGGTGCAAACCAACCCTATATAAAAGCTGTCGAAAATTTGGGTCAAAGAATTGAGAGCCTAATTTGACAATCTAAGAAGCAACATTTATTCTTTACATCTGTCTTATTATTAGCCCACTACCTTTGAGTTGAAAAATATAATATAATATCTAGTTTAATCAGATTTAAAAGTGAAATCGACGGCGTTCTGTGGCTGCCATCTTGTCTTTTTGCATTCTCTCTCATTCATCAACTCTGTGTTGATATAAGTAACCATTTGACACTGGTGCCAGGCATTCTACTTGTTGTTCCATACTAACGCTATTTTCGACCGTATTTATATAGGGTTGGTATTCACCCGTGTACTACAAGTACCGGGTGAATCTTTTATCTAAGTTTCAACATGCATGTAGAAATGTTGGACACTATAGGCTTCAACAATAACAGTTTCCATTAACTTGACTTAGCATTCCCTTAAGGCTCTGTCACACCTTACCGGATTGAGGAACCGGACAGAAACCGGGCACTGTCCGCTGAAATACGGCAATGTATGGTTTATATACGGTTGGCATCTGGCGTGTCTGTTATCTGTCCGGTGGTGTCCGGTGTGTACGGTTGGAAATTTTGAACATGCACAAAACTTGTACCGGACACCACCGGACTGAGGTGTATGGTTGGTGTCCGGTTGATGGCCGCTTAGTCCGTTTTGTCCGTTTTATATTCAGTACCCATCCGTTACCTCTCCGGTTTGTTTCCTGAAGAGTCCCTTGACGGTGCTGCGGGAATTTGGTCCGTCGTTTTTTTATATGTTTTCGGCGCGTCCGTTAACAGTCCGGTACGTGTCCATTTGATGTTCGGTCTGTCCGTTTGACATTTGGTTTTTGCCTGTCGGTTCAAATTGCTTGTCCGGTTACATACGGTGTCGTCCAGTGTTATCCGGTTACCGTCCGGTTATCGTCTGGTTGTTATTCGTTAATGTACGTTCCTTGTCCTTATAGCATCCATTTCGTCCAGTTGAAAGCGCAACATTTCGACACATTTCGCTACATTTTTATACCGGACACCACCGGACTAGAAATTCTTTGTCTGGTGGTGTCCAGTACTCAATCCGGTAAGGTGTGACAGGCACTTTATATGCAGCGACACATGTTTAATAAGGGTCATAGATGGATCTATAGAATTCAATCTAGGTAAGCATTTTGGTTTTAAAAGTTGATGCTTTCATCAGACTATCCCGCTTTAACTTCGGTGATCAGACTAGAACCGGTATTTATAACGTGATGTTGGTTATATTGGCCATCCAGAACCAAAGTCAGCTTCCTGAACATCAAACTCCTTATCGGTGACACACTGGGTGGAAAACCCATCTTTTCTGCCACATTCCGAAAGTTCTCTTTCAATTGTTCAGCTTCTTTTGCATTTGACAGATGATGCGCGTTTTGATTCCTCTGGAGGAACTTTCCAACTTTCCTTCAATTTGGGTCATTAAAGGAATGAGTGAGTGATTTGGGGTTTGATGTCTTTGCAACCGTTGGTGTCATATTGGGAGCAAATAAAGGCTTTCATTGGACTATGCAGCTTTAACTTCGGTGATCAGAATAAAAGTGGCACATGTAACGCGATGTTGGCTATAATGGCTATGCACATCCAAAGTCAGCTTTCTAAACACAGAACTGCGTATCTCCGACACTGGGAGGAAACCCCTGTTTTTCTGCCACATTCCAATGTTCTCTGCCGTTTGTTTAGCTTCAAGCTTCTTTACAATTTGATGGATGATGTGAAGTGATCGTAGTTGTGATTCATGTGGCTGCAGTTCTCAACTTTTGCTTGCATTGGTTCATGAAAAGAATGAGTGAGTGATTTGGGATTCTATGTCCTCGCAACGGCTGGGGTAATATCGGGAGCAAATGAGTGGTTTGGGGTTTTAAGTCCTAGCAACGATTGGTGTCATACCAGGATGGGCAAGCGGGAGGTACCGCCTTGAAGGTTAACGTCCTAGTAATGTCTGATGTCATCATATCAGGATGGTGGGTAGTAGGGAGTGATTTTGAGGTTTCATGTCCTAGCAAGATTTGAGGACATATCAGGGCGGGTACCAACATCGTGACCGTGTGCACTGGTGTCGGCTGAATAATTGAACAACGCGAACACGGATAAATGGTATATATTTTGGATTTTTTAATTAACAGAATGGCAATCGTACATGCTTGAGTATAATGAGAGAAGGCCCCAAGATGCTTTAAGCCTATAGCTCTAGTCTCTTATTGTGGGGTGGGCGGGATGGCGGAGTAGAAGGTCCGTCGCCATCCGCCGCCAAGTTGTAGTGGCAGAGTTTGGGTTTTTGCTTGCTTTATATAGCAGCTTAGCTGGCCCGAAACATCACGACTGCGTCAAGTTTTCATAGCTTTCTAACAGATTTCGGCCGCTAACGTCATATCTAATTTGCATACGCATGTCCGCCAGCTCTGCGTGGTTACTCGGCTTAGTTCCAAAAGACCCGCTAGACATGGTAGAGTCGATGTACATATTTAATGTTAAGGTTCAAGTATAGGTGGTGCCAGTGGCTGTTTGAATAACTATTCGACTCTGCCTTGTTTGATTACCCATGTTGCAAGCAACATCGACAATGATACCCTACTGAGAAACCATACCATCGGGCATTGTGATGTGATATCCCACTCAGTTACATTATCCTGGCACTGAGTCAACCAGCCAGTATCCTAGTAAAGCTGCATAGCTAAATGAAATCGTCAGATTTTAAAAGCCAAAGCACTTACCTAGAGTTAATTGTACAGATCCATCTTAGATACCAGTGCACTTACTAATCATTCGTTGCTGTATAGAAGAGAATACTTATTGCTGACGCCTCTGCTATTTTTCTTCTTCATAATGAGAAGTGTAATTTTATTATCATTTAAAAACCATCAGAGGAGTGCCTTTGTTTCAACCAAAGCCCTTCCCTTCCTAAAGTCTGTGCGCACCACTGCATGTTTCAGTTATATTTGATAGAGAAAGTATTTCTAAGTGTGTAAGAATTCCCTGGCCTACGTCACGCTAACTGCTGAGGAGGGTCACTCAAGAGGAATGACGCTAATTCCCACAGCTTGACCACCGAGACCCGGGACCATGGTTGGGCCCTAAATAACTCCCACAGAATAGCTTCAAAATATACAAAGACTATTCAAGGTTGTTGTACTTGATGATGTTTGTTTGTTATTGTTTTACGCCCTAGCAACGTATATGGTCATATCAGGATGGGCACTGACATCTGACAGTACACATTCATGGTGACTTCTAGTGCTGCCCCACTGTTAGACCATGCCACTGACCAGCTGACTCCATAACCAGATATTCCAAACAGTCACATTATCCTGACACTGTCCTAACCCGTCATTGCTTTCACCTAGTAATGCTGAGCGCCAGGCTAGGTTGGGGACACATATCAATTTTGTAAGTCATTGGTTTGACTCGGCCGGGATTCAAACTCCCAACCTTCCGCTTGGGAAGCCTGCTCTCTAACCGACCCTGTACCATGGTTGGGCCCTAAATAACTCCCACAGAATAGCTTCAAAATATACAAAGACTATTCAAGGTTGTTGTACTTGATGATGTTTGTTTGTTGTTATTTTTCGTTCTAGCAACATCTAAGGTCATATCAGGACGGGTACCGACTTGTGACAGTGTGCACTCATGGCAACTTTATAGTGCTGCCCCACTGGGACACCAGGCCACCATATCCCACTCAGTCACATTATCCTGACACTGAGCCAACCAGTCCTTGCCCTATCCTAATAATGACGAGCGCCAGGCTAGGAAGCGACAAGTATCAATTTTTACGTCATTGGTTTGACTCGACCAGGAATCGAACCCTGATGATGATGATGGTGGTGATGGTGGTGGTGATGATGATGGTGGTAGTGGTAGTGGCGATGGTGATGGCGAAGGGGATGGTGATAATTGTGAATATAGGTCAAGTAGTGGCTAGTCATATAGCTGCCCCGTTAAAATCCAGCGTTGAACTGCTGCACCCGAGTGGTCGTGGGTTGCCGCCGACTTCGAACTTTGCCGCTGCAGTCTGTTCCCCGGGGCCCATCAGTCATTAGCCCTACTTACCCATGCATCCGAATCGAATCACTTCTCATCTCGAACTAAGGTGATAGATGGCTACCCACGGGGGTTGTAATGAGCGGTAAAGGGGAGGGAGGTGGGTGGGGAAAAGACCTGATGTGGCAACAATCAAAATGGCGGAATAACTGAGCATGCCCTCGCACTGTGCTGCGCTTTTTCTTCTTTTGTTGTCAGTGCCGAGGCACGGGTGTTCCGGCCATATTATGTTATGTTCATTCACATTTATAATAGTCTAAAATCAACACGGGTTTGATACAAAGAATAAAAGAACAAAAAAGACGAATAGTGCCATTACCCAACAGCATTGAGAGATAACAGGATGTACATCAGTGTTGTGGTTAGGGTAACTTTGTACTACTCAATTACATGGTGAATATGATGCTATTCTGTTAGTAGAAATTGATGCAGTTAAATCCTATGCTTCAGTGCAGATTTGATAACAAATACAACATGATGTTTGGTGTGGTTCCCTTGTGGTATTATTAAAACTAGTTCAGTGAACCCCTTTGGAAGAAATGGTATGCATGTATGGTGAAGTGTTAGTACATAATATGGTAGTGGTGCTACTTATTTAGCTTAGTAAGTGTACTGCAGATGTCAATAACTATACCATACCATGCCAGGATTACGTCTAGGTGTTGTTGTTTTTTTTCTTGAAGATTTATACTGCCTATCATATGGATAAGTCTGAATAGACTTAGTTTTCACCATTAGACAGTTTGTCGATAGAAAGCCCGAGCCTACACTTTTACCGACCCAAGGGATTTTTAACCCCACATACCACATAGATATGGTATGAGAGCAACTGGCCTTTGATGACGCTGTAAGTTATACACAGTGGTGGAAATCCAAATTGCCAGAAGTGGGGGCATGGGGAATCAAACCACCGACCTTTAGATTAGGAGTCTGACCTAGAAAAAGTCAGAGACTCTAACCACTCCGCCACAAATGTGTATTGTTTTGTCATGGGGTTGCTGAAAATGAGAGATATTGTGCCTAAAGCAGGATTCGAACCCACACTTTTTGCCATTCCGGGGCTAGTGTGCTATCCATTACACTATCTAGGCTCCGTGATGCAATTACCCTGTCCAGGCCTTCCTGTCTATGTGGCTCCATGCCTGAGAGTTTAGTGCAGACTACTACAGTTTTAACAACTACAGCCGTCTGCATAGTCCGATGAAAATATCAAATTTTCAAAACCAAAACAATTATCTAGATTTGATTCTACATATCTAACTTAGATACTGGTGCACTCATTAACCATTTATCACCACACAGAAGGGAATTCTGAGGCAATTAAATTGAACCTGTTACTTCAGAACCCTATGGTGTCAGAGTTTTGGCGCGCTTGACAAAATTAAATTTGCATGGTTGCACTTCAAATATCTCCAAAGTTAGCCATTGAAAATAAAAATTACTTCAAACCAAAGTAAGGTAGATAATACTGATAAACCTAATATATTTATCTTAGAAAATGATAGGTACTCAAGATCATCAGACTGTGCAACTTTAAGACATCCGAAGGGTGGTGCGTGTTCATTAAAGTCACCTGTGATGGCTCGATGTTATATTAAAGTCGCATACCCTGAGAGTTTTGAGTGTAGGCTTTTTCTTTTAGATAAATACACAAGATTGATCAATTTGATCTTCTTTACTTTAAGTTGACATAGGGCCTACTCTATTATATTTTAAATGGTTAACGTTGGAGATATTTGAAGTGAAAACATACCAATTAAAGGTTGGGAAGCACGTCAAAATTCCGACGCTATAGTTTTCAGCAGCAACCGATTTAACAAGATTGACTTAGTATCCCTTTCTATGTGTCAGTAAATGCTCACTAAGTCCACAGGAATTTAATTTGGATATGTGAAATCAATTCGAAATAAGTACCTTACTTTCAAAAATGTGTCTACCCATAGTTTTACACCCCAATAATATCTACGGTCATATCAGGATGGGTACCCACTTGTGACAGGGCACACTAATGGTAGCCTAAATTTGATAATGCTGTGTCACTGGATGACTGGTTCCATGACTCTAATATCCTACTCAGTCACATTATCTTGACACTGAGCTAACCAGTCCTTTTCCTATCCTATTAATGCCGAGCGCCAGGCTAGGTAGCGACAAGTATCAATTTTGTGAGTCATTGGTTTGACGCGGCCGGGAAGCCAGCGCTATTACGCTATTTTGTCACTGCATCCGGAGTCGCCTAATGCCGCAGTATCAGATGGAGGCTAAGTACTCAAAGTGAGATGGCCCTGGTAATAAATGAATATTTCAGCAGGCACAAAACGAGGAGAGTCGTGTGGAACTGTGCAGTCCACTGTCTGTCACAACGCATTCCGCGCTGCTAATGCGTCCACTGTCTGTCACAACACATTCCGTGCTGCTAACACATCCACTGTCTGTCACAATGCATTCCACGCTGCTAATGCGCCACCGTCTGTCACAATACATTCCGCGCTGCTAATGCATCCACTGTCTGTCACAACGCATTCTGTGCTGCTAACGCGTCCACTGTCTGTCACAAAACATTCCACGTCAGGGAGCCTAGATAGGTTAATGGTACGCAAGTTAGCCCTGGAATGGCAAGTTGTGTGGGTTCGAATCCTGCTCTAGGTGCAATATTTCTTATTTGCATCATTCCAATAATAAATTAAATCTAATTTTCGAAACCAAAACACTTATTTATATTTGATTATACCTCACTAACTTAGATACCGATGCACTTATTAAGCATTTGAATTATAATATAGGTCAATACAATATAACATGCTACTACCGAAGCCTATGGTGTGAGAGTTTTGACCTGCTCGCCAAAATTAACTTTGCATCTTTTTACTTCAAATATCTCCAAAGTTAAGGGGCTGTCACACTATGACGTATGGCCTTAGCATATGTCGATGTATGTGATTTTCTATCAACATGTCGGCATATGGCGTCATACATTACGTATACGTTGGGCATACGTTGAGTACGTCGGGGTGTGGCATCATAGGTCGGCATAGATTGGCATAGGTCGGCATAGGTCGAGCTGCTAAAAAAATGTTGTGCATGTTCAAAATTGTCAACATATGTCGCCGTATGGCTCATGCATTTCTCATACTCTCGGCATACGTCAGTGTACGTTATGCACACGTTAGGGGTAGGTCGGGATAGGTTGGAACACGTCAGCCATACGTTCATCCGTGCAGTTCGCATACAGCCAACGGATGCATAACGTACTCCTAAGATACTTTGAACATATGCCTGCCGTATTTCCAGCGTACTTAACGTATATGCAGTACTTCTAGCAATGAAGTAATGTACGTAACTTTGGTAAGCGTACCATGAGCGTATGCGATATGTCAGAGATACATTCTTCATACGTTACGTATGTTGTGTGTACGTTGTGTGTACACCCATTTTTATCCCCCACCACTGCAAAGTTTGACGAATGCCAACATACTGGCAAATTGTTGTATGTTGGGCATGCACTGACGCCGTACTTCGTAGTGTGACAGGCCCTTTAGCCATTTCAAATCAAACTTACCTCAAATTAAAGTCAGGTAAAGTAAAAAAAAAAAAGACACAAAGTCAAAATGATGAGAATGCAATTTTAAGCTGCATAAATTTCAAACACAGACAATTGGTCTAACTCAATTGCTCTAACTAATTTCTCATTGCCATTTCCTATTACTGTCGAGTGACAGGCTAGGTAGCAACAAGTATTATTTTCTTATGTCACTGGTTTGACTCTGTTGAGATCCAAACCCATACCCTGCCACATGGGAGGTGGGCGCGTGACTCGGCTGGCTCTCTGTTCCTGTCTTGACCTTAGATGTTGCCAGGACGTAAAGCTCCAACAACCAACCAACCTGTCCCTGGCTGATACTCATTCGGCCATCCTGTGGTTCCACTAACAATTCAGTTCTTTTACCCATCAAATATCCATGCTCAGTCACCATATTCCACAGGCAGTCCTGTTGCGTGTTAGGTGGTGGGAGTGGGGGACAAGGGGGGGAGGGGTAGGCAGGGAGGGTTTTATTATTGGTATTTTATTGATTCAGTGACGTCATCTCAACTCGTGGATGTGCTTAGTAAATTCTTCTGCCCCTTTTTTGTTGTTGCAAAATAAATGCGACTTGTAAATTGGTGCTGACTGGCGGGAAAGGAGGCCAATGATTGCAGTGATGGGAGTCTGACTTCTATTAGCCTCTGCAGATCGAACAGAAAGTCAGCGTGGATGTCTGATGGCTCACACGAAGGAGGCCAGGTCACCCTGCAGAGGGGGACTCGTGGGGTAAGCACGTCAGGAATGAGCCAGGATGTATGTATGTAAATATATAGATATATTTATATATATATATATATATATATATATATATACCTGGCTATGGTGAAAAAGAGAGAGAGAGTCAAAGCGAGGAGTGGGTGGGAACTTTCTCACTTTATTTTTGCAATGAAGGCCCATGGCCGGGCAAAAGAAATAGCCCTACCAATACAAAGCTAAAAATGTGTGTAGAAGCGAGCTGAGTGCCAGCGCGAATGAATGCAAAGCGGCGGCAGCGCCGTAGCAGCAGAGCAACATGCTAGGACCGCAGCGAATATAGAAGAAGTAGAGAATAAATAATAAAAAATAAAATACAAGGTAGGTAGAACCCCACCTATTTATATATATATAATAAATGATATTTTACATATATATATAGGAAAAAAGTGTTACATAGACACATCAATGAACACCTGGAAAAAACGATATACTAAACGAAAGACAAGGGGGCTTCAGGAAACTGCACTCCACATCAAAAACAATAGCTAACCTAACAAATGACATAATGGCATCAATGAACCAAAAACAATTAGTTGGAGCCGCCTTCATTGACTTCAGCAAAGCATTTGACACAGTAGACCACAAAATACTACTGGAAAAACTAAAAACCATGGGCATAAAATCCAACACTATGGATTGGATAAGATGCTACCTGAACAACAGGCAACAGAAAACAAAAATAAACAATACACTATCAGACAACCAACCTGTCACATGTGGTGTACCCCAAGGGTCAGTGTTAGGGCCACTACTCTTTATAATCTATATAAACGACCTTGAAAAATGGTTGCAAACTGAATGCCTCCAACTATATGCAGATGACACAGTCATATACGCAAATGGCACCACAGAGGAGGAGGTAATAACTAAACTAAATAAACTCCTACTAAAACTAGATGAGTGGTGTGAGTCCAACAAAATAACCATCAACACAAGCAAATCAAAAATAGTACTCTTCTCGCATAAACAAATGCCAGAAAGAAAACTACACTGTAAGTTAGGAAACCAAACACTAGAAAATGTAGACCATTACAAATACCTAGGCCTTGAGTTGGACAGCCAACTAAACTACAACCTATGTATAAATAAAATTATGCAAAAAGTAAACCACAAACTGTGGCTATTTGCAAAGCTAAGAGACTACATGACACAAGAAATGTCAATAAAAATCTTCAAGGGCATGGTGGTCCCCTATTTTGACTATGGAGATGTAAACTACATGGGTGCGAGAAAAGAACTACTAAAAAAACTGCAAACACTGCAGAACAGAGCCCTAAAAATCTGTCTAAGGATAGACAAGCTGCACCCAACCTATGACATACACAAAAGAACCAAAGTGAAACTACTAGAAAATAGGAGAATAATTCATTTGAAAACATTAGCATATAGCTATAGTCAAAACATTAAACTTCTAACAAAACCACAAAGAGCAAATAATGCACCACTACTAAAGCAGACCAGAAGCCAAATAAAAGCTCATGAGAGAAGCACACTGGAAATGGCTGCCAAGGTGTGGAATGCCCAAACGGTAAAGGAACGACAAATTCCTGACCTAAAAACTTACAAAAAATATCTGTGCAAAATAAGGCTAGGAAACCCCCAGTAAACTGCACTGCAAAGGCACATGTTATATGTCACGGCCCACCAGCGGGACGCCCAATGGAAGGTAACCATACCAAAAGTAGCCAGATAACACACCACACAGCTACATACAAGCCTATGATATGTAAATAGTAGTAGGCTAGTCTAGTAATAAGAGTAGAAAAATAAATACATATATACCAAGAAAATCCCAAAAAACTAACATAGGCTACTAACCATACCAACCAATTATCTATCTGCTACTGAAATGCAGGCAATCAAATACCTTATCAGCAGCCACTGTGTGGTAAGATAACACCAACACTACACCTGGCCAGCATTGAAAACAAGCCTGGGTACCCGGGCTTATATGCTATGGACAGTATAAATACAGCCTCAATTAAAAAAATATGAAAAAAATATATAAAATACTGGTTGAAGCCTGAAGTCCAGGATTTATCGGCGATTCCCTGACCATGCTGTGAGAGAATGTTAGCATTTTCGCAGAAATACACCTTTCAGAATAGCGGAAACCTAACAGCAGTTAATTAAAGGGCTTCAAACATTTCTAGAATTGCGTGTTAACATCAGTAAGTAGTTGGAGAAAGAAACACCATACAATTAGATTGTTTATTATTCGTTTTATGGATATATATATATATATGTATGAAAGGCACAAAGGCTGGAGAGTGTGATGTATGGTGTTGGCAGAGTGCCCGCCGGGGGAGCCAGTGAGCGGGCGACCAGCGCGGTATGGGTTTGACCTAAATAAACTCATTATGCAACGAGACGTCAACGTGTGTAGTACGTAACATTACAGAGAGGACTGACGCAGCCCGCAAGCTCCCACTGGTATACAGCTAACACAGCGCCTCCCAGCGGGGCGGCCGCGAATCAGCCGACGAGTTCCGCCGCCAGCCGCGGGGGCAGCACAGTGCGATTTCTACACCCGTATATATGTCGACATATATACATTGCTATAAATATATTTATATATATATATATATATATATATATTCCCGGGCGGGAGTGAAAGTGTAGTATCCCGGTTAGGATCGTGCCGGTCACGTGTTTGGAATGGGGGGGGGGGGGGGGCATAAATCAATTAAGCCAGCCCATCAATAATAAACTAGTAAATAAACATATAATTCCCTTCCATGCCTTTATACTCGCATAATGCTTATACATCACATATTCATATACAGTAAAACCTCTCTAACCGACCACCTCCACAGATTGACTACTCCCCTATATCCATCGCTCCACTTGGGTACCAATAATACTACTGTAAGGATATTCTAACTCCCTAAACCGACCACCTCCCTAAATTGACTACTTAAAGTCGGTCCCAAGGTCGCTCGATTTAGAGAGGTTTTATTGTATATACTCACCTTTAATGCGTTATACATGACATATATGGCGGTTCATTCTCGACGTGCTTGCTTGCTATTCCTGATATATATAAGTTTTGGAAGTGAGCTGAATGACCGTTTGAAATGTTTGTATGTATCTTTTTATATATCCCTTATCTACTTCTGTTATCCTGGTTGGCTAAGTGTCTGAAACATCCACAAGAAGACAATATTCTCAACATAGTTGCTACAGGCACATGTACATAGTCTGGACTGGCTGGTGGCCATGGTGAAAGAGGGAACGTGTGATGTGCACCCTTATTTATAGGTTTATATCTGGGTATCAGTCAGGTGACCCTAACAGGAACACAGCAGCCCATTGGCTGCAGAGTACCAATGCTGCCAGGTACCAGTCAGGTGACCTAATTAACTGGTACCTTGCAGCCTGTTGGCTGCAGAGTACCAATGCATCTGGGTATCAGTCAGATGACCTACTTAGCTGGTACCCGGCAGACTGTTGGCTGCATAGCACTAAATAAAAATCACCCAGAAATTCCCAAATATTTTACACGGTGGCTGACAGTATAGAGGAGGCGGGGAGGGGGAAATGCCCTCTCCGCAGTGAACATCATGGAGGTTAAGGTGGTTAGAGGGGCTGCCGTTATTTATATCCACATAATAAATTATATAGTACATATATAATGAGGATCACGGACGAACTAACGCTACCAGCCACCTCCAGGGCTGCCCACCCAAACTGACTTTGAATTTCCCGCCAAACAGTCACGTGACCAACCTCCTCCAGGTTTATATCATCACACCCGATCCAGCCACCATCAACGGAACACCTACCTAAACTTCCCCCACCCACCCACTCCTCCGATAAAACAGGCAATGGGTAGGATTGAGGGTTCGAGGCCCGCCCACCATTTGACCAAATGAACTTACCGACATTGTGAACTGAACTAACCATTGTAGATTTGAACATAATGATCCTTCTCTGCTCATGAATAAAGATTAACCACTATAATCTCTCTGCCTACGCCATCGTAAATTATCAATTTTATGCTATTAACAATTGTGAAGATAATTATAATCAGACGACAAAATCAAACCACGAGTCAGTGAGTGGTACGTGGCAAGTAACTACCATGTTACTTAGAACAACTCAAGCTTGGAAAACACTTCCCCACTTTAATGATGAATACTCTGATTAAAGGTGTTGGTAGATCGTGGGGTCGTGGGGTCGAACCCTGGTCGAGTCACACCAATGACTTTACAATTGATACGTGTCGCTTCCTAGCCTGGTGCTCGGATTTTTAGGATAGGGCAAGGACTGGTTGGCTCAGTGTCAGGATAATGTGACTGAGTGGGATATCAGGTCATGGTACTCACGGCCTGGTCTTCCAGTGGGGCAGCACTATAAAGTCGCCATGAGTGCCCACTGTCGCAAGTCGGTACCCGTCCTGATATGACCTTAGATGTTGCTAGGACGTAAAACAACAACAAACAAACTGATTAAAGATCCACATTTTCTAAGCCAAACCGCTCATAGATTTGATTCTAGATATCTAACTTAGATACCAGTGCACTCACTAAGTATCCATTGCAATTCGGTGCCCCAATGATGTTGTACTAAATAATGGCTAACCACGGGCTATCTGAGTCCATCATTGCGAGTTGCACACTGACATTATTTGTTGCATGTTCTCCCATTAATGTTAATATCATAAAATACAAACTACTTCAAACTAAAATACAGTAAAATAAAAATGTGAGGTTTTGGTGACAGATTACTGTTTTAAAATACCATGGAGTGGGAGTGAGGGTTTACTCTGTGATGAATCGGTTATGTGTTAGTGAGTTCGGACCTCATGACAGAGTTGATCATTCAGTGCCTACCCCATCATCATATCTAAATATAGAAACCACCCATGTGGCGGTGGTGATGGCGGATAGTTTGTTGGTGTGCCCTCCCACCCTTTTTTGTTGTTGTCTTTCTATTCTGTTGTGTGGGTTTTTTGTGGGTTTTTTCTTAATGCGGACCGGGGATTCTAATCTCGTTCTGGTCACTCAGCCTCACTCAGTCCTCCAGTGGTGGTGGTGGTGGTGGGGGGGGGGGTGCATGGGGGGTGGAGGAGGAAGGAGCTGTGGAGTATAGCTTTCTTCTTTTGAGTGCGTTGCACTAACACACCAACAGACCGTGTTACTAAAGAGATAATGACACAAAGCAAAAACGTTGTCTGAGGAAGTACTGTTAGATCGGGTTTGAGTATTTTCTGAACTCTGAATGTTGCTAGTCTCTGACCCTAACTATCTTAAGACTATGGCTATCCTCGGAGTATTGCTATCCTCTGAGTGTTGCTAGACTCTGAATCTAACTATCTAATTGTAGAATATAATGCTCGGATCTGTGGCTGTGTACGTAGGCTATGAGGAAAACAATACAGACAAGGAGAAAGGAAGAGAGTAACGCTTAATAGAAGAGAAGAGAGTCCAGCCCTCTGGTTTATTGCTTATATTGTTGGTTCGAACCCTGGTCGAGTCAAACCAATGACTTAAAAATTGATACTTGTCAGTTCCTAGCCTGGCGCTCGCCATTATTAGGATACGACAAGGACTGGTTGGCTCAGTGTCAGGATAATGTGACTGAGTGGGATATCAGGTCATGGTGCTGGTGGTCTGGTCTTACAGTGGGGCAGCACTATAAAGTCACCATGAGTGCGCAGTGTCACAAGTCGGTACCCGTCCTGATATGGCCTTGTGTGTTGCTGGGACAACAAACAAACAAAACAAGCTTATATAGTTACATGGGTGCATTGTAGAGTATCACACCACCTCCTTCCCCTAATGGGAATTGAGAATTCTTGGCTCTACCAATAGGAATCCAGCATTCCTTGTCTCCATGGATACCAGTGGTCTGCCCACCACCAGTAGCTGTATGGCCCCTATGGCCACCACCAACCTTGACCTTTTGAGTGTGGTGACCCCTACCCCAGCAGAAGGGGTAGGCCCTGAGTGGAATCACACACAGACCTGCCAGCACCACTATGTCTATTTACATCCCACTCAGGCACCACCAACCCATATATATATGTGCTGTATAAGCATTATACAAGTATAATTATCCGTAAACTGATTGTCCTCTAAGTGTGCCCCTGCTGCACCATGTTCTGACACTTCTCAACTACTGACACTTAACAACTCAATCGGACTGGTCAGGCTCCCCTCCTTGCCTGGTGCTGCCACCTGGCCTATTCAGCTGTCGCGCCTTAGCTTCTCGCCTGTACCACTCACTTAAAATATTGTGTTTATCGGCAAAGAGCACTTACCTCTTGCCAGAGAATACAGTTTTCCATCCATATATATATACATGCACCTGGTCACGTACACCGATCAGTAATAGAATGTTTGCATTCCCCCCTTGCCGAATATCGGAATATTTTACTTTATGATTATTGCTATCCTCTGAGTATTGTTATCCTCTGAGTGTTGCTAGTCTCTGAATCTAATTATCCTATGATTATTGCTATCCTCTGAGTATTGCTATCCTCTGACTGTTACTATTTTATGAGTATAGCTATCTACTCTGAGTGTTGCTACATGTATCCTATTTGCAATTGCTGATTTAACATTTGTGGGTGATTTCCTAGTAACCCCCTGCCTCTGGCTCCCCTTGTCTGTGCGGTGTCCGTTGATTGCATCTACACGGATGCAATGCATGTGTCAGATCCCCCACCCACACGCCCACACACCCACACACTCACACCCACACGCCCACAAGCTCACGCCCACTCAGACACCGCTCACTAACTGTGAATGTAGGGACCGTCCTGCTGTTTGTATTACAGAATGCACTATGGTAGATTCATTTAGCTATATTTGAGCTGTTGAGGTTCAAGAGTTGGGAAGCCTTGTCGAGAGCTGGTTCAAGCGTTATCGAGGCCTGGTTCAAGCAGTGTTGAGAGCTGGGTCAAGCGGTGGTGAGAGCTGCGTCAAGCAGTGTCCAGAGCTGGTTCAAGTGGTGTTGAGAGCTGGGTCAAGCGGTCAAGCGGTGGTGAGAGCTGCTTCAAGCGGTGTTAAAAGCTGGGTCAAGCGGTGGCGAGAGCTGCTTCAAGCGGTGTTGAGAGCTGGTTCAAGCGGTGTCAAAAGCTGGTTCAGGCAGTGTCAAGAGCTGCTTCACAGTGTTGAGAGATGGTTCAAGTGGTGGCAAAAGCTGGTTCAAGCGCTGGTTCAAGTGGTGGTGAGAGCTGGTTCAAGCGGTGCCAAGAGCTGGTTCAAGCAGTGTCAAGTGCTGCTTTGCGGTGTTGAGAGATGGTTCAAGTGGTGGCGAGAGCTGGTTCAAGCAGTGTCGAAAGCTAGTGTAAGCTGTGTCGAGAGCTGGCTCAAGCGGTGTCGAGAGCTACTTCAAGCGCTGTCAAGAGCTGGTTCAAGCAGTGGTGAGAACTGGTTCAAGCAATGGCGAGAGCTGGTTCAAGCAGGGGTGAAAACTGGTTCAAGCGGTGTCGAGAGCTTGTTCAAGCAGTGTCTAGAACTGGTTCAAGCAGTGTTGAGAGATGGCTCAAGCAGTGGAAAGAGCTGGTTCAAGCAGTGTTGAGAGCTGCTTCCAGCAGTGTCGAGAGTTGGTTCAAGCAGTGTTGAGAGCTGGTTCAAGCGGTGTCAAGAGCTGGTTTAAGTGGTTGCGAGAGCTAGTTCAAGCGGAGTTGAGAGCTTGTTCAAGCAGTGTCGAGAGCTGGTTCAAGCGGTGTCAACAGCTGGTTCAAACGGTGTCAACAGCTGGTTCAAGTGGTGGTGAGAGCGGGTTCAAGTGGTGGTGAGACCTGGTTCAAGCGGTGTCGAGAGCTGCTTTAAGCGGCGTCGAGAGCAGCTTCAAGACCTGCTTCGACAGTTGGCACGTTGCCCACTCCCCCTCTTCATCTGCATCGGGTGCTGTTAACACTGGTTGTATTAGACCTTATTTGTGCGTGAAGCAAAACCAGGCTTGTGCAGCGTTCCCTCATTTGTCTGCAACGCAATAGTTTGGTTGTTTGTGTGTGTGCGTTTTACATCCGGGTACTGATGTGTGACAGTGCACATGAATGGCCTACTGGCAGACCAGGTTATTTCCCACTCAGTCACATTATCATCATACATAGCTAAACAGAAAGTCACTATATAGTCTCTCAGTGGTGCAATGAATAGGTTATATTGCGAATGCTTTTAGCAAAACGAGAATAAGAAAAGGGGGGGAAAACAACAACAACAAAAAGAACCCCCCCAAAAAAAGAAAATGGCGCCGCAGCCGACATGGAGCGTCCCTCGGCGCCACTCAGGCCACAAATAGAAGTAATATGACGGTGTAGACATCTGCTGGTGGCGGCGTCTGGTGGCGAACGTCTGATTTATCCAGCCCCAAAGTTGTTTGCCGCCGCCCATCGATCACGTGACCGTCGGACCGGAAGTTGGCCGTGCGCGCCTGCGCGGCGCTGCTTCCCGGCGTATGTGAGCAGGTTAGCGCGGGAAGGAAGGAGCGCAACGTCCTCCCCCCCACCCCCCACGCACCCTCCCACCCGAAATGTACAAGCTCACAGCTGGAAGTGGGAGGGTGCGGAATAAATTGAGAGATGCCGGTAGGAGAGGCGACCAATCAGGGAGACGCATACATCTTATGGGTTCTCTCACCCCGGTGTGGATGTGTCGGAACGATACACTACGGTTTGCAGACGACACAGCAACAGTGCTTTGTAACCATCGCTGTATTTCATGCCAACGCACAACTTGAGACATTTATTGAATGTATTACTTGTTACACATACAGTATTTTTAAGTTGCGTGAGTATCGTTGGCTGCCCGTCCTAATGATGCTAATTGGTCGCAATGTTTGCACTGCGTTTGATTCGAGGGGATGACTCACCTGCCTATTGCCGACCTGATCGACTCACGGGTGGAGGGGCGGCTTCATCCTCATCCACCCGAGTCATTGCGGTGGGCTTTCACACCCCAGCGCTGCTGTATATAAGCCGGCTGGCCACTAATCATTGGCACTTCTCTCTGAAAGCCAGCACCCATATCCGGACTACACCATTTCTTTTCCACCCACCATCCGATACTACATACTTGTACTCATAGAGCGGGTTCATCCAAATTTTGAAAAGCTTGTCAAATCGTTCTTTTTCAAATCAATAATTACGCTGCACGTTTATTATTGGTTAGAAATGCCACATGTGTGAGAGTTTGTTTTGGATGTTACCTCAGCTATTGCTAGAAGGTAAAACAACAGTCATTTGCAGTAACACTTGCTGCATGAACATGCGTTATTGCTTGCTTTTTCTGTGACAAATGTATGGATGAGTGATGGTAGTAGGTACTCCAAAGTGATTTCTATTTTCAACAGGTCAGTATTACAAGTTATATATCTGTACAGATCTTTTAAATTGGATCTCAATGATATAAAAATCATTTAGATCGATTGAATATCTGCAAAGTTATGAGTGTTTAAAGATTGATTTTTGTTTACCCCGATTTGTGCACATTTCCAAATTAGCCAAATCTTGGTTTTTAGGGTCCCACCTGGAAGCTATTTTGCATATGATCTGTCCAATATTAAAGAATCTCATTCTCTATAGTACAAATAAGAAGCTCATTTTTTTACAGACCATCACTGCTAGTATTCTTTCTGAAATTTCATGTCAAACTTGCTAAATTCCTTAATTTCCAGCAACTACCAATAATAAATTCAGTAAAATAAAAGAAAAATAGCATAACTCCCGTTCTAATTGTCCTATCACAGCAATCTTTATACCAAAATAACCAGAATTAAAAGCTCTACATGATGACATCATTTTCTAACTGATCAGAGAAAGAAAGACAACATTCACTTTTAGGCATTGCTAGCTGACAATAGCCACATTCTTGCAGCAGTCACTTCTCAGACCAACCTTGATGCGCATGATATTAATCTCAACCAAATATTGTTCTGGTTAGGTAGAGGAAGACTTAAGCTTTCTGATGATATAATTTTCAAAACGATCCTGATCAATTTTCAAGGAGGATTAATGTTTTCACTCCTTCAGTTCAATCAAATTTCCCGCTCAAAAACACCCATGCTTGATATGCTAATGAAGCCTAGTTTCTTCTTTGTCTTTCATTGGTGGTTATTTTTAGCTCAGATCACTGTACTCACCAAGGTATCAGTTTTAGGGAAGGGAGTAGCTCAGACTGGATGAAAACAAACTCGGCGAGCATGCACAGAGCTGCAGATGGTACCCCCCAACAAGTGTCCATTGACTGTAATTTATTTCATAATAATAATTAAAAATCAGATACCCTAAAAGACAAAAGAATGAGCTTTAATTTCATATACATTTTATTTCAAACCAAGCAGAATTAGTAAAGATTGGAGTGTTTTTAAAAGTGATAAAATATGTCACATTTCGCGCTGTGGACACCGTACACACCCACTTTAGAGTACCTAATGGTAGTTTTACCTACTAATAACACATGAGGTTGTACCAGGACAGCTGATCGACTTGACAGTGAACACTGATGGCACACTGATGGCGGCTTTATAGTGCTGAATCACTAGGATACAATATCGCCAGTGTCATAACCTGGTTCCCAGGTCACGTCAAATTATAATGGGTGAGTGGTTGCAGTTGTACCTACTAGTAACACATGCGGTCTTATCAGGACAGTTGATCGACTTGGCAGTGCATACTGATGGTGGTTTTATAGTGCTGCCTCACTTAGATACAATGCCGCCAGCGCCATAAGTGGCATCCCAGGCACGTCAAATTATAATGGGTGAGTGATTGGAGTTTTACCTTCTAATAGCATACGAGGTCATACCAAGATAGTTGGCCGACTTACCAGCACACACTGAAGGTGGCTTTATAGTGCTGCCTCACTTGGATACAATGCCGCCAGCGGCATAACCTGGCATCCCAGGCACGTCAAAATATAATTGGTGAGTAATTGGAGTTGTGCCTGGTAATAGCACATGACGTCACACGAGGATAGGTGGCCGACTTGCCCAGCGCACACTGAAGGTGGCTTTATAGTGCTGCCTCACTTGAATACAATGTCGCCAGCGGCATAACCTGGCATCCCACTCACATCACATTATAACTTAGACATTGAAAAGCTATGTGACCTTTCAGTGTGGCACTTGAACTGCCTCTTCCACAAAGGGTGAGTGAGGGTCATTGAGCGTTCTCACACTAATCTTCCAAGAAGGCCCTGTGGGGGCGGGGTGGACATGGAGGGGGAATGGACAATGGACATGGAGGGGGAATGGACATGGAGGGGGGGTGGACATGGAGGGGGGGGGGGGGGTGTGGACATAGAGGGGGGCAGTGAGACGTAGGGCAACACACCCAGTCCAAGACGAGTTCAGGGGCAAATTCAGAATGTCCGTTTATTGCGCAGAGGGTACAATCCATTAGACCACTTCCCGCCTCACCACTGGCCTCAGCCAATCACCATCACTGGTCCAGTCACGTGACCATGCGGAACGCGCAGTTAGCGGACACCGACACGCGCATCCTGCCACATACACCCAATTATAGACACGCGCGGGTTTGACACACTCCACCTGCCCCGTCAGGGAATGAGGGAGGGAGAGAGGGGGAGGGTGGGGGAGGCGGGGCGTCGTGGTGCTCATAGCAGGGACTGACTCCAGTCACTAACTAAACACATTCAGTGGGCCCCAGTCACTAACTAAACACAATCAGTGGGTTCCAGTCACAAACTAAACAACAATAAGTGGGTCCCAGTCACTAACTAAACGCAATCATCAATGGGTCCCAGTCACTAACTAAACACAAGCATCAGTGGTTCCCAGTCACTACCTAAACACAGCCATCAGTTGGTCACAGTCATTAACTAAACACTAGCATCAGTGGTTCCCAGTCACTAACTAAACACTAGCATCAGTGGTTCCCAGTCACTAACTAAACAACAATAAGTGGGTCCCAGTCACTAACTAAATGCAAGCATCATTGGGTCCCAGTCACTAACTAAACACAGCCATCAGTGGTTCCCAGTCACTAACTAAACAACCATAAGTGGGTCCCAGTCACTAACTAAACACAAATATCATTGGGTCCCCATCGCTAACTAAACACAGCCATCAGTGGGTCCTAGTCACTAACTAAACACAAGTACCCATTGTTCTCAGTCACTAACAAAACACAACTATCAGTGGGTCCCAGACAGAAACTAAACACAACCATCAGTGGGTCCTAGTCACTAACTAAACACAACCATCAGTGAGTTCTATAGTCACTAACTAAGCACAAGCAGTGAGTCCCAGTCACTAACTAAATACAATCATCAGTCTGTCCGTCACTAACTAAACACAATCCACATGACAAAACTGTACTTCTACAGATTCGGCCACTGCAAAGAAAGCTCAAAACCCCGTAAACGCCAATCCAAAAATTGAGCTAAGCATTGGTCTTAATGTTCGCATTGCATTTGATGCAAGGTAAGGAAGAGACCCTCCCCCCACCTCTCTCCCGCCGCCCGGCTTTCTCACCTTCCCTGCCACCCCGCTCTCAGCTTTCTCCCGCCTCGCCCTTTCTCCCTGCCCGCAGGATTTCTCACCTCCCCCGCCGTCACGCCTCCCCGCTCCTTCCCTTATAAGGCCGCCGGCCGGCCTCCTTCAGCCATTCGCCTCCCAGCCGTCCTCCCTACACAAGCTCTCTTTTTCTTTTGGCTCTCCCTCCTCGGATTTCTCCACGGCCGACGGACGCATCCACGGCCGACGCACCTCTACCGACGCAGACGCACACATCATGCCTGGCAGCGGCAGAGGGAAGGGACACCGGGGAGTCCGGAGGGCCACCGGAGGGCCACCGGAGGGCCACCGGAGGGCCACCGGAGGGCCACCGGAGGGCCACCGGCCGCCTCACCATCCCCCTCCGCCCCGGGCACCCCCCCGGCGCCTCGCAACCGCCCCTCGGGTGACTGGGCTCCGGGAGTCGACGCCGACACGGCCGCCATCCTTCAGGCGCTGGAGCGCATCACCACACGCCTCGACACCCTCGACTGCGGCACCTCCCATCGCACCGAGGAGACGACTCCAGCCGCCGCGCCCCGGTGCACGGCCTGCTCCTCACCGCCCACCCCGGCGCCTCGGGCACACGTAGTCGGGGGAGTACTCCCACCGCCCCCACCTCAGGCACCGCTCCCGGGGGCGGTGCATCCGCAGTATGAGCGGTACACCCGCCGCACCGTCCAGCCGGCGGCTCCCACACCTCCCTACGACCAGGATGCGGTCGACCACACCCCGGCATCCGCGGCCGACGCCGTAAGGGAGATCCTCGCGTCGGCCGAGGCGCAACGGGCCGGGAGGAGAAAGGGCATCTCCCCCGACTATCTCTTCCCCTCCGACCTCGTCGAGAGAGGTCCCGAGCGGAAGCCGGTCAAGCGGGGGGAGGCGACCAAGGACGAGTACAGCCTCGCCCTCCTCACCCTCCTTAGCCACCCTGCCCTCCCTGCACTCTACTAATTCAGCCACCACGTCCAGTGAAAATGTATCAGATGCTGGTGGTTTGTTTGTTAGTGCAGCTGATTCATGGTGCAGGCCTGTCGGATTGATGCCCAGAATGGTGGTTGGTTTGTTAGTGTAGCTGGCCCAATTGTTCAGGCCTGACGGATCGATGTACAGAATGGTGGTTGTTTTGTTAGTGTAGCTGACCCAATTGTTCAGGCCTGATGGATGGATGCGCGGAATGGTAGTTGGTTTGTTAGTGTAGCTGACCCAATTGTTCAGTCCTGATGGATGGATGGATGCCCAGAATGGTCGTTGGTTTGTTAGTGTAGCTGACCCAATGGTTCAGGCCTGATGGATGGATGCGCGGAATGGTAGTTGGTTTGTTAGTGTAGCTGACCCAATTGTTCAGTCCAGACGGATGGATGCCCAGAATGGTGGTTGGTTTGTTAGTGTAGCTGACCCAATTGTTCAGTCCTGATGGATGGATGCCCAGAATGGTCGTTGGTTTGTTAGTGTAGCTGACCCAATTGTTCAGTCCTGATGGATGGATGCCCAGAATGGTCGTTGGTTTGTTAGTGTAGCTGACCCAATTGTTCAGTCCTGATGGATGGATGCCCAGAATGGTCGTTGGTTTGTTAGTGTAGCTGACCCAATGGTTCAGTCCTGATGGATGGATGCCCAGAATGGTAGTTGGTTTGTTAGTGTAGCTGACCCAATTGTTCAGTCCTGATGGATGGATGCCCAGAATGGTCATTGGTTTGTTAGTGTAGCTGACCCAATGGTTCAGGCCTGATGGATGGATGCGTGGAGTGGTAGTTGGTTTGTTAGTGTAGCTGACCCAATTGTTCAGTCCAGACAGATGGATGCCCAGAATGGTGGTTCGTTTGTTAGTGTAGCTGACCCAATGGTTCAGGCCTGACGGATGGATGCCCAGAATGGTTTTGGTTCGTTAGTGTAGCTGACCTAATGGTTCAGGCCTGATGGATGGATGCCCAGAATGGTGGTTGGTTTGTTAGTGTAGCTGACCCAATGGTTCAGGCCTGACAGATGGATGCCCAGAATGGTGGTTGGTTTGTTAGTGTAGCTGACCCAATGGTTCAGTCCAGACAGATGGATGCCCAGAATTGTGGTTGGTTTGTTAGTGTAGCCGACCCAATGGTTCAGGCCTGGCGGATGGATCCCCAGAATGATAGTTGGTTTGTTAGTGTAGCTGACCCAATGGTTCAGGCCTGATGGATGGATGCCCAGAATGGTGGTTGGTTTGTTAGTGTAGCTGACCCAATGGTTCAGGCCTGATGCATGGATGCCCAGAATGGTGGTTGGTTTGTTAGTGTAACTGACCCAATGGTTCAGGCCTGGCTGTTGGATGCCCGGAATGGTAGTTGGTTTGTTAGTGTAGCTGACCCCAACGGTACAGGCCTGACGGGTGGATGCCCAGAACGGAGCTAAGACCACGTGACCGACAGTTTCCATGGAGGCAGATAGCGCTGTGTCCCCTCAGGGCCACCGTCTCCTCTATCAGCTCTGGTTAGTTAGTAGTTGGTCGCAATGTTTGCGTTGTGTGTGATTTAGCAGGACGACATGCCTCCCCCAGCTTGCCGCACACCGTGCTTTGGACTCTTCTTCAAGTGTATGGATGAGCCCACCATATGTCCACCCGATTGGCCAGTCAACTCTCACACCCTTTCCCCTTGCCGTCGCTGCCAGCTGGCTGCCTTCCCTTCACTTATTAGCGAGCCAGCAATGCACACACTCCTCCAGTACTGACTTATCCTTTCCGCCCACCCACCCACCCTTCTACAACTTGTATCGGTGAGGGCTGGGATTGGGCACTTCTGTCCACTCACAATAAACACCTTTTGCCTGCATTACATTGTCCTCTCATCGCCACTTTAACCCATTTTTTTAGTGTAGCAGTAAAGCACAGTAGCACCAAAGACCCTATAATACTAAGACAGCTCACTCAGCCTGTATTGTGTAATCAAAATGATCAAACCCACCACTTGGTGCGCTGGCTGTTCTCTTGGTTAAACAGGTGCTATATTATATGTATAAATGTATATATGATGTGAAAGATGTGTGATGATGGCGATGCTGATGATGATGCTGATGATGATGTGTATTTGTTCATAGCAATTTAATATTGATGTGTATTCATACTTACCTATCTCATGTATAATATAATTGTATGTGTTTACATGTGAAACACCAACCAGCAGCCGGGCTGATCAAACCCACCACAAGGTGGCACTGCGAAATTGACATTACCATGGGAGAGATAGGGAGTGAGCCGTCTTAGTATTATAGGGTCTTTTACACGGGCCGTGTGCAAAAAGACCCGAACCCAGTAACCCATTTATTGGCTGGGGGTGCTAGGAGCCATGACGTCACATTTGTACTGGTACCTATGGGATAGCAGCTAACAGTTACAAGTCTTACCTGGTTATTTTAATGTTTTTTTGTGTGTAATGACCCAGATTAATTAAATGGACATATATTTAAACTATGCAATCATAAAATACTTTAAATCCCATTTCATTGTAGTTATATTGATCATTCAATTTTTAAAACGTTTTGGATTAAGCCACCATTTTGTCCACCCCGAGCATATTCATTTATGCAACCCGAGGTTGTAGGCCCTGCGCATGCACCAAAGAGTGGTTCGGGTGACCCACGTTGTTTAATCGAATACGCCCTGTGTGGCATGCTCTGTGGAAAAGGTCTTATAGAGGAATTCCACCACCAACCCGCCCCGCCCTCTGTCGGCAGCAATAAGTGCTAATGTTGTTGGTAGCAGCACTCACTGTATGGCATGCGTAATGAAAAAGGTCTTATAGAGGAACTCCACCACCAACCCACCTCGCCCTCTGTCGGCAGCAATAAGTGCTAATGTTGTTGGTAGCAGCACTCACTGTATGGCATGCGTAATGAAAAAGGTCTTATAGAGGAACTCCACCACCAACCCACCTCGCCCTCTGTCGGCAGCAATAAGTGCTAATGTTGTTGGTAGCAGCACTCACTGTATGGCATGCGTAATGAAAAAGGTCTTATAGAGGAACTCCACCACCAACCCACCTCGCCCTCTGTCGGCAGCAATAAGTGCTAATGTTGTTGGTAGCAGCACTCACTGTATGGCATGCGTAATGAAAAAGGTCTTATAGAGGAACTCCACCACCAACCCACCTCGCCCTTTGTCGGCAGCAATCCGTGCTAATGTTGTGGATGGCAGCAGTTCACTGTGTGGCATGGGCTATGGAAAAGGTCTATTACAGGATTTCCACCGCCAACTCACACCGAATCATTAGTGGTAAGAACTAAATGTGGGCAACAGATGGTGTTAGGACATAAACCCCAAACAAATAGATGGTTTCACTCACCGGAGATTGATCCCACGCGAGAGGCTGACACTCTGACTGCCTAGTCTACTCTGCTCTAACTAGGTTATGGTTATCACACAGTGCTGTGTCAGCATGGATTTCCTTCAGGGCTATGTAGATTAGCTATATCTGTCGGTCTGTGATACACTCGTGTGTGTGTGTGGGGGGGGGGGGGGGGGGGGGGGGGGGAGGCCTTTGTCTGCTTCTGTCTGTTGGTAAATTTAAAAGTATAACAATTGAGTGTTCTAAATTCTACGAAAGTTCCCCTTCTATCAACATCCACAACAATTAGTTATATTTACTCTGCATAGGGGACGTTATCTGCCTAAAGGCTCTGTCACACATCACCGGATTGGGGGAAACGGAAAGAAACAGAGCAAAGTCTGTTGATATCTGGCAAAGTCCAGTTTGTGTCCATTGCATATCCATTGATATCCGGCCCGATCCGGTAGAAGTTTTGAACATGCACAAAACTTGGAATGGATGCCGCTGGATTGACGTCTATGTTTCTTGTCCGGTTTGAGTCCGTTTAGTCCGCTTACCGTCAGTTGGCTATCTGTTCATGTCCGTTTCATGTCCGTTTCATGTCCGTTTCATGTCTGTTTCATGTCCGTTTCATGTCCATTCGTCCAGTGTCCTTTGACCCGATATCACAACATTTTGACACATTTTAATACATTTTGATACTTATCACGCCCGAATACCACCGGACTAGACAATTCTGTCCGTTGCTCAACCCGGCATAGTGTGACAGGCACTTAACCCCTATCTCCCCACCCACCCGTCTTTCCCTACATACATCTAAATGTAAAATAACTAATTATTCGTTCTAAATTCTCCAAAATCCCCATTCTATTAATAGGGGCCTATCCACACCAATCTTAATTATTATTTACGCCGCCTAGGTGGCGCCACTTGCCGATCCCTTCTCTGTCCCCTTTTCCCCTACACATGCTCCTGCCTAAATCTCAACATAAATAAAACTGTGTCTGTTCTATGTTCTCCAAATTCCCCTTGTGTGGACATCTACATCCATTAGTTACCATTTACCCCTATAGGGGGCGCCGCCTCCCCCCCCCTCCCCCAACCCCCACCCCTGTTCACCCACCGCTCCTGCTGCTGCCCCCTGTTGGCAGACCCTGGTGCGAGACGCTAACCAGATTGGGGTTGACGGATTGATGTGCTGGGGTAATCGAGTTATGTTCCTGGTCACCCATCAGCACCCTGGTCTCCTTGTTTAAAGCTGATGCACCATTCATCCCCGACAATCCCCCAATTATCGCCCCAGTGGCATTACACAAAATCACAAATGCACACACTCACAGGCACGGAACACACAATTGCTGGGTTTACCTTTTAAATCAACTCAAGAAAATATAATTTAATGATCTAAACATTCGTCAGGTTAAAGAAATCTATTTTCGATGTATGTTTTTTCTTTATTCAGGGAGGGGTGGTATTCCGAAATATGAAAAGTAAATTTAACTGTAAGATCATCAAATTTATCAAGTTCAAAATGAATACATTAATAACGCTTCTTTATTTTGGAGGAAATTCGATTCTGAAATATGAAACTGAAAATCAACTTAAGCTCTTGAAATTCTCCAAACCAAAATTATTGAAAATTACAGGATTTGTTGTCATTGTCGATGCAGTAAATCAGCAACAAAGAACAAATCCTAGGTTATTCACATCACTTCAAGATTGCCAAAGATGTCGGGTTCATTCAACCTTCCCCCCCTCCCCCTTCCCCTCCCCCTCCCCCTCCCCCCCCCCCAAAAAAAACAGTTACTTATCAAATTACCGAAAGCTACTTGCACTACTACAGTAAATGAGATTATATATGCATGGGTCGCAGACGACAATAAGTATGGAATTTGACCACATGTTTAATTTTGTTTTTATTTTAGGTGTATCACTTATCACAATTTCCTCCCTTTCCCTCCAAATATTGAATTCTTTTTCGCCTTACTGCGAGATCGAATTACTCCTTTGTTTGAAATAAGAAAGGAAGAACAACAACAACGACAAGAGAAATTTTAAAAAGAACAAAGTGAAGAAGAAAAGAACAGAAGAAAGGGAGAAATAAAGAACACTAGCAAAAAAAAGACAAGGAGGGAACATATTTAACAAAATGTTAGTGAAATTCCACCTGGGTAAGAATCACACAAAACCTTCAGGAATGTGAGCTAAATTACTTATAGGGACATGCACAAAGTAGGTTACCGCGCGTTGGGTGTGTGGGTGTGGGTGTGGGTGCGGGTGTGGGTGTGGGTGTGGGTGTGAGTGTGGGTGTGGGTGTGGGTGTGGGTGTGGGTGTGATCGCATTAAGCTTACAAGAAGTGGAGTGAGGTTGCTTCATAATCCACCAAGCCTGCGTCTGATTCACTGGGAAGGAGACACCCATCCCGTCCTGATATCACCTTAGATGTTGCTAGGACGTAAAACAACAACAAACAAACCCATCCCGCACTTACAACAGCCGCCCCCCCCCCCCCACCTGTAAGAAGCTGAGTGGACTCCTTGACTTCGTGATCATAAGTGACTTTATTATGCACACGGTTTTCCATTACAACTTCCTTCAGTCATGTGACTCCCCACCTCACCAGTGGGTGCGTTCTGGTAGTCACGTCTCTCACACCCCCCATCAGACTGGACTCTCCCATACCCACGTGACTCGGCCAACCAGCATGCACCGCTGTCAGGACCCAGTTGAGGTGATCCTGCTAGCAGCGCATCTCTAAGGCCTATGTCACTTCTCCACTGGTAGTCGCAGAGCAACCATGCATGCTTTTTCAAATTTCTCATCATCGTCATCATCATCAGCAACATTCCCTTAACCAGCGACTGTCATTGGGGCACTACGGATGACATTGCAACCAGTTTTCTCCATTTTCCACCATTTTCCATTACCCTCTGGGACCTGCCAAACTCCAGTCCTGTCCATTCCCTGATGTTGTCTTCCCACCTCTTCCTTTGCCCACCTCGTCTTCGTCCCCCTTTCACCGTGCCTTGCAAGATGGATTTGGCCAGACCTGATGAACAGGAAATATAACTATACCACAGCAGTTTGCATCTCTTTATGATTGCCAGGAGATCTTTGTGTTGTCTAATTGGCTGCTGGATCTTGGCACGGACTTCCTCGTTTGTAACATTGTTTTTGTATGCTTAGTAGATTGCTACATATATATATATATATATATTTAAATCTAGCTGCAGGCCAATAAGAAGAGAGACAATATGGTAGTGGGTTGAGTAGTTTTAATCCCTGCCAAAGGATTATATGCCCTTACCCATAAAAAGGTGTAAACCCCTGCCTTGTGGTACAGGTTCTTGACAGAACCGAAGGCTAAGGGAGCAAACCCTAAAGAGAAAACCATGTCACTGTGGCAGCATTAAGGGCGGTTGATGAATGGAACTCCCAACATCTCCCGACCAGCCACTGCAGGGACAAATAGTTTTGTGCCTGTCTTGACATGTTCTTGCCGGTGTGAAACCTCTATTTGCTCCCTGACAGAGTGCCGCTGGTAACTGGAAAAAGCCAGCAGCACTTCAACACTTTTGCAGGCAGCTTTCATGAAATGTCTGAAGCTGAGAGACATTAAGTCGACTCATGGATGCAACTGTCACAGCAGAGAGCTAAATGGAGAGTGGCAGTCAAGTAATGAACGCAGTCTTTGTCACATCGCAACCGACAGCATGATGATGATGATGATGATGACCCAGAAAAAAACAAAATCATCCGGCGCAACTGACACTGGTCAACGTCCAGTTGAGGATAGGTGGCCCGAAATGGTGCCAATGGTACAGTCTTGCATCTTACTGAGCATAATAATCATATTAATAAGTAATATTCCCTGTTGTATCTTTATACTCACATAATACCTTTTATATCACATATATATATATATGTTTATATATATTCTATATAATCCATTATGTGAATACAAATATCAAAGGTAACCATTGTTTTCTATTTCGTCAAACCCCCATCCCAGTAAATCTTGCTCCTGCCGCTACCTACAGCAACCTTCCTGTACTACGCCCGACTCCTGAGCATCTCAGTCTTGCTTAACCGAACTCGCTTTGTTTGTTCTCCTTGATATCTTCCGATATATATATATATATATATATATATATAAATGGGCTCGACTGCAGATGAGTTCAGCAGGACTAACCCACGTAAATGGCCAACTTGCAGGACAAGCAACCAATTTGAAGAACAAAACTGCTACAACTGTGTGAGCTTAGTTTAGATTGTGTTAAGTTCCCTGACTGGCCACTAGGCGCCCTGTGTTATATAAAGGGCTCGCCCTCGACTCGGGCGGAAGTAAACTCTTGTAATGTCGCATGGCAAAAAGAGCAGGAGGGGGGCATGGTGCTGAAAAAAAGGGAAACTTGATGAATCAATTTACAATTACTTTCCAAATGGGATGGCTGAATAAGTTTAGCACCCGCCTCCCATTTTGGTAGGTCCTGGGATTCGAACCCTGGCCGAGCCACACCAATGCCTTAAACAACTGCTACTTGTTGCTACCTAGCCTGGCGCTCAGCATTACTAGGATGGGGCAAGGAGCAGTGGAATGAGGAAGACCAATTCACCCTATTCACGCGCGACCTAATTCGTCATCAGAACGAGGCTGAGTAAGCGTCGGTATTGGAAATGGCCATAAGACACTACTGTGTGCCGATGTGTATGAACTACTACAGAAATTAAAGGAGTAACATTTAAAGATATTCACTTTTGAAACTATCATATTCATTTTTGCATACCCTTTTTCTATTTATTGGTCAATTTTCATGAAGATTGAGTGATGATCAGATGCATTTCAGTAGGCAATGTCAACAAAGTCGCTCACCTTGGCTGCCAATCTTTCCTTAAATTCAAAATTGCATAACTTTCTTAATATAGATATATTTAAAAAATATATTTTAACCCTTTTAAAGCTTTTATTAATTTGTAATTACTAAGACTAGTTGTTCAACTGTGTTGCACAGATAGCTACGCTGACAGTGCTGCATTACATGATACCACTATAACTATGCAGACTTGAAGTTGACAGTCACATTGTAGTTAAAGAATGGGAAAAATCACCATGCAAGGGTCACCCAATTTTCATGAAAATTGGCCAACAGATAGAAAACAGATGAATATGTTACTTTCAAAAATGAATACCCTCAAATTTGAGTGATTTCGAGAGGTTTTGGTCGACAAAAAAGTATTCACATCACTTTACATACAGCAGCACCTCGCCGACGCGTAAGTGCCCTCGGTCTGGTTTCAACATGGCCGCGGCGTGAATAGGGTGAATTGTTCATGATTGAAATTTCCCCTGCTTAATCAACCAATGTACCCACAAAATATATTTCATTAAAAAATTAATACAGGTACATAAAGTACATGTGAAGTATATCGCCTCATGTGCCCTCCCCTTGCGTTATTCCTTCGCTTCCCGTGTGGGAGATCGAGGGTTCGATTCTCGACCAAGTCAAATCAAAAACTAATCACAGCCTTAGTTTGTGCCTGACATACGTAAGACATAGCAAGGGCTAGCTGCTTCAGCATCAGGATAATATGACTGAATGGTCCCGCATGGATGGTGCCTTAGTGGAGCAGCGCTATAAAGCCATGACTGCGTTGTCACAAGTTCGTGGCCCTCTACATTACCGAAGATTTTGCTAAGATGCAAACCCCCAATCAAAGCAATTAACAGTGGTGTTCTCTTTGGCGGAGTGGTTAGAGTGTCTGACTTTTTTCTAGGTCGGACTCCTAATCTGAAGGTTGGTGGTTCGATTCCCTGTGCCCCCACCTCTGCCAATTTGGATTTCCACCACTGTGTAGAACTTACAGCGTCATCAAAGGCCAGTTGCCCTCATACCATGTCTATGTGGTGTGGGAGGTTAAAAATCCCTTGGGTCGGTAAAAGTGTAGGCTCTGGCTTTCTATCGACAAACTGTCTAATGGTGAAAACAAGTCAAGTCAGACTTATCCATAATAGGCAGCATAAATCTTCAAAATCTTCAAGAAAAAAAGCATCACTAATTCACCTTTCGACGTTCAGAAGTATCATAATTGACAGTGACCAATTGATAGGTTGGAAACTTTGGACATGATTAATATATGTTATGTATTTCTTAAAATAAGGGACCTTTGCAAAATGAGTGAACATATTTTGGTATAAATCATGAGTAAGGCAGTGGAAGGAGGAAGGCCAAATTGTACATAACTGATTACAGATGATTACATGGACGGTATATTTGATTTAGTGTGCATTTATTTCATCATGTTGAGCGACTACAGGCAGTAAACCTACAGTGTATGCCATGCTTCATTCCGGTTTGATCGAGTGTGCCCGGCACCACAACTCAGTAGAACCTACAGTGTACGCCATGCTTCACTCAGGTCTGATCGAGTGTGCACGGCACCACAACTCAGTAGAACCTACAGTGTATGCCATGCTTCACTCAGGTCTGATCGAGTGTGCACGGCACCACAACTCAGTAGAACCTACAGTGTACGCCATGCTTCACTCAGGTCTGTTTGAGTGTGCACAGCACCACAACTCAGTAGAACCTACAGTGTACGCCATGCTTCACTCAGGTCTGATCGAGTGTGCACGGCACCACAACTCAGTAGAACCTACAGTGTATGCCATGCTTCACTCAGGTCTGTTCGAGTGTGCAAGGCACCACAACTCAGTAGAACCTACAGTGTACGCCATGCTTCACTCAGGTCTGATCGAGTGTGCACAGCACCACAACTCAGTAGAACCTACAGTGTATGCCATGCTTCACTCAGCTCAACTGAGTAGAACCTACAGTGTACGCCATGCTTCACTCAGGTCTGATCGAGTGTGCCCGGCACTACAACTCAGTAGAACCTACAGTGTACGCCATGCTTCACTCAGGTCTGATCGAGTGTGAATGGCACCACAACTCAGTAGAACCTACAGTGTACGCAATGCTTCACTCAGGTATGATCGAGTGTGCAAGGCGCCACAACTCAGTAGAACATACAGTGTACGCCATGCTTCACTCAGGTCTGTTTGAGTGTGCACGGTGCCACAACTCAGTAGAACCTACAGTGTACGCCATGCTTCACTCAGGTCTCATCGAGTGTGCACGGCACCACAACTCAGTAGAACCTACAGTGTACGCCATGCTTCACTCAGGGCTGATCGAGTGTGCAAGGCACCACAACTCAGTAGAACCTACAGTGTACGCCATGCTTCACTCAGGTCTGATCGAGTGTGCCCGGCGCCACAACTCTTGTCTTTCAGTGCACTCTCTTTACGGTAATCCTATTCCACAAGGTCCCCCAGTATGTTGTCCAGGTCGATAATTGGATGGCATGTCCCCCCTCCCACCCTCCCCCAACTCCCACTCCCACTCTCCCACCCACTCCCATCCTTCTCACAATCTCTCTAACCCCTCACCCAATCCCATGCTCTCACCCATTTCCACCATGCTCCCAACCTCTCTCACCTCTCTCACCCCTCTGCCATCTCACTCTCTACCACCTTTTCAGTCCTGTCACCCTATCCCACGCTCAGTCCCATCCTCCCCCCTCCCACCTCCTCCCACTCTCACACCCTCTCACTGTCTCACACCCTCCCACTGTCCCTCTTAACCCCTTCCCAGCCCCGCATCCTCGACCCTCTCACCCCCCCCCCTACCACCGTCTCAGCCTCTAATTTACCTCACCCTCTTATTCCCCTCAACCTCACCCCCCACCTCTCACTCTTTCATCATCCACCCCGCTCATCCTCCTCCCAGGCCGAGAGGTTGTGAAAGGATATGTTGGTAAGGTAGAAGGGAGAGTGGGAGGAGTGGAGAAAGGGAGATTGAGAGGTTGATAGAAAGGTTTGCTGTGACATGGTGTAAGGAGTACAGTAGGAAAGGAGAGTGGAATAGACTCCTCTACCCTCCCTCCCTCCCTCCCCACGCTCTCGCCCCTTCTCCCCTCCCATCCCCCTCCCCACCCTCCCCCTGTGATTACAGTTTCAGCCACCACCCAACCCCGTCTACCTCCCCTGCCTTCCACTCCCCCCTCCCACTCCCCCCACCCACCTGTGTTTACCGATTCAGATGATGCATCATTAACAGGCCCATATGTGTCCACTGCGGGGCTGTGTGTGGTAATACAGTTGTGCATTACCAGACTTAAGGTTCTGACTAAGCTTTTGCCATCCCAGTCATTATCGAAGGCATTTGCCTGGAAAATATCATTATATAAACAGCACAGGACCCTTGCTTCCATATACGCAGATGCGCTGTTGTGTACCACATGTGATTACACAAATATTGTTTTTAATTCACGTATTTAAAGTTGCATGGTCCGATGAAATATTTATTTTTCAAAACCAAATCATGTATCTTAATTTGATTATATATATCCATCTTAGATATTGGTGCATTAACAAGTGATTTGGGACAGCATATATAGAATAATCAGTGAATTTACTACCTGATCCTGCTTTGAGAAACCCACCACACAAACAAACCAACATTTATATACCGCTTGCCTAACTGCAACTGAACATTAAAACTTACTACAAGTTTACCAACTGAATACAGAAGATAATTTCTGCATAAATTCTGAATACTATGTAAATACTCACATTGATCTGACTAATATTGATCTAGTTATATGACACTACTGTACCATATTGTTATGGAACGTTTGGGTTTCATAAATTCATTGTGTTACATGGTGCAAATTGTGTGTATTCAACAGGTATTGTACACCTTATTCTATATACCTTTTGTGTAAATAACCCTGAATTGAAAAATGGCTGGAAGACCAGTGCTTCGGCACTGACAAAAGACTTATTCAGCAGAATAAACATATTTACCACCAAAAAATTAAAATTACTCCGGACTAATGATTAGTAGGTTATAACGATCAATTTGATATATTTATCTAAAAAATCAAATAAAAATTCAAACACCATCGGACCTTGCAACTTTAATGTTTTATAGCATTTTATTTCATCGCATTTTATTCTAATAGTGTTTTATTCCATCTGTGTACCAGCTGAATGGCCCAAGCTAGGGCCATGTAGTACTAATAGTTCAGCGTGAAATAAGTAATATGACTGAATGAACAGTCATATCCACAGGAAAGTGGCGCCACTGTGGTAGGATAGCGGAACTGATCATCATCATCATCATGCTGTCGGTCGCGATGCGACAAAGACTGCTTTCATTACTTGACTGCCGCTCTCCATTTAGCTAAGTTAAGCTCTCATTTAGCTGCCTGCAAAAGTGTTTAAGTGCTGCTGGCTTTTGCAAGTTACCAGTGAGACTCTCTCGGGGAGCAGGTAGAGGTTTCACTCCGGCAAGAACATGTCCAGAAAGGCGCAAAACTATTTGTCCCTGCAGTGGCTGGTCGGGAGATGTTGGGAGTTCCATACATCAACCGCCCTTGATGCTGCCACAGTGACATGGTTTTCTGTTCAGGGTTTGCTCCCTTAGCCTTCGGTTCTGTCAAGAACCTGTACCACAAGGCAGTGGTTTACAACTCTGCCGGGCAGGGGCGTCAAACTCCCTGAGGTATGCTGTGTGATAGCGGAACTAGGACGATCATATATATATATATAGTCCCGGGGCCGAGTGGTACAGAAGGGCGCCTCCCGTTCAGATTAGCGCCAGTGGTGGCGCCACTGGTTGTACAGATGGCGGGCCAGACATAGAATAAGACACAGTATAGTCGGTAATAAGGGGTAATAGACAGGAATTCCCTTCCGCACCTTAATACTCGCATAATAGCTTATACATCATATATATATATATATTTATATATGTGCTGTATAAACAATTATATGACTATAATTATCCGTATACCGATTACCCATGAACTATCAAATAATACTACACAAGTAATGACACTCATCTACTCATCGACTGGACAGGCCTTCTGCTCGCCTGGTGCTGCCACCTGGCCTCTTCTTCCTAGCCTGGCTCTACCTCACGCCTGTACTGCTCCCTCCAAAATATATGAGTAACTGCAGGCATGACATTTTAATGAGGTTATTACGAAGATACGACAAATTCCTATCTAATATCCAATGGGATTGAGCGTGTGATATGAGTGGAAATAAAAACCAATAGTAAAGTTGCATGGTCCAATAAAATATAATTTTGTTAAAATCAAAAGAACTACCTACAGTTGATCCTATATATCCAACTTAGAAACTAGTGCATTAACTAATGATTTGGTACAGCATATACAGAATAATCTGTGAATTTATAACCCCATTCCTTTGGACACTCGCTTTGAGACAGCCATTAAACAGGGAGACCACAAACCAATTAAGTCAATCTTGTGACCTTATTAGTCCTGCCCTCATTCCCATTACCATATATGGCATTAGTCAGGTTCCAGACTACCTACACATTAATAGGTCATTCCTCATCACGTGACCATCACGAGATGTGAATCTGGGCCACAACAACAAGACTTTTGACAAGCTTGCCAAAATGATTTTGGGTTCTTTCAGCTGAAATTGCTCCAAAATTAGCCATTTTTCATCGAAATGACTCAGGAATAATAAATAGTAGGTTACAATGGTCAACCTGATATATTTATCTAAAATATTATGCAAGAATTTGAAAGCCATCGGACTATGTAACTTTAAACACGACGCAATATGCCGTTGGTAGAGGCATGTCTGCAGCGCGCTGACAGAGCAAACAGAGAAGGGAGTTGTCATTTTGGAAGTTGTCTACTCCACAATGTGGGTCTCACCCACCCTGGAGGGTTGGGGAGGGGTGAGGTGTTTGGGGGGAGGGGGGGTATTGGGAGGGGTCTGGGGGGTTGTAGTCGTTGTTGCTATCAAAACATGCAAGCTCATTTTGATATCGGTACAGCTATGAGTTAACCGCCATCGCGCCAAATACCCACATCTGGGCAATGTAGCTAAATATAGCACAGAAACTATCGTTATTAATGTATCGTGTGTAAAGCGCCAGAAAGCAAAATGGCGCTGGATGAGCATTAGGTGTACGTTGAAGCGCCGTGCGTGGTGAGTCCTTTGTGACTGGTACAGGAAGCCCCTCATCAATCTTCTGTCCACAAACCACCACTGATGGGAATACCAGTGGGTAAAGGTGGGAGGCCCGGCTTAATTGGAACCTGTCCTGTTTGCAGCCCGACGGCGGGAACCCCGGATACCCGCCACACTGGAGGCTGCTATGGGGCTGTATGTGGCAGTTGTGTGTGGTGCCAACCTGGGATACCTGTCATGGTGGAGGCTGCTACGGGGCTGTGTGTGGCAGCGGTGTGTGGCGGGAACCCGGGATACCCACCACACTAGAGGCTGCTATGGAGCTGGGTTTGGCAGTTGTGTCTGGCAGCAACCCAGGATACCTGCCACACTGGAGGCTGTTATGGTGCTGTGTGGGAGCTGTGTGTGGCGGCAAACCGAGATACCCACCACACTGGAGGCTGCTACAGGGTTGTATGTGGCAGCTGTGTGTGGCAGCTCAGAACCCTGGATACCCGCCATGGTAGAGGCTGCTAGAGAGCTGTGTGTAGCAGCTGTGTGTGGCGGCTCGGAACCCGGGATACCCGCCACACATGATCCTGCTACGGGGCTGTGTGTGGCAGCTGTGTTTGGCGGCAACCCAGGAAACCTGCTACACTGGAGGCTGCTACAGGGCTGTGTGTGGCAGCTGTTTTGATGGCTCTGAACCCGGGATACCCACCACAATGGAGACTGCTACAGGTCTGAGTGTGGCAGCTGTGTGTGGTGGCTCAGACCCCAGGATACCCACCACACTGGAGACTGCTACAGGTCTGTGTGTGGTATCAATGGCTGATAACATGTTATCAGCAGACGACGTTTAGTCTCCAGGATCCATTCTCATTGGTTCTTTAAGTGTTATTTGCAAGGTAAGCAGACAACATTTATTCGGTAATAGACTCTATATGTCTGCCATTTGCAATGTCAGCAGAGGACAATTATTCTGTACTAAACTACTATACATTCTTAATAGGCCTGTCAGACTACGATGTAATGAGCTAACGTGAGCTGACTTAGGTGAAATTTGGTCATTACATTGAGGTGCGGCGGGTTATGTCATGCTTACGTTAGGTAGACGTCGAGTTACGTCGAGATACGTCAGGTTACGTTGAGTTACGGCAGCGCGCATCAAGGTTTTGGACATGGCCAAAACTTTTGACGTAGCTCGATGTGATACAGTTGCTTATTCCTTTGTCCTCACTCGTTGAACCACGTTATAACTATGCTATACCGACGTTACGCTCACGTCAACTACGTGGCATTGATGTCCAACTTGGCCCCGGATTTACATATTACGTGTGGTGATCCGTAACTAACAGAGGGGGGATGGGGTAGTGAGTAGAGCTCCAAGTGCCCCTTACACACTATCTATAGTACCTCCTTCACACTATCTACCTAATACACAATGACTATTGACCATAAGTAAAGGATCACCAGCAACTACATAAATAAATTCATGCACCTGCACTATATACCATTTACCATTATAGACCATTTGCATTCCCCCACCAATACGTTTTATCAGAATATTTTACAATATGACACTCAGTGTTCAAGAAGCACATGTATCCTCATTCAAATCTGGTATGTTGTCAATAATGTAGCAGATGACATTTAGTGTATAATATAATGATTTTAATTAACACTTCCTCTCCAATTAGTCATGTCAGCAGACGACATTTAGTATCAACTGTGTATTCTGAATAAGTTTTATCAGTGGCTCATCAGTTGGTTGGTTCTTGGTTGGTTGTTGGAGTTTTACGTCCTGGCAATATCTAAGGTCATATCAGGACGGGTACCGACGTGTGACAGTTCACACTCATGGTGACTTTATAAATTATAGTGTTCCCCCATTGGGAGACCAGGCCACCAGCACCATGACCTGATATCTGATTCAGTCAGATTATCCTGACAATGAGCCAACCAGTCCTTGCCCTATCCTAATAATGCCGATCGCCTGGCTAGGAAGCGATAAGTATTAATTTTTAAGTCATTGGGTTGACTCGACCAGGGTTCGAACCCGTGGATTTGAATCCCATAATTTACCAATACAGGAGACAAACGCTCAAGTCATTCGGTCATCTCATCTGTTCTCTCATCAACTGTTGTTCTGTTGTTAGTAAACAATAAAAGAATAAGAGATGCGGTACCTATTCCAATTAACACATCGTCGGCTCTCAGTAATATCAGCAGACAACATTTTGTATTTGATGCGGTCTTTGTTTTGAACATTTACCAATTCCCAGCATCATCCACGTGAAATGCATTAACTCGAGAACTAATCCGCTGAGAGTGCAAGTTTGACCATTGATGTAGGACCGTATAGCATTTGCATAGTGAGAGGATTGTGATATAAACACAGACGAGCGCTGGTTGCCGGGGGGAGGCACGGCGGGTGGTTCAGCAATACGTAGAGCAGGCACATCACGGAGCAAGTAGATATGTAAGCAAGATACATATAAATAAGATACATAGGTAAACTCCATCAACCTTTGACCACCGGGGTGGCGCCATCTAGTGTCTAGTCTTAGCAGAACTTCACAGTAGAGCAGCGATAGTCTTAAATTGCATATCAGTAATGGGAGAACCCCATTGTATTCACATTGAACATGATCCGCTGGCTGCAGACGACAAAAGAAGATTTCCACAACCAATCCACCCACTGATGTCACTGCAAGAACTAATGTATTGGCTACCAGCTCAGCGTGCTCCTGACTCTGTAGAAAAGGTCTTATATAGGATTTAACCAATGCACTTTCTGATTGCAGTGGGAAGAACTTCAGTTGCGGGTTGCAGCTCACGGTGCAGCATACTCGGTGGAAAAGGTCTTATAGGGGATTTATATCAACTACCCACCCTCTGACGTCAGTGGAGGAGCCGGACGTAGCTCAGGCAGTAGAGTGTCCACCTGTGAAGGTGTAGCTCATGCGATCGATCCTGCTCAGTGGATCCATTTCCAGCTTGGGCTATTTTTGGTTCCAACCGCTGGTCCAGAACTGGTTCATCAAAGGCTGAGGTATGGGCTGTCCTGTCTGTGGGAATGTGCATAGAAAAGACCCCTTGCTGCTTATCAGAAAGAGAAGCCTATGTGGTGGCAGTGGGTTTCCTCCAAAGAAATATGTCAGAATGACCATACGCTTTGAAGTTCAATAGCCGATGATATGAAAATCAATGTGCTCTAATGGCATCGTTATATAAAACAAACTTTTTTTCTGACATCAGTGGAAGAACAGCTCAGAATGCAACATACGTGTTCTGATAGAGAGTTTCCAGAACCAACTGATACTCAGGTGGAGGCGGCAAGGATATACGTTGTGGGAATAAGTGAAGGCTTTGCACAGGCTCTGTGGAAAAGGTATATTTTAACAACGAGGCTTCTTTTATAGTCACGTGCCACACCATGGAAACTTCACCGTCTCCAGGGGAAACTGACTGTCACTCGCCATCATAACTCGGATAAAGGACAGCCAAATAGAAAGAGGAGATAGAGAGAGAGAGGGGGAGAGGAGTGGAATTTGAAGAATTTATTATTCAAGCTTTTTAGTTAGATTTCAATCAAGTTTTTGGTTATGTTTTATTGATGAATGTCAGAATCTTTGAAGCTGGAGAATCCTTCAAGGTTGAACTCAGAGCTGCGTCTTGTAGCACAGGAAGTGAAAAAAGATGGCGGTGGGAGTGACAAAGTCTGCTGCCTTACTGGAGAACAGTGGGTGATTGACCTTGGAGGAGACATGTGACCTTGTACAGGACAGGATGGCTGAATCAGTAAAAGCGCTGACTGGCTTCCCATGTGACAGGGCATGGGTCGGATCAAACCAATGACTTATATAATTGATATTTGTCACTACTGAAAAAGCTAGGTGAAAAAGCTGCATGCCTTCACGATGCAACATCTGCATTCAATCATGAGGCTAACCTGGAAGGACAAAGTGACAAATAAGGAAATACTCGAACGGACGGGGCTGCCCTCTATGGAAGATCTTCTGATCAAAGAGAATCTCCGGTGGAGTGGACACCTCATGAGGATGTCATCAGACAGGCTACCAAAGCAGATTCTCTACTCTCGACTGTCTTCTGGTTACAGAAAGAGAGGGTGCCCTCGTCTCCAGTTCAAGGATACCATCAAGAGAAACCTGAAGCTGAGAGATATTAAGACCGACTCATGGACATCGCTCTCACAGCAGAGAGCTAAATGGAGAGCGGCAGTCAAGTAATGAAAGCAGTCTTTGTCGCATCACGACTGACAGCATGATGATGATGATGATGATTTGTCACTATCGACCCTGGCACTCTGCATTAATAGGATAGAGCTAGGACTGGTGTGGCTCAGTGTAATGACATTGTGGCTGAAGGGATTATCAGCTGGGAGCATTATAAAGTCACCATGAGTTTGCACCATCAGAAGTCACTACATGAAACAAACAGTGCTTTCATTTCTTTGTAAGGTGTGACTTCCAATGTGTGTCAATCACCTAACTAGAGCACCTGAGTGAGTCAAACCAAACACTTACCAAATTTACAAAGTCTCGCGCCTGGCCTTACTAGGATTATGAAAGTGCTAATTGACTCAATGTCAGAATATTGTGAATGAATTATATTTGCATCTTTGCACTTCAAATACAGTAAAACCTCTCTATACCGACCCCTCCCCAGATAGACCACTCCTCTATATCGATTGCTTTATTTGAGTCCCAAAACTACCATTGTAAGGATATTCTAGCTGTCAAATGAAAGTATTAAAAAAATGACAGACGCTCAAAACTATGACACTGCAACTTGAATTTAGTAGTGGTAGAATACATTCTTCCGCCGGCTCTGGATCCAGGGTGAGATAGGACTGTACCGCCGAGTTAACCGAAGAATCCCATTGGCGCATCCAACGGAAGGGACATCATGCAGTGCTTCCGGTGTAACAGTGCATTGTGGGTGGCGAGACAATGGATTGACAGTGATAATGTTGAGCTTTATTGCTACAACTCTTATTCACCTACTAGTGACCTGCCACCCTGACTCACATACAACCTGCCACACAGACCCACATAGTTTCTCCTTGTTTAGTCTAATCAGTGCAGCACATTGAACCTAAGTCCTATGGGTGTTACACACAGCTCAGTGGTGAACTGCTTCTTTTGGTATCTCTAGAGTGAGTGTGTCTGCCTAGCAAGTGTAAGGAGTACAAGGGTGACTGGGCTCACACAGCCAGCCAATCAGACACTTCTGCAGCCTGGGAGGGGCGGCGCCCAAGAGGGGCACCTGTCACTCAACCCCAGGGCAAGTGGTCTCTCTAATATATGCAGAATGGCTGATGTGCTTACCCAGCGGTCCTGTGGTAACAAGTAGTCATCATACAGTTACAATAAACATTAATATATGCTCCTCCTCCATTTGCACTCTTCCTGGTGCATGGAGGGAACATTTCTATAATTAATAACCGTATCTTAATATCCAGACATCATACCGCAATCCCGGTCACTGTGCGACATAACATTTTCACACAGTTATTTATATGTCACACAGTGAGTGGGCACACATTGGGTCGCTATTACATAACAATGGTCCCCAACTCCATCACCCGAGACATTGATATGATTCCAAGCTCATCTATCACCACCGAAAGACAGTATATATTTACATAAGGTTAGTGACTAATTTTGTCAATAGTTGAAGCAAAAACATACAAAATAATGAACACACTACCTGCTGGACCTTATAGGCCCCTATGGTGGCCAGCACTGACAGGTTCTGTTAAATTGACGTTGTAATATTCGCTATATTTGTAGTGTATATATGGCTAGCACACCGAACCCAGGGAGAGGGGTGATGTGCCACAGGTGACGTGGTGGATCAAGGATTGAATAAACGGCACTTAGCATTCAGACTACTAAGCGTTCTCGTCTGTTACTTCACTACATGGTGTCAGATGTGGTGGAACAGCTTCAAACATTGCACTGACAGGACTAAAACCGCCGGCTCCTGTAAGTTTGAAAGGGAACTTGGCTATTAATTGGGGAGTATGGCATGGGGTCTACGAGTTGTATGCCAGTGGCACTGGACTGTCTTCTAAGAGCGAGAAAGTGCAATGTTGCGCTTTTTTGCATGTGGTGGTCCTAGAAGCGCAGAAGTTGTTCCATACAATGAACCTGTAAAGCAGCGAACGGGACAAAATAAGCGCTATAACTACCGCATTCTGGGACTACTGCCGTGGAAAGTCCAACCGCACTATCGTATGTTACAAGTTCAATAGTTACAACCAGACTACACAAGACATGGAAACGTATATATGTGAGCTAAAGTACTGTGTTGAACTATGTGATTATGGTGATACCAAGGAGTCGATATTGTGCGATAGACTGGTATGTAGCATCAAAGGCAATGTAGTGCGCGACAAGTTGTTTCAGAACCCAAACCTTGAATTGGAACGGTGTTTAGAAATATGCCGCTTAAGCGAGCACAGCTCAGACCAATTAGCGGGCGGCGCGGATAGCACTTATGACACCGAAGTGCATGTCGTAAGTCATCATGAGAGGTAACAGTCACGCCCCCCAGCACACCCACCAGCACGTGCTGGTAATGACAACCGTCAAACCGAGAACTACAGACACGCCCCCAACCACTCCAATTGCACTAGGTGTGGATATTCACACCCTCGCGACCCTTCCATTCCATACCTGCTCCCTCACCCCTCCAACTCCTCACCTCGCCCCCTTCTCCCACCTGCCCTCTGACCTAGCACCTTTCACTTACAAAGCACCACCTCGCTACGCTAATCCGGCTCACAGTCCCGGCCCGCCTCCAGCCGTCACCTGCCCTCACGCCCCTCCACTCCCCAAAGCATCCCCCCACTCCCACCTCCCTCTCCACCCACACCTCCTCATTCCCACCTTACCCCTTTCCACACCCAGGTGGAAGGATGTGAGGTGGGCCTCACCTCTCCGCACCTCACCTCCACCCTCCACACCTCAACTCTCCCCACCCCTCACATCCCCTTCCCCTACTCCTCCACCCGACCTCCACACCTCACCACCCCCTCCACCCCCTCCCCATCCCCCTCCGCACCTCACCTCCACCCTCCACACCTCAACTCTCCCCACCCCTCACATCACCCTCCCCTACTCCTCCACCCGACCTCCACACCTCCCAAAACCACCCCTCCACCCCCTCACCAACCCCCTCCACACCTCCACCCTCCCACACCTCAACCACCTCACCCCACCTCCACATCCCCCTCCCTACTCCTCCACCCGACCTCCACACCTCACCACCCCCCTCCACCCCCCTCCCCATCCCCCTCCGCACCTCACCTCCACCCTCCACACCTCAACTCGCCCCACCCCTCACATCCCCCTCCCCTAACCCCCTCCACCCGACCTCCACACCTCACCACCCCCTCCACCCCCTCCCCATCCCCCTCCGCACCTCACCTCCACCCTCACAACCTCAACTCTCCCCACCCCTCACATCCCCCTCCCTACCCCCTCCCACCACCTCCACACTCACCACCACCCCTCCACCCCTCCCCATCCCCCTCCACACCTCACCCCCCCTCCATAATTCACCTCCCCTCCACCCCTCACCTCCCCCATCCTCATCCCCCCTCCTCTCCCCTCCGCCATGACGGCGGCATTGACCGGCGAACCCCTAAAAGCTCCGTTCCACTTGCTCCTTTCGCCAGCCACCTTTTCCTGCCGCCCCCCGGTTTGATTTCCAATATGTCTCCGGCCGGCCCGGAGGCGTCCCCTGTCACGTGATATTAGACGCGCTGGGGAGAGCCCGCCCCCTTCCTTCCCTCCTTGTCACACCACCCCGACACACTCACCACCCGCGACCCGCGACCCGTGACCCAGGCGGGCCGGAAGTGGACTTTCTCCCGGCGAGCGACGCGCGCCGTTATAATTCACTACAGGCGCTGATTGGTCTGTTAGGTGGGTGAGGAAGGAGCCGCGCGCAGGGGAGGAGGAGGTGGGAAGGGGGGGGGGGGGGGGGGGGGGGGGATATGGTAGAAGGATGGGAGGCTGGAGGGGAGGGAGGGGTGGACATTTAAGGGGGGGGAGGAGTTCTTTGAGGAAAGGCGAAAGGAGATTAGGAAGGGAGAGGAGTGGGGGAAGGGGACACTGACAGGCAGGAAGTAGGAGTTGTTTGGAGAATGTGGATATGTTAGGAAGGGAGAGTGGGAGGCATAGGGTATGGTTGTTTGGGGGATCAGGATATGGTAGAAGGGAGGGGTGGGGGGTGAGATTGAGAGGTGGGGAGAAGGGGTTGTTTGGTGGATAGGCTAAGGGGTAGGATACCGGGGGAGATTGACAGAAGACGGTGGGGGAGGTAAGATTGGAGGTGGGGAGAAGGGGTTGTTTGGTGGATAGGCTAAGGGGTAGGATACGGGGGGAAATTGACAGGGTAAGATTGGAGGTGGGGAGAAGGGGTTGTTTTGGTGGATAGGCTAAGGGGTAGGATACGGGGGGAGATTGACAGAAGCCGGGGGGGGGGGGGGGGAGATTGAGAGGTGGGGAGAAGGGGTTGTTTGGTGGATGGGCTAAGGGGTAGGATATGGGGGAAGATTGACAGAAGCCGGTAGGGGGGGGGAGATTGAGAGGTGGGGAGAAGGGGTTGTTTGGTGGATAGGCTAAGGGGTAGATACGTGGGGAGATTGACAGAAGCCGGTAGGGGGGGGGGGGGAGATTGAGAGGTGGGGAGAAGGGGTTGTTTGGTGGATGGGCTAAGGAGTAGGATACGGGGGGAGATTGACAGAAGCCGGTAGGGGGAGGGGGAGATTGAGAGGTGGGGGAAGGGGGTTGTTTTGTGGATAGGCTAAGGAGTGGGATACGGGGGGAGATTGACAGAAGACGGTGGGAGAGGTAAGATTGAGAGGTGGGGAGAAGGGGTTGTTTGGTGGATAGGCTAAGGAGTAGGATACGGGGGGAGATTGACAGAAGACGGTGGGAGAGGTAAGATTGAGAGGTGGGAGAAGGGGTTGTTGGTGGATAGGTAAGGAGTAGGATAGGGGGGGAGATTGACAGAAGCCGGTGGGGGAGGTAAGATTGAGAGGTGGGGAGAAGGGGTTGTTTGGTGGAGAGGCTAAGGGGTAGGATACGGGGGGAGATTGACAGAAGCCGGTAGGGGGGGGGGGGAGATTGAGAGGTGGGGAGAAGGGGTTGTTTGGTGGATGGGCTAAGGAGTAGGATACGGGGGGAGATTCACAGAAGCGGGGGGGGGGGGGGGAGATTGAGAGGTGGGGAGAAGGGTTGTTTGGTGGATGGGCTAAGGGTAGGATACGGGGGAGATTGACAGAAGCCGGTAGGGGGGGGGGGAGATTGAGAGGTGGGGAGAAGGGGTTGTTTGGTGGATAGGCTAAGGAGTGGGATAGGGGGGAGATTGACAGAAGCAGGGGGGGGGGGAGATTGAGAGGTGGAGAAGGGGTTGTTTGGTGGATGGGCTAAGGAGTAGGATACGGGGGGAGATTGACAGAAGCCGGTAGGGGGGGGGGGGAGATTGAGAGGTGGGGAGAAGGGGTGTTTGGTGGATGGGCTAAGGAGTAGGATACGGGGGGGGGGGGGGGAGATTGACAGAAGCCGGTGGAGAGGTAAGATTGAGAGGTGGGGAGAAGGGGTTGTTTGGTGGATAGGTTAAGGGGTAGGATACGGGGGGAGATTGACAGAAGGGGGGGGGGGGGGGGAGATTGAGATGGGGAGAAGGGGTTTGGTGGATAGGCGAGTGGGATACGGGGGGAGATTGGGGGAGATTGAGAGGTGGAGAAGGGGTTGTTTGGTGGTGGGCTAAGGAGTAGGATACGGGGGGAGATTGACAGAAGCCGGTAGGGGGGGGGGGAGATTGGGAGGTGGGGAGAAGGGGGTTGTTTGGTGGATGGGCTAAGGAGTAGGATACGGGGGGGGGGGGGGGGGAGATTGACAGAAGCCGGTGGGAGAGGTAAGATTGAGAGGTGGGGAGAAGGGGTTGTTTGGTGGATAGGTTAAGGGGTAGGATACGGGGGAGAGATTGACAGAAGCCGGTAGGGGGGGGGGGGGGGAGATTGAGAGGTGGGGAGAAGGGGTTGTTTGGTGGATGGGCTAAGGGGTAGGATACGGGGGGAGATTGACAGAAGCCGGTAGGGGGGGGGGAGATTGAGAGGTGGGGAGAAGGGGTTGTTTGGTGGATGGGCTAAGGAGTAGGATACGGGGGGAGATTGACAGAAGCCGGTAGGGGGGGGGGGGGGGAGATTGAGACGTGGGGAGAAGGGGTTGTTTGGTGGATGGGCTAAGGAGTAGGATACGGGGGGAGATTGACAGAAGCCGGTAGGGGGGGGGGGGAGATTGAGAGGTGGGGAGAAGGGGTTGTTTGGTGGATGGGCTAAGGAGTAGGATACGGGGGGAGATTGACAGAAGCCGGTAGGGGAGGGGGAGATTGAGAGGTGGGGAGAAGGGGTTGTTTGGTGGATAGGCTAAGGGGTAGGATATAGGGGGAGATTGACAGAAGCCGGTAGGGGGGGGGGGGATTGAGAGGTGGGGAGAAAGGGGTTGTTTGGTGGATGGGCTAAGGGGTAGGATACGGGGGGAGATTGACAGAAGCCGGTGGGGGGGGGGGGGGGAGATTGAGAGATGGGGAGAAGGGGTTGTTTGGTGGATGGGCTAAGGGGTAGGATACGGAGGGAGATTGACAGAAGCCGGTGGGGAGGGGGGGGGGGGGAGATTGAGAGGTGGGGAGAAGGGGTTGTTTGGTGGATGGGCTAAGAGGTAGGATACGGGGGGAGATTGACAGCAACAGGGGGGGGGGAGATGTTGGGTGTGAGGGTTAGCGGAGAAATGAAAGGTTAATTAGAGGAACAGTTAAAAAAGGATCGACGGATTAGTGATGCTGAGAGGCTAGAATTATAGGGACGAGAAAGAGTGGAATCTAGACTTATCTAGATCTAAATTTAGACTTTTCTGGGGCTAAATGCAGAAAACGTTAAATGTCTCGACAAGTACGTGGCATAAAATGAACCTGATAGGTTCTTCCCATTCTACATCCTTGCCATGACAGAGCGGATGGCATTAGAGTTAGGCGCCTGCCTCCTGGGTGACAAGTTCAAACCCTGACTGAGTCAAATCAAGGACATAAAACATTATACTTTTCAGTATTAACCTTGTCACTTGCCATTAACTAGAATAGGGTAAGGAACAGTTGAATGAGGAAGCCCAATTTTCTGCGATTGAAATGTCCACTTCTTATTCAGGGGAAGTAATATAAAAAAATATGTTTCTTGACCAGCAAAATAATTTTAAATCTCAGTAGGGGTCATTTACCGTGGCGCTAAGTTTAGACTTATCTAAATCTAAATTCAGAAAGTTCTGAATGTGGAAGCCCAGTTTTCTGCGATTGAAATGTCCACTTCTTATTCAGGGGAAGTAATCTAAAAAAATATGTTTCTTGACCAGCAAAATAATTTTAAATCTCAGTAGGGGTCACTTACCGTGGCGCTAAGTTTAGACTTATCTAAATCTAAATTCAGAAAGTTCTGAATGTGGAAGCCCAATTTTCTACGATTGAAATGTCCACTTCTTATTCAGGGGAAGTAATATAGAAAAATATGTTTCTTGACCAGCAAAATAATTTTAAATCTCAGTAGGGGTCACTTACTGTGGCACCAAGTCTAGACTTATCTAAATCTAAATTTAGAAAGTTCTGAATGTGTTTCAAGGAACTTGTTACAAAGTCATTGATTAACGAAGCTGAGAATGCAGGAAGCGCTTTGCCGTTTAAAGGCCGGACTCCAGTGGCGGGACCGAGTTGTCGGCAGCCAATTAGAGCCGTGCTAATTAAGCCCCGCCCCTTATTTGGGGCACGTGACCTACTTGACAGGTGGGCCACAAGGCGCTGCTTTCAGTGGTGACGTTCATAGCCCACCACTCACCTACCGAGGCTGAGATTGGTCGCAATGTTGGTGTCGCACTTGATGCATAGGGAATTACTCCCCCACCCACCCCCACTCCACCACCACACAGGATTGACTCACGGGTGGACGGGTGGCTTTCTCGCTGTCCACCTTAGTCGGAGCGGTGGGATTTCACATCTCTGCACTGCTATATATAAGCCCGTTGGCCGCTAGCCATAGGCACTTCTCAGCGTACCAGCCCCGTGTCCACCCTACACTATCGTTTCTTTTCCACCCACTCACCCACGCTACAAACTTAACATTGTATATATAGAGTGGGCCAGGATGTTTCTGTAAACTTGATTTTTAAATAAACCTTGTCATCCACACTGCCTTACCATATCCACTGTTACATTATCCTAACACACTGAGCTAACCAGTCCTTGCCCTATCCTAGTAATGCCAAGCGCCAGGCTAGGTAGCGACTAGTATCAATTTTTTTAATCATCGCTTAGGCTTGACTGAGATGTCAAAATCCCAAAATTCTGCATTGGAAGCCTGCGCTCTACCGATTCGACCACTGCGTGCCATCCCCATGCAGAGATGTGATAGTGCTGTACTGCTGTAGTGATGCTACTTCTGCCTCTTATATTGTTATAATAAATGATATCTGAAATAAATAAGACATTATAGACCCCTTTCAATGTTTACAAACATTGTGTATGCATGTGCACCTTGGCTGCAGAACGATGGCACACTGCCATTGAGTTTGCTGATACACGCAGTGAAAAACGTCAATATAATTCAAAATTAATAGAGATGCAGACCCCTAACCTTATCAATTTAATATAATCTGTTTGTTGAATATGTTTTCTGTATGTGTTCCAAGCGGTTTGTTTCTAGGCGGTGTACTTTACTTTTTCTGTATGAAAATTGTTCATGGCCAGTGACAATGCATTGAGTTTGCCGATATGCGCAGTACAAAACGTCAATTTTATTCAAAATTAATAGAAATGCAGAAACTTAACCATATAAATTTATTATCATCTGTTCATTGAATATATCTTCTGTATCCGTGCCAAGCGGTTTGTTTCTAGGTGGTGTAGTTTTAGAGATATTTCACTTTTTCTGTATGAAGATTGCTCATAGCCATTGAGTTTGCAGTGTGACCGTATGTTGTCCTGCAGCCAAGCTGCGCGCGCACTGACCTAATTACCTATCCTGATGTCATGTGAAATACATGTATACTGTCTTATTTGCCTGTGACTTATACTCTCAGTATTTATGCTGTATAGAATGTTTTTTGCTGGGAGAGAATTCATACCCCACAAGTGGAACCCCCTCGACAGAAGGAAGCAAGGAACTACTCAGTCCGCCCCCCGCCGCCCCCCATCTCAGAAGAACCGTTAGCGGGGCGCTCCTCCTTCTACGCGGAGCGGCTCCTCCTTGAGCTTCCTCAGTCCGTCCTCCTTGTGCCCGCGTCGCCTGGCCAGTAGATCACAGACGGTATTACACCGCGGACACGTCACGCCGCCGCACCCAGGACCCGTCACGCTCGGTGACCCGCTCCGGTGCAGAGTGCATGAAAGTAGAAGGGCGGTGTTACTTATAACAATTGAGAAAGTCTCCGCAGATACAACGTTCAGGAATGCAATACATTTTATAAGAAGCAATGGGCGCCAGCAAGAACCCGGCCTCCTACAAAGAAAATTACACCCCATGTGCATCCTCCCCTGTCATAACAGGAGCCGACGCACACGCTGTCAATCATGTTCTGCTGGAAGCGCTTACCATAGTAGTAATTTTAAAATAAAGAATGCAGCATAAAATAAGAGCCAGGGCGACACTGCATAGGAAAATCTTTTAGTGTAAAATGGACAGTGTCAACCCACCAACTCCCACACCATTGACCACCTCGTTCCACTAAATTAATTTAGAATATCATATGTCCTAATAGTGTGGAACAAGGAAGTCAAAAACGGGGTGAAAGTTGAGGAATATTTTTAGAAATAATTTATTTAGTATATATATAAAAAAACTATTCCGACCCCTACTGCAGAAAAATAGGCAGAACACAAGAAGCTAGATCCTCCAATCGGGAGAAAGCTAAGCTCTTCACCATAACATATATCATGAACAATCGTACTGCAAAAGAAAAATAATATTGGAATAGAGCAGTACGATATGCTAAATACATCATGGTTATCAATGTAAAAATAGCACCGTAGTACTAAAAAGGTATATACAATATTATATTAGTAACAATATACATATATATATATACAAGGCGGTATCCACCTCCATAAGGGAGATGAATTTATCAGAAAAAAAATTATTTTATATATTAATGTGTATATTTTATATATATAAAAAAAAAATTAATAACCGCCACAGGGGTGCTGGTCTTTCAATTACCCCCGACGTGGAACCCGAAATCCCTCGGACAGGGCTAGCGCCGATCACCTGCGCGAGCAGTCAACCACCGCTAACCTAACTGCCACCTGTCATCCGAGAAACCACGGTATCCAGAATCCCTCGGACAGAGGAGAGCGACGCCCAACTGTACTAACAGTTACACGTCGTCCACCACCCTGTCACCTGTCATCTGAATTTCGACGTGACGTCCAAAATCCCCAGACAGGACAGAACGACGACTAATCGCCGTCCACCTTCCCGTCACCTGTCATCTGAACGTCACCGTCAGCGTCAGCAGGCGCCCTAGCCGCGCCAGCAGCGCCCGATGTGCCGCAGCAGCATCAGCCACCAAGCTGGCCGGCAGGCCGTGCAGCCTGTCCTCGACGCTAAAGCCGGAAAGATCCAAAGTACGCAATGAACCATCCCAACTCCGGAAGTCCGAGTGGAACGCGGCGGAAAAAGTCATGTCGATATCGTCAATGACTGCAGCCTGCCGCGCTCTCTGCTCACGTGACACTGCCAACTTCCGTTCGACAATCTTCTTGTCTTCCACAACATTGTCGAAGTCAGCACCACGCCTTCCCTCAGCCTGACGCGTCAGAACTTCTTGCGTCTGCGCGACGACCGCATCAAAGCCTCCAATGAAGGCTTTGACCAGGCCGCCGACCGACTCCGAAATCCTGGCCGTAACGTCCACACGGTTGGCCTCACAGAGACGCTCCGTGATACCGTCCAGCGCCAGAGCAACACCGTGATCAACCAGCGGGGCCGTAGCCACCACCGGTCGCACAGGTATCACCCCTGGAGATGAACTAACC